>JAUDYJ010000001.1:143182123-143574623 GCA_030761175.1 Masticophis lateralis | reverse complement strand
AGAAAGAAAGATACCTCTAAGCATTTTCAATTTAGTGTATACATTGCACCATGCCATGGTTAGATAGGGAATAAACTCTTTCTTGTTCTGTCTCTTCTCATCTTCTGTTGTATTTATTGTAGCGTTTTATTTTTTTAAAGACTAATTTAAATTAAAAAAACAGAAAATTGTCCGAATGAGATGTATTATTTTTGTTTGTGGATACAAAGGTTGAACACTTGGTGTACCTTTGAACAGTGCGTGGGATTCAAATAATTTAACAACCGGTTCTCTGTCCTAATAAGTTCTTCCAACAACCAGTTCACCAAATTCCTCAGAAGGTGCAAAGAAGGTTCCCAAAGTGGTGCGAACTGTCTGAATCCCACCACTGCCTTCGAAGGAGCAAAACTGAGCAGAACAATCAAATGTTGTGCGTGGCAGGAGAGAAAAAAATAGTATTCTGTTTCTTTTTATTTTTTCTCATGTCAGTTTTCTCCTCCACGTCCTAATAGTGAGCTGAATTTTTATGAAACTGTAATTGATTTAATGGGTAGATTTTTGCCAGGAGGATTTCACAGAAGAATAACAACAGATTAATACTTTTTTTCCCCCTTTATTTTTTCAACAGTACCGGGAAAGTTAAGATACCTGAGGAAATATTGGAAGCTGGCAAATTTTCATTAACCCTGCTTCCCTGGTATCTACTCTATATTAGATCTGATGCTGCTTTCTTTTATATAGTCTAAAATGAAACCCTTTGCTGACACATAACAAGGTTTAAAAATAACAGCATGGAAGGTACTTTGAAGGTCAACCAGTCCAACTCCCTACTTAAGCAGGAGATTCTATACCATTCCAGAGAAGTCCCACATTTTTCAGAGTTTGGGAATTTCAGGAAAAGGTTTGTATCAGTATCCTAAAAAAATACCTTTCTCTCAAAGAATTCTCTGAATCTGTTTGAGAGGGATGGAGCAGGCCTTGGGAGGCAGGGAAGGTGGATGGGAGTACAAGTAAAGGAAAGCAAGGAAGACTGCCATTGAGTAAGGGTTCAGGGTTTGCATTCTCAAAATTTGTCATCTAAAAGGGAGGATTATAGAATGGGATAGATAGGATAGGATAGGATAGGATAGGATAGGATAGGATAGGATAGGGTAGGGTAGGGTAGGGTAGGGTAGGGTAGGGTAGGGTAGGGTAGGGTAGGGTAGGGTAGGATAGAATGGGAGAGGAGAGGAGAGGAGAGGAGAGGAGAGGAGAGGAGGGAAGGGGATGGGATGGGATGGGATGGGAGAGGAGAGGAGAGGATAGAATGAGATAGGATAGGATAGGATAGGATAGGATAGGATAGGATAGGATAGGATAGGATAGGATAGGATGGAGGGGAGGGGAGAGGAAAGGAGAGGAGAGGAGAGGAGAGGAGTGTAATAGAGTAAAATAACTTTATTGTCACTGAATGTACACTAATCGGCATATATATAAATGAAATTTCATTGCATACCGCTCTCAAAGGGTCATCACCTCCAATATACACTACATAAACACGATAAAATAAATAAACAAACAAATAAATGAATACAAAATTATGCATTGTTGTTGCTGTTAGTTGTGAAGTCGTCTCTGACCCATCATGGACAATGTTCCTCCAGGCCTTCCTGTCCTCTACCATCCCCGAGTCCATTTAAGCTCACGCCTACTGTTTCAGTGACTCCATCCAGCCACCTCATTCTTTGTCGTCCCATTCTTCTTTTACCCTCAATCTTTCCCAGCATTAGGCTCTTTCTTCTCCAGTGAGTCCTTCCTTCTCATTAGGTACCCAAAGTATTTGAGTTTCATCTTCAGGATCTGGCCTTCTAAAGAGCAGTCAGGGTTGATCTCCTCTAGGACTGACCGGTTTGATTGCCTTGCAGTCCAAGGGACTTGCAGAAGTCTTCTTCAGCATCATAGTTTTATAGTTTCCAGCTTTAAAGGCTACAAGGTATATATATGGAAGATCTTGGGATAAAAAAGTTATCGTTACTCATCTGGAGTCTTCTCCAGCACCATCAAAGTCCTGAATTCTTTGATGTTCAGCCTTCCTTATGGTCCAACTTTCACAACCATACATTGCAACTGGAAAAACCATAGACTTGACTATACGCACTTTTCTTGGCAGGGTGATGTCTCTGCTTTTTAGTATGCTGTCTAGATTTGCAGTAGCTTTCCTCCCCAGGAGCAAGTGTCTTTTGATTTCTTGGCTCTAGTCCCCATCTGCAGTGATCTCGGAGCCCAGGAAAATAAAATCTGTCACTACCTCCATTTCTCCCCCATCTATTTACCAAAAATTGGGAGGGCCAGATGCCATGATCTTAGTTTTTTGAATGTTGAGTTTCAAGGCAACTTTTGCACTCTCCTCCTTCACTGTATCAAGAGGCTCTATAAATTATGCATATAACCACATATATTATATGACGGAGACAAAGGTGTTACACTTTTTGAACCTCCATGTTTTTTTCAGCAACAGAGGGACCCTCTGTTCATCAAACTAACAATGTTATAATCCAAGTTCTTGAACTTGGATTATAACATTGCTAGTTTGATGAACGGATGCCCTGCTGAGCTGAATACTTGGTTGTATCCAACATATTGTTTTCATTATCTGAAAGATAGGGTGATATCTGAGTACAAAAGAAGTTTGGCTTTCTGCAGTTTTGATAGCTGTGGAGAATGGGAAATTCAGATCATATTGCTTGTCTTGCAACACTGCTAAAATCCCCTTGTCCATACAACTGATGCAGTGGTGGGTTTCAATTTTTTTTATTACTGGTTCTGTGGGCATGGCTTGGTGGGTGTGGCGTGGCTTGGAAGGCATTGTTTGGTGGGCATGGCAGGGGAAGTATACAGTAAAATCTCCATTCCCACCCCACTCCAGGGGAAGGATACTGTAAAATCTCCATTCTTTCCCCAATCCAGGGGAAGGTTACTGCAAAATCCCCATTTCTTCCCGATCAGCTGGGATTTGGGAGGCAGAGAATAGATGGGGTTGGGGCCAGTCAGAATTTTTACTACTGGTTGTCCAGAACTGGTCAGAACCTGCTGAAACCCACCTCTGAACTGATAGCTTTATTCTCTGTTATTCCATCTCCATGCCATTATTCTATTTCAGCTACTGAGATCTTGGAATTAACATTTTTCTCCAATACTGAAAAGATTGTATCTCCTATTTTCTAAATAATGTCCTTTATTTCTTTTCTCAAAGATCACACAAAAGATGGGTAGACCTAATCCAGATTATTATTATTTTTTTACAGTTAAATAGTATTTTTCTTTCATTATAGTTATTATTATTCAGCTTATCCTTTGGCAGAGTTTTGTCTAATGCATGTTCACCTGTTCCTTTTCAAGACATTAAACAACAACAACAACCCAGGTACCAAGCAGAAAGATATTTGGCTCAATATAGGGTCTTAAACTCTCATTCCATTTTGCCTAATGTATGCAAAGTCAGGAACTTCATTTCATATGAAATGACTAGAGGTAATAATCTTCTTGCTGGTGCCCTGACTTGCTAAACATCATAAATCACAGCACTGGGTCTCTGTAAACAGCTGCTCATGTCAACCGAATACACTGGGATGTCAGACAGTGGCTGTTAGGATGTTAACACTATGTTTAGAGTTTATGCATATTCAGGAAACTCTTGCTCTGTTTGTAGTTTCCAGTGAACATCATTCAGCCGTTCACTGATCATGCGAAGAAGATAGATAGATAGACAGACAAGATCTGGATCAGTAGAGAGGTTGTACACAATGGAATATCAACTAGACATTTCATCCCATTTCATAGCTATGCAGATCGGAATAGCAGGCATGGCCGTGGTAGGCAGGCATTGCTATTGATGCAGAAACAAAATTTGCTACTTCTTTGAGCAACGAATGTCAATAAAGCAACTTACTCTGAGTCTGAGTACAATGAGATTTATGTCCAGTTTACTGAGTATGGACTAAAAAGCTTGCTCTGCAGAATCATATGGTCAGGTCCAAAAAGAGTGAAGAGGGGCACAAAGGATCATCGGCTCTTGTGCTGTTTTCAGTAGCGCTTTTCAGTAATGCATAAATTGTTCCAAAGGAGATATAATTGCCATACACATCACTGAATGCCTGGGCTGGTGGACTTGAGTACCATGCCCCCTTCAATTTACCACATTAGCTGTCTTCTAACTGCAAAATGCTAACACTTGAGGGCATCTAAATGAATGTTTATCTCCTTTTTTTCTGCAAATATTAAGTGGAGAGGAAGCTTCCCTCCCTCCCTGCAAATCAACTTCTTTTGATTTCAATGTGTGAAGATTTGACTTGTAAATAGTTTCCCAAAAGCTATTTCCCCAAATCCTTTACATATTTTAATTAAGTTTTAAATTAGCCTGTGATAATGTACCTGACTTCACAAAATTTAAAAGCAATCCTCCCCTCTTTTCCCTTTGATTTAGATTTTCCCTCTTTCACCAATTGTTGCTCCTGCTGGGAAACATTATAAAAATAGATATTCAAATAGGTTTTTCTTTCAGTTTGTCCTGAAAATGGTAGCTTGTCAGCTTTAGAAGATGCACAGAAATGAGGACTCCTCTTCTGTTGTCCTCCAGATATGTTTAGAATGCAACTTTTTCCTACTTTAGCCAAGAAAAAGCTGTAATAATGACATCTGGTGGGTACCAAGATGAGGGAAATGTACATATTAAGGATGCCATTTATTACCAATATGCTAAAGTTTCTGGAAATTGTGCATTGTAAGCTAGGGATGGGCAGCTCTATGAAGACCAGGGAAGGACTGCACAAAGCTGGGGGAATTTGTGGGTGAGGAGGGGAAGGACAGTATCTCTATTGATGGGGTGATGGTGAAAAATAAGTAACCAAGGGGTTTTTCATATGTATATATTGTCTGGATGTTCTGGAAGACATGCTTTTCTTTCTGAACTACATTAAGTCAATTTCAGGTCTTAGAATATAGCCTGTATTTTTCTCTAAAAGTGATGGAAACAAGGCCACTAGTCTCTGGGATTTATAGTCACAACTGCCCTGCATTTGTAGATGTCAGACTCTTCTGGATCTTTTCCACTCCTTTGACATAATCTTGAATCTGAAGCATGCTGTGAATTGTTGGTTAAATACAAGTTTAGCTATGAACGTCCAGTGCTGGTTTTGAATGATTGATACAGAAGTGGCAGCTATTCATTATGAAAGCAGAAAACACCTCTTTCCACATCTTACCTTGCAAACAGAGTGGGAGAGTCTATTGCTTAATTAGGCATTAGTTTTTCATTCTGCTTGCGTTCTAATAGGCATCCTTCCAAATTTGGAGTAACTTTAAATAATCTAGTTGATGATTGGATTCAACAATCTTGGTGGCAGAAAATTAATCATCTGGCAAGAAGTTTATGAAGTAGTTAATATGCAACATCAGGGCAGTGCTGAACCTTTTCAGGATTTTCCTCTGCTTTTAGACCCAACCAAAAGGGATGAGGATTAGAAAGAAGCTAGTCTGCGGTGGGTGGGTGGGGGAATCCCAAGAGTGACTTCCTGAGGGATGGTCACCAAAATAAGCCAGATTGATTTAATGATGTAATGCACAAAATTGCCAGAAGTGAAAGGATCCCTGAAGCTGTTTAACACACAGCCTGCTGAAATGTTCCTGAGAGCATTGAAATGTTCCTTGTCACAGAGCAGAAGCCATCGCTCAATGGAGTGAATTGCAGCACCTTCAAACTGAGTAGAGTCAATATGAATGTGACCCTCACTGGGGAACCCTGCATAGATTTATACTGATTGTTGCCTTTACATTATTGTACCATCAAAAAGATTCAGCAGAGTAATTCAACCCATATTCAGAAAAGCATTCTATTTAGCTTAATGAGTCTGTATATGTCACCTTAAGTAACAGGTTTGAAACACTGATGTCCATATTCTTTCTACCTGCCTCCTTATCTTCTATGGAAGACCAAATATTTTGTGAAATGCTCCAAGATAGTTGGGAAGAAAAAAGAACTGAGTAGTTTTCTTCCAAATAAGGACATACACTGAAAACATCTCATTTCAACCAATCCACTAAGAACACAATAATTTCCGAGCAAATGTTGACAAATTATTTATCACAATTAGGGGATTACCAACATTACTCCATTTTTGTGTGTGTGTGTGTGTGTGTGTTTGTGTGAGCATGAAATAAAATGTTCCAGCACATTCTATATTTGTTTGTGAATAGCCTGGGAATTATGGAGTTGGAAGAGAGCACAGTGACTAAAGAGACAGGGGGCAGTTGTGATGGAAGACAAAAGCAGAAATGAATGCCAGATATAGAAATATATCTTTGCCAGGCATCCTCAAAGTGGCAGTCTACTGAAGGGTGGTCTTCCTGCATTCTCAGCAATGGACAGGCTGGGAGTTATAAGCTGGATGTCTAGATACCTGAAGAAGAGTGCCTGGTTGGGGAAGTCTACCATTAACCTACAACTTGTAGCTCACCTAACAATACCCAAGCTTTGTTCTTTCAACTTGGCAGCAGGCACGTATGAAATAAAAGGAAAGGAAGCAAACATTGAGAGCAACAAAACACCAGAATGGAACAACTCGCCACAGGACAACTCGCCGCGGAACAATTCAACAATTCAATTATTTGAAAGAATTAAAAAAATATTTTAATTTTTGTCATTCACATTTTACTTTATCCCTCCTTTTGCATCCTTTCTTTAATGATTTTATTCCACCATTTCTTTGACATTAGTGTAGCTTTTGTCCTGCAGTAAGTTTGTCCCTCGGCAAGTTGGCTATGATGAGTTATCTAGGAGTGAGTTGGCTGCAGAGTGTGGGTTGTGGAAAGTTGGCCATAGCGAGTTGTCCTAGACCTGCAAGAAAGTCATCTTCACTGGAGGAACATTGGTGGCAGGATTGTCTGCAGAGTGTGGTCAAAGATGGAAACCACAATGTTGCAATTGAAGTTCCTCCATTTTTTAAAATGTGGATCACTCATGTGCACTTAAAACAGGCCAAACTTCAATCACATCCTCATGGCTGCCATTTTGTTATTTTTAATTGTGTCCCACGGACAGGCCTTCTGCCTCCCCAAAAGATTGTTTCAAAAAGACTCCATTCAGATTCATCACGCAAGGAAATGCTGACACTCTTCCTGCAGAAATAATAGCAATTCAGATCCAACTTGCCCAGAAGTACAAAGCTGAAGAGGAAACTTAGGACAGATGGATTGATTTGTATCCATGTGTGCATTATGTTTTGATCTGTTTTTAACTGCCTTGAGGGTTATTTTGCCCGAAAGGCTCCAAATAAATGTCAGTATTAGACAAATTTGGATATTCATAGATAGTTAAGGTTTCCCATGTGCTAAGTGTACATGCCAGGTGAATTTTCCAGAAGGTGACGAATAAGAATGCAAGATGAGCCCCAGTACGTTTCCATGGAACATATACACTTATGGGCAGACAGTTTCCTCCTAGTAGACAGACAATTGAATACTAATAATTATACTTAAGGGACCTATAACTCCTGAGCTTTTAGTTGTTGTCCGGGCTTGCCAACCTTTGCAAGTGAATGTCAATGGCCTGATTTTATTTTATTTTTTAAAGTGCACATACAGTAGCACCCTCTCTCAAAGGCATGTGCACTTAATGCAGTTGCATCAAGGACCCCATCTTGCTTAGAAAGCCATTTGCTAATCCACAGTATCCACTTGAGAAGCTTATTAGAATTGATTTTGCTATTGACATTTGCGCAAGTGTTCTATTCCTGGCAAGCTTTGATAATACATTACACTAAACCAGGGACGAGACCAGGAATGTAGCTGGTGAGAATCTATTCTATCATGTCCTGATCATCCTGATGATGAGAAATGTCTCTTCATTCGGAGGTCATCTCTGCAACAGAGAGATTTAAGTTCAAGAGCAGAAATCATACAGTATGCTTAAAAAAGACAGTGGTGTTTCCATCTCAGTAAATAGCCACTGAATAGGGATCGATTCCTCTGTATTAAGCTGCAGGAAAATTTGGCTTTGCATGAAGTTGTCTTTTCCAAATATTTGTAATGGGAAATGTTTCATGAGACCAGGGAATGCCAAATCTGTACTAAATCTGTTCTCTTTGCCTTTGGATAAAATGTTTACTCATAACTGGCTAATTTTTTTGTATATTGAAAATGATGATCAGGGGCAGGAAGCAAAATTTTCTAAGGATAAATACCTCCTTCATCATATGGACTCCCTGTGATTCCCATTGGTTCCTTCCAGGATTTTTTTTTATTTTTTTTTTACAATTTTCTAGTTGTCTCTCATTCAAGTACTAACCAGATTTAACTTCCAAGACCAGGAAGAATCAACCCAGTGCTATCACCTGCTGCTAACCCAATTTTGCCAACCTCTCTCTAGTGCAGGGGTCGGCAACCTTAAACACTCAAAGAGCCACAAAGGTCCTAACCAGAAGCCGCTGTTCAATTCTGGAGCCGACAAGAAGTCTGGTTCCCCCATCATAGTCTCCTCCTAGTATGTCGTCCATTTTCCTCCCATGACTGGAAGTCAGTTTCCCCACCATAGAGTCTCCTCCTAGTGCGGCATCCTTTTTCCTCTACCTGCCCTAACTGAAAGCCCTATCAATTGTGGATCTGACCAGCAACAGGAAACCACAGCAGAGGGATGAAAGATCCACATGCAGCTCCAGAGCCATGGGTTTTTGACCCCTGCTGTAGTGGTTATTTGAAAATATATGTTATCAATTAAGTCCTTATAGTTAATTAATAACTTCCAACTTATGTGTAATAATGTATATATGAAATACATCCAAATGAAATGAACATGGAGGTTTAGCTTAGTTGCAAGTGTTTAAATTTTGTATTAGAACCATCCCTGAAAAAGAGCTGTATGCTGCGGCTGAAAAAGTCTCCACGTATGTTTTTGCTATTGAATGTGTTTTCATTTTGCAAATAAGGATTTTAATTATTTATAATCTGGCTTCTGATGAAAGTCAATGCTGGGCTAAAATATAGAAAACATTGCCAGAAAAAACATGTCCCTCCTGCTTCTCTCTCTCTCTCTCTGATTTCAAGGGAGGAAAAAATCCCAGAAACAGCATATTACATACACACACAGACACAAGCTCAGTTCTCAAACAAAGCATTAAACTTTGTCCACATGGAATAATATTGATCATCCTTTCCATTATGTCTATAAAGAGCCAGTTCATAAGCACAGAGTAACCATCTGTCATCAGTCCAAGATTGTCTATCCAGAGAAGCACAATCTTTCCTTCATAATAAAGTAATATTTCCTTCACCATGCTGAAAACTTCATATATTGATGAATTTCAACTTTTTAATATATAATTTAAAACAGTATTCACATCTTATAACCATATCATTCTTTCCAAACCATTTGAAAATGTTATGAATATTAAAACTAAAATGAGGCTTTAATGGTACAAGTTCATATCATAAGTGTGCCATCTATCATTTGGCACTTCCAGTATAATAAAGTTTACAGACAACCTTTTCAATGTTATTTGAGATGCCCAATAATCATGAACAATAAAAATAAACTTAATATACTTTAAGAGTCTTAACCATTTATTTATTAATTTGGTATTTAGTCCAGGCCCCCTCAGGCAATCGCTTTCACAACAAACTATTTTGTGTTATATATAATTATCATCATTTTTAGCCATTATCTATCCACTACAGGATGGAGGCTGTATGATTCTGAACATTAATAAAAGTAATATGAGAAAAAAATATTAAAAAAGAAAATAAAAAGAGCCTCAGATAGCTCAACAGGCTAGATAGCCTGTTATTAACATTCAGCTATCTGCAATTATTGCAAGTTCAAGGCTCAAGGTTGACTCAGCCTTCCATCCTTTCTAAGGTAGGTAAATTGAGGACCCAGTTTGTGGGGGCAATAAGCTGAGTTTGAATAAAAATATACAAAAGGATGAAGGCTATTGCTTAACACATTGTAAGCCACCCTGAGTCTCCGGAGAAAGGCGGCATATAAATCTAATTTTAAAAAAAAGAAAAAAGAAAAATAAATAAAAGATAAAAGAAAGAGTTCAGGAAAAAAAAAAGAAAAAAGGATGCTTCTCTCATTAGTCTCATTCAACACATTATATAGTTTCTGCTCATTAATGATAGTCCTTTGACTTTTTGCTTAGACTCCACCCCAGTCATTTCTTTTGGAAAACCCAAACAGTTCTCTTTCCCATGAAGGTGGGCAGTACTTATTTATTTAATTTGTTTAATTAATTCAAGAATTTAAAATAAATAAAAATCCAAATTCATCCATTCTTCCTTTATCCATTTCAAATGTTCATAGTCCAAACTCTTGGCAAACTTTTTGCTATAGATTATTTTAAAATTCTTGAACTTATTTCTGTTTTCCTTTATTCACGCCCCGTATTGTAGGAACACTCACCAGGAGATCTGCTCTGCTGTTCCAAAGATCTCTGTGGTTTTTAAATAATTATAACAGAAATGTGTTTTTAAAAGTTTTAGGAGTTAGGTCAGGCCCAGTGTCTATGACAGGCTGTGCTGAATTGACAAATCCCATCTGTCTTCCTTGGTTTCTCCTCCTTTCATTTACAATTCATCTGCAGGGTTTTTGTAGGTTTCCTTGTAGGGATTTTGTAGGCTTCCTTGTGCCTTCTGAATAGTCTCTTTGACTTCTCCTTATCCAGAGATGCTCTGATGATCCAGGTTCTTTGCCTGATTGTAGTACTCCACCTCGGTATTGATCCCACTCTTTAAGGATGCATCAGTTAGCCATTTTCTCATGTGTGAAACCTCAATTAAGCTTCTGATCTTGAAAAATGAAGCAAAATCTCAGAAACCAGAAAATGGTGGTACTAAGAAACCTATATATTCAACCTATATATTGGTACCTATATTCAAGAAGAACGAGGGCTCACATGTGCCATGTCCTATTATTAATATGTATCAACCAGCTAGAAACATAACAACCATTATTTAAAGGAAACTTGTTGTGACCTAGGCTTCCTGAGTCATTAAAACACACAAGTAGTCCCAAAAACCTCTTTTATTGCAACAGCTGCTTCTCCTGTTCCTCTGCCTCTCTGCTGTCCAACTCTTGAGTCTCTGGAGTCAGCACGTCACTCCCAAATGGCCCTAGCCCCATCTCTGCCTCTGACACAGAGCCCTAGTCCGGGCTTTCCCCAGACTCCAGGACTGGCCCGTGTTCCTCCCCAGCCTCCTCACTATCCAACTCCGCTGCCAGCTCCACAGGCTGCTGGCAGACCACAACAAAACTGTCCAATCAATCCTCTCATAGCTCAAAATAGTCCAGGCCTTCTTTATCTATTATTCAAAAGAGAGAAATTATTAGGGAGGTTTGTGCAGGTCCAGAGAACTTACGATCAAGCATTTTACAAGTGATCATGATATAGAAGATTAGCTTGAGAGAACACATTTGAATATTAATGTGCAAAATATTTGTCAGAGCCCAGAAACAACGAAAATAATTGCTAGATATTCACTTCCATAGCCCAGTGTCAAGCTGCAGGAGAACTTGTGTCCAGAGTTTACAGTTGTTTTCCATATTATCACAGATTTTAAAAATCAATGTCAGCCATGATAAATATTAAAACTAAACAGACCGATTGTTTATTACTATTGCTTCTCATGCTTTTTAATGTGCAGGCTAATTAGCTATCAATAATATGAGAAAGCCTTGAGAGGGAAAGAAACATAGAAGAGGCATTTCATTATGCCATTAAGGATCCTTAATAGCAGCCACCACTTTATTAATTCATATGTTGCCAGCCAATCACTGCTACATTTAATTCAGGCACAAGATTTATAACATGGCTGCCAAAATTGGGGAGTTAATGAATGCCCAATAAAGGAGTTTTGCACAGGGCATGGGATTAAACTGTGTTCATAGAGGCAGATCCCATGGACAAATGAGGAAGCATTTGGGATGGACTAAGAGGATGGAAAGAAGTTAAACAAAGCTCAGCTGTGATTTTATTTAATTCAAGGCCTCAAAGACTTAAACTTTCAAAGTAGTTTTCAGAGCTAGAACTGGGATTCTTCACCCCACCCCATCCACAAAGCTCAGATGTCTGTAAAAGAAATAGTTTTATTCTATAAAGCTATGCATTATTGTAATGCGCAAAACAAATATGTTTCAGAGAAAATTTGCATTGTGCCTGTGGTAAAATGTAGTTTCTATCATGTCCATTAACTCTACCAAGAAAGTTTTTTTAATGCATTCATTGATACATGAACATCTATCCATAGAACAATTTAAAAGTCGCAAAGGTGGCTTTTTAAAGTGCCTTGCCTTGTCATTTTACAGTCCAACATACAAATAGTTAATGTTATAACACAGCACATGTTCACAAGTTAGGATGAAATTCTACATAACTTGTTTAGAGTTATTTCAAAATGGGGCTTACACTTCAACAGCCATTTTATATATTTATTTGGTAGATTTATATCAAGGTGACCGTATGTTCTTTATTATAAAGGACAGGGTTTTTTTATTTCAGAAAGCCATCCTTTAGATATATTTATTTTTCATAAACTCATTTTTGTCCTTTACTTTGGTCACTTAACTTTTGCATTACAAAAGTTAATTATTTAGTGCACAATCTTCCATATACACGTGAAAAATTTGGACATTTTTCTTTTTTGATTTTTCTTTTTGATTTTTTGATTTGTTTTTTTTAAAAAATAAATTTATACTGTTTGATTTTAGATATTTTTTATTGGAATATGCAGTTTTGCAGTTTTTGGTTTTTCTCTTGAAATTTCCTTTGCAAAGTTATACACTTAAACAATTAGAAAATATTTTATCCTTATGCATCCCTTTCAGATTTGCCCTTTCAGGTCTGTCCTCATTTTTCCCAAGAAAAAATGGTCTTTGAATGAAAATTATACCATACTTTTCATTCAAGAATTCAAGACTACATGGTAGCACTTTTTCCTCATTTTTGCCACAACCACTCTGTGAGGTAGGATTGAAAGAGAGTAACGGGACCCAAGTCCAGGAAAAATGGAGGCACATCCCATGGGCAAATGAGAAAGCATTTGGGATGGGCTAACAGGACAGAAAGAAGTTAATGAGTTTCCATAACTAAGCTTCTCAGGACAGGGGTGGGTTCTACTTACTTTTACTACCGGTTCTCAATGCGTTCTCCGCACGCATGTGCAGAAGCATTTTGATGATTTCAGGGTCAGTGGGCGGAGCCTCCTGCCAGATTTACTACCAGTTCTATAGAACCAGTGTGAACCGGGGGCAACCCACCACTGCCCCAGGACCTAGGATCCCCCTAGTCCTAAAGTACTGCCTTAACCACTATACCACATTGAAGGAACAGGTTAGTTATAACCTGTTCCTTCTATAACCTGTTTTATAGCAACAGGTTAGTTATAATGCACACTTTCTCTCTCAGATGCAGCCTTGGGGAAAATTTCACCTGTCATAATTCAGTGAAGTATTGGTAAACTTAATAGGGAACAGGAAGCCATTACTGGTAGAACACTTGGAGAAAGAGGCTACAGAATCTGTCATCACTCTCTGTATTTTTTTTAAGAGCATAGACTTCACAAAAGCATTGTTCTGGTAGCGTAATTGTGCCAAAAACTGATCACCTGTGCTCATGATATCTGCATACTGAACATTTATCCCTGAATATATGAATTTTGCATATTGCTATGTTTTCCTAGCCCCTAATTCACTTTGGTGGTCCAAGCATTAAAACACAGTTGATCCATCCTCAGGCTTCCATAGCAAATATCACCTTGGATGATTTACAGCAAACAGAAGCAGTGAAGGCCAGGGGTCAAATCCAGCAGGTTCTGACAGGTTCTGGAGAACTGGTAGCAGAAATTTTGAGCAGTTTGGAGAACCGGTAGCAGAAATTTTGAGTAGTTTGGAGAACTGGCAAATACCACCTCTGGCTGGTCCCAGAGTGGGGTGGGAATGGAGTATCCTTCTCCTACCATACCCACCAAACCACACCACGCCCACCAAGTCACGCCCAGAGAACAGGTAGTAAAAAAAAATTGGATTTCACCACTGGTGAAGCCCTAACATTCTAGCCCATTCATTTGGAAAGCGGCCACCCACTCTTACTGAGATAATTTCATTTCCTAGTCTGTCATTAAAACCTGGAATGGATGACAAAAATATGAAAATAATTACTTCAAACAATAGGGATATCAAATATTAGAAGCAAAGGGACAAACATGAGATATTGGATCCTTTTTCTTTTGAACTTCACCTATACCTCACTCTGTCTGCCTCTGTCTGTCTGTCTGTCTGTCTCAGGTATGTTTTATTACTGGTATATCACAATGTTGCTTCTATAGAGGAACATAGAGATAACTTTGGTGAAGGAATGCAGGGGACATTTGCAGGAGCTGTTAAGGGAGGAAAAGTGACAATGCAGTTCTAGTAAACAGGAAAATGTGAGAAAGAAACTCAAAATTACCTCACCTTGATTCTGTTTGATGTAAGAGCAGGTAAAGAGAAAGCCTGGTAAGCTTTCAAAGATCTGTTATTATGCCTCAGAGCAGGGGTTGGCAACCTTAAACACTCAAAGAGCCACAAAGGTCCTAACCAGAAGCCCCTGTTTAATTCTGGAGCTGACTGGAAGTCTGGTTCCTCCATCATAGTCTCCTCCTAGCGCAGCGGCCTTTTTCCTCTGCTGACCAGAGGTCCGTTTCCCCCACCACAGAGTCTCCTACTAGCACAGCATTCTTTTTCCTCTAAGCCCTATCAATTGTGGAGCCAACCAGCAACAGGGAGCCACAACAGGGGGATGAAAGATCCACGTGTGGCTCCAGAGCCACGGGTTGCTGATCCCTGCCTTAGAGCATTCCTATAATCTTGGTGTCTATTTCCTGGCTTGGCCTACCTCAAAATACAGAGTGATTCATGTAATAGTACATTCTTTAAAAGTTGTTGGAAATGTAACAATTAGTTTGGATAATTTTTACCTATTTGATAGCAATGTTGTAAAGTTCAAGAATTTTGGAAAAATTATAGAAGAATCAAGTAAAATTTAAAAGCTGAATTTCATTTTCAACCTGTCATTCAAATTAAATTGTACTAAACATTATATTCTCATAACTGAATTATATTCATTATATTCGCATACTGAATTAGCTTTATACATGGTAACTGCTGGAAGAGTCTTGCATTTTTCCTATTAGGAAGAACTATCTTTGGAAGAATAACTAAGCAAGTTTGGGGTATTTGCATCAAGATTCAAAATAAATAATATTTCCAAAGTAAATATGAAATTGAATTTAAATCAAATTTTGAAAGCTCGGGCTAATATCATGTCTGAAATTTGGGTTTCTTTTAATATGAAGCCTTTAATTGAATGGATAAAAATTATTGTAATTATTAATTTCATTTTATGATTTGTACTGTTGAGTATTGCTGTTGATATTCATATTTTAAGTTACTTTTAACAATGCTATTTTCACTGAAGATTAATCATCAATGATGAACAAACAATGATTTTTAAAATGTTTTTAAAATGGTAAGATGTGCACTTAAAACTAATCAATGAAATACTGGAAATTTTATTCTAATTCTGCAATATTTGTAAATTCACTGTTTGTCTACTCTGTGCATTATTTTTTTTTCTTTTTCCTCCTCATGATCTGTTTCCTTTTCGTGTGCATTTTTTTCTTTTTCTTAAAATGCTTAATTAGCCTTAGAATCACATTTGCTTTTAATTGCATTCATTTTACTCAAACACTCAAGTAATTCTAGACTATTTGCTTAGATCTTTTTTCCTTTGTTTCAAAACAGAAGATGGAATTCATCAGTTGAGAAGATTCATATGACAAAATCTAAAAAGGAGTCTGAATCCTTACTCTTACAGTCTTAGTCTATATATTTAAAACACACTTACATACTTTCAAATTGTTACTGTATCATGATATTTGAATAATATAAACATATGCTCTATAAATGTATAATATTCTAAACTCACTAGTGCAATAACATTAGGAATAATATTTGTTGGTGTCAATGAAGGAGAATATTTGTTGGTCTATTTATAAAACATGAAGTATCCTTAGCATCAAATGTTATATTCTTATGCCATTGCCCCTATAATTCCATTGATACTTTCATTTCTAATTATGCAGGCAAGGTGTTCCAAAAGTAAATTAAAAAGAAAATGAGAAAGAGGGATCCTTGACATCTACATCAACATAAATTTAACCAAGGGGAATGCACACATAGTTTAGGAACTGAATAAATCATGTCAATCAAAACTCTAAAACTTTGTGAAAGTCCCAAAATAAATCAACATCCACTTCAAAAACTGCCAAGAGGCTGTATCAAAGGCTTCGGCATTCAAACAAATTGTGATTGCTGGGTCTTATATATTTTGAGGTTAAGCAATAACATCAATTAAAAATATCATATTAATACAAGCTTAGCTTGGCAGCCCTCTTTCCTGAGATGGATGTAAAATAATTGGTAGAATATTTTACAATATACAGAGTTACTCTTAAAATCTTAGCAGCAGCCACATTTATCAAAGTAGTAAGTCTACAATTAGAAGACATACTGGAAACTTTTTTTTTTTAATGTAGGAATGACTATGACATTTGCCTCCTTAATAGTAAAAGATAGGGGTCCACCAATAATAAAATAAGAATCAAAATCCCAATACACTTTAAAATCCATGTAGCCAGAACAAGAAGTCTTTTCCAGTTTCATAGATTTAACTGTTGAAATGAATGAATTGAAGCATTGTTAAGAAGGGATGGGGTGAATATTTTGGGGATGTGTTCCTTCCGGGTAGCTGCTGTTCTTTTGATATTATACCACAGTTATTTGTTCTTCATAGTGAAACTGGCCATGTTGTTCTGGAAGCAAATGGACTACAAAGTTGGTAAATAAAAAATTAATTAATTAAAAGGGAGATGGAAAGGAGAAGGTAAGAGAGAGGAGGGGGAGAAATAATATAGTTAGTATGCCTAATACTAAATAAATACATACATACATACATACATACATACATACATACATACATACATACATAAATAAATAAAGCATAGCTAGTACACTTCCTATCTAACTAAGATAACATAGAAGTAAATACAAATACAAATATAATTAAGAGCTAAAGTATATTAGCATGAATACTAAAGAACTTAATAGAAAAACATTAGAGAAAAAGAAAAGTGTCTTTTGTCAACAGAAGCTTTAAAATATTTTTTAAGTTTTGTTGTAAATATGAAATGATTTCTGTATACTGTTTGATAATTTCAGAACTAACCAGAAATCTGATGGAGTAGTGAATATTTTTCTTTCAAGAAATATTTCCCATGTTATTATCAGTAGGGGTTTTTTCTATGCTACCAGCTTTCTTTATCAAAATCAGGGAAAATGCAAGATAATACTTTGAATTTCCCAATTTAATTATCCTTGAAGAGCATGCTGTATGTAAAAGTTTATTCCTCCTAGCAAATTTAAAGAACTTTACGATAGATGACCAAGAATTTATCAGATTTACAAAGAAAAATTGGAAGAAGGTGAGCTCTCTAAAAATCTAGTTTATAATCTTTCAGCATAGCCTTCCCGAATCAGGAAGGCTATGATAAAAGAGGTTGGCTGGCATTTCTTAGCTTTGTTTGGGTTTCTAATAAAATGTCAATTAACCCTGTAAGAATGACATTCTAAAGACATCATTTTATCCTGAAGGGTCTTAAATTGCTTATAGATGTATCCACTGATTTTCCCGTAAGTTTCCAAATGAGATATTCTATTTTCAGTCACTTCCATATTGGAACATATAGTATTAACAGTGTCTTTGAAAGTGTTTATCCCTCCCGAGATCTCAAGGAAAGCTGCCATCACATCTTTTTCAGCACTGCCATCACCATTGCTTTTAGTGAGCAAAGAAGAACGTAACATTTTCTTGTGTAGCATCCTAGCAGATAATGAATAAATTCTCCACAATCATCAGCACCCACTATAATCACCTGTTTCTAATTACAGTAGTAAACAATGAACAGGATTTGAATATCAGAGAAATGTTAGGAAGTGCTAATAGTTGTCAGAATACAGTGTTGATAGTCATTTGGGCCAGAAGTCTTTTTTTTTTTAAAGTATTTTGAGGCAATTTATTGTTATTTCCCTTGCTTGATAACATGGACACCACTGATTCTTCCTCTCTCTCTATTTTCTAGAGGCATTTCATGGAATTGTATCCATTATCAATCAGTCCTTATGGAAGGGAAATGATTACATGCCCTGGTCTTGCTTGAATAAAAAATATTTTTTCCAGTGTATAAACCAAGTCAGCAACATTATTTTACCATGGGATAATAATAATCATAAGCATTTTTGGTTGAGGCAACCTTCAGGCTTAATGAGAGTTTAATAACACAAAAACAGACCTTAAAAAAAAAAGTAAACTTGCATTTGTTTTAAAGGAGGTTAAGGGCATGTGGCTCAGTGGCTAAGACCTGAGCTTGTTGATCAGAAAAGTTGGGGGTTCAAATTCCTAGTACAGGTCTCCTGCCTAAGCAGGGGGTTGGACTAGATGATCTCCAAGGTTCCTTCCAACTCTGTTACTGTTACAAACTTATGTTTGGAACTGTGACACATGACAAAGGGAAAATCTCACAGAGACCTGAAATAATTAAAGGATAAAGTTCATGCAAAAGAAATAGGAACAATAGAAATGTATGCGAAGTTGCACTGTATATTCAAATTACACACCATTGCTCCAAATGGAGGGGAAAAGCTGCTGTTCTTTTGATATTATACCACTGTTATCTGTTCTTCAAAGTGGAACTGGCCATATTGTTCTAGAATCAAATGGACTACAAAGTTGGTAAATAAAAAATAAATTAATTAAAAAGGAGATGGAAAGAAGAAGGTAAGCGGGGGGGGGGGGGGGGGGTGAGAAATAGTATAATTAGTATGCCTAACACTTGGTAAGTAAGTAAGTAAGTAAGTAAGTAAGTAAGTAAGTAAGTAAGTAAATAATAGCTAGTACACTTTCCATCCAACTAAGATAATACAGAAGTAAATACAAATCTATAATTAAGAGCCAGAGATAAAGTATAATAGCGTGAATTCTAATGAACTTAATAGCAAAACGTTAGAAAAAAAAGAAAATAAGTTGCATTGTATATTCAAATTGCACACCATTGCTCCAAGGAAAAAAGATTGATACTCTGAAGTTAGAAGAAATGTTGAAGGTCAAGATGAACTTAAGTGGAGTTTGAGTCCTGGTGACTGGACTGATGAGAATTGAAGCCGAAATTTGCAAGCTATCGTATTAGCATAGTAAAGGATCCTCTGAGTACCACTAGACTACTTTCATTTCTAATATCTCATAATCATAGGTCAAAATGTTGGAAAACTATTAAGAGCAAAGCGAGATTGTTTGGTCTTTCTGTTGAATATTTGTTATTTTCAGGCATTAAATAAGGCCAAAGAAGACATCAAGCAATGGACTTTGGACACTGAGTGGCAACATAACTTAAGCCACAAAATTGTCTTAAGAGGACCCAGAAAAATCTCCCCTGCATCTTACCAATTTTCATTTATTCATTCTAAGAACTGGTGGACATTTTCTAAAGCTTGTTTTAGTGCTTGCCCTCTGACATTTTTGAGAAGGTAGATATAATAAAATTCCAATTTTCTAGAGGTTATAACCCTGCAAAAGAAGGAGACTGAGACAATTAGACTTGACCTTTTACACCGAGAGTTTTATGCTGATTCTTGGGTAAAACTAATTCAGCCTTTATTAAGTAAAGCCTTTACTAACTAACATACTAGATCTCATAAACAAATTTTACATTGATTAGTTAATGGATGCCAGCAAGTAACTTTCTTGGTTGCAGATTTTTATTTTTAAACAATCTAAAGACAAGTGTACTACAGAGAAGATATTGTAAATTGCAGTATATTGCCTACGATAAAGTAGCTAATATTTTCTGAATGCTGTTTTATTTTTCTTGTTTATGATCCTACTTTTGTTCTGGCCGTTAAAAGTTTTATTGCAAAATATTAAATTGTTTTTTTCCCCATAAATAGGAAAATAATTTCAGAGATGTTCTCCTGTGTAAAGAAAGCCATTTATGGTTAGGGTAAGTTTCTGCAGAGCATTGGACTAAATGCCAGATTTATATAATATGGTATATAAAATATGGTTCCAAAATCATCTTTATGAACAATAGTTAAGTTTTAAATGCAAATTTCTGCTAAATCTTTTTATTCATTTATTTTTATTTATTAAGAAACTTTATATGGACACTCAATTTACTCCTGGTTATTCTGATTTACAGAAGAAAAAGCCCGAATACAAAACCAATCCTTTATAGACATCATCCATAAACCTAATTAATTATTTGGGTCTCCTTACTTACTAAATGCAAAAATGATGAAAGCTTACATAGATTAAAATCTGATAGTTGTCTTTTGAATTTCTTAGAACAAAGTAATTATTTAAGACATTTCTTTCTATGTTATAAAAGATAACATTTTTACCATCCATATACAAGATATAATATCTGAGTTGGCTGGTCAAAGAACTGCAGCTGAAAATGTGTATACATTTTCATGTTTTAATTTAACATTATTTTGTTTGATATTTACAATGAACATGCACTCCCCTTTGTTTCAGATTAGGTACTAATATAAAAACAAAAATTATATATGGAAGATTCACATTCAAAAGATACCTTAATTTCTAGAAAGAAAAGTTAAATCATTCTGCTTTTGAGGTGGAACATCCTGTTTAGAAAAGTGGGTAGCCAGAGGCAACTGCCAGGACCTCAATTAATCATAAAATGAGAACAATCCCTTGAATAGCATTTCCTCAGTGAAGCTGAGAAAATACTGCTCTGCCTCAGGCCAGCTTGTCACATTATGGCTAGGGTAAAATTTGAAACTGGGGAATTCTAGATCTTTTCTCACACTCTCCCAACAGTTATGTCTAGGAAAAGGTTATATAGCCAGGGCGCCAATTAAGATTCATATAGGGATGAATCTGATCTTTGTGAATGGTTAAAAAAAAATGTCCTGATCACTGGATCAATAGGTACGCCGTGATTTAGCTTTCCAACAGATTCCATATTTCTCCAAATAATAAAGTTCAGTTGTCGTTATAAATTTAAATAAATTTTGAAGAGAAAATTATACTTTACCTTGTCCTAATAAGATCTTTTACTAAGTGTCTAAATATGCCATACCTATATTTTCATAAACCAGTGACTTCTATACAAATATAGAATAGCTCTATAGAACACACACACACACACACACACACACACACACATGCATACCAGAGAGGTTTCAGCAGATTCTGACCAGTTCTGCAGAACCGGTAGCGGAAATTTTGAATAGTTCGAAGAACTGGTAAATACCACCTCTGGCTGGCCCTGGCCCCATCTATTCTCTGCCTCCCAAGTCCCAGCTGATTAGGAGGAAATGGGGATTTTGCAGTAACCTTCCCCTGGAGTGGAGTAGGAATGGAGATTTTACAGTATCCTTCCCCTTCCACGCCCACCAGCCATGCCATGCCATGCCATGCCATACCATGCCATACCATGCCATGCCACACCCACCAAACCACACCCACAGAACCAGTAGTTAAAACTTTTGAAACCCACCACTGATAGACACATACACAAACACTATCCTGATGACAGTAGTACACATCTTTCTGACTCCAGTGTGTTTCATCTTAAGCTGACATGAACATATCTTAGGAAGGTGGAGATGCATACATGCACATACAAACATGGTATATTTGTTGCATAGAAGACATTGGTTTCCAAAGATATTTTATACAAGTCTATTATTATCAAACAGGAAAACAAAACAAAATGGTTAAATTCATAAGAGCTAGCGCCATGTCCTAATTTCACATTGAATTTATTCACATTGAATAAACGCCTGGAGCATTTATTAGCAATTGTTGTTAGGAGAGCCTCTATAGAAGAACTCTTATTTATTTATTTGTTTTGCTTTAAACTGAGTATAGATTCAAGTGTCTGACTTTAAAAGGCAGATTGCCTTTTTAATTATGTTTCTAAATTTTCATAGACGGCATAGCCTCGGTGCTAAAGGTCATATATGCATTCCAACCAGATTACATATTTAAGTGCTGAGAATATTTTAATCTGAATACAATATGTTCAAGAAAGAAAGAAAAAAACACTCTTTTTTTTTTTAGTTTACTTATTCTACGGTGAATTTCTGATATCCCTCATTTCAGATCCACGGAAGTCATGTTGTTGAACTATGGGGTTTCGGAGAGGGGATCTTTTTGATGCTTTTGCTTAAAAGAAACCCCATTCTGCAGCAAACAGAGAGATTGGAAATAATTAAAGTTAGTGATTATTCTGGTACCAAAACCAGTTACAGTTAGAAAGAGCACATTTCAATCCAGTTCTCTACCAACTGCAATGTAAATTAGAAACAAAAGTATGAAACTGGAGGTTAAATTTCAGAGTTTCAAGCTAAACCAGAATTCTTTGGAGTTGGAAATCAAATCATAAGTTCCAGGTTTGATTTAATATTGTGCATTGACTTCCGGTTAGAATAAACACATTGCGATTCTCTTGTCTGTCCCTTCTTAGTAAAAAGGGTGAAATAAAGATTGTCTCTTTGTTTTGTATGTTACTCACTAAATATCTTAGCTGCATCTAATTTAAACATCAATAAAGAGTAAATAGATGTAAATTGCTATTCTTTCCTCATTATCCAAGTTTGCCAACTCCAATAACTATTGTGCCAGACTGTGACCTTGTAGCTTTCCTATTTTATTCACAATATTAGTTCTGTAAAAGAGAAATCCAAGGTATGCTTAACTGGGAGTAAATTCAGATAACTATCTTTTAAATATGGCTGTAGGGTTACATCCTCATTTCTATTTAGAATTCATGTCTGTAATCATGAATAGCTTTTCCCTTGTGTGTAAAATATCATGACTGCATGTAAATCTACCGTGAGCACCATTTTGCTTTGATTCATAATCAACATCAATATTCTTCAGCATCTTTCCAGCATGTATGGAAAATTTGGTAGATGGACTGGGAGACCATTTTTTTCAACATTAAAGCAAAGGGTTCATGAAAGAAGAGTTAAAAAGGTCATTGCTTATTCTTTTATGAACTGCTCTAAGAGGGTAGAAGGCCTGCACATGTAACCACCATATGAACAGCCACAATGCTGCTTGATTACATAATAGAGATTTTTAGCAACATAAAGAATTATAGTTGGCGAAACTTCAGACAACTCGTGAAGGACATCCTAAATTTTGACAAATGTTGGCACCATGCATATGGCTGAATTTGTGTAAGGTTATAGGTGCTTTTGGGTGGGGGGGAGAGAGAGATAAACTGCTCCTTTTTCAAGTCCCTTGCCCAGATTTATAACTAGAGAAACATTGCTATGTGCACTTTTTCAGGATTATAACTTAAGCAAGACACTTAGATTTGTATTATTGAAATAACAGAAAGCTTTATTATAAATTAGGAAGTCAAATACACTCAGATGTGTCTATGAGATGCAGTTTGGTCTAGTTAGTTAAGACACCAGGCTAGAATCCAGTGAGTTCTAGACTTGCCTTAGGTTCAACCAGCTGGGTGACTTGAGACAGTAGTGGTTCTTCTTCTTCTTCTTCTTCTTCTTCTTCTTCTTCTTCTTCTTCTTCTTCTTCTTCTTCTTCTTCTTCTTCTTCTTCTTCTTCTTCTTCTTCTTCTTCTTCTTCTTCTTCTTCTTCTCCTTCTCCTTCTCCTTCTCCTCCTCCTCCTCCTCCTCCTCCTCCTTCTCCTTCTCCTTCTCCTTCTCCTTCTTCTTCTTCTCATATTCCCACAAGTGGTAATCCAGATCATTGAACGCCACTTTGCATGGTCAGCTGCATCTCCAGGGCACAGGCCCGTGGCTTGCATATCTTTGTTGATGATGTCTTGCCATCTCTGTTCTGGGTGCCGATCATTGACTTCTAGTTGGTAGGCAGACTTGGCAACAGTGGAAGGTGCTGCTCTCAGGACATGTCAGCCCTAAATAGGAGGTCATGGCCAACCCTTGAAATCATGCCAAGAAACCTGCAGAGATTAATCCAGACAATTATCATGAATCAACACTGACTTGAAGGCACAAATAAATACACACGCAGATATTCACATATGCACTAATACACTGTATATTCATGTGTATGTATATATTCTTATGTATGTGTATACACAGACACACAATCACACAGACTCTCCTACACACACACACACACACACACAATTATTTGTGATGGCACTGTGAAGTGGAATCTTAAGAGTGTTTCCTAAGAATGGGAACAAATACATCTATAAGCACATTTCAGTCTCTTTGGTTAAATTGCTGTGCTGTTACGATTGATGCTGAAAAATCTCCTTGTAAATGCACAGAAGCTTTGCCCTGGAGATGCAAAAGTGTTATGAAATTCTGATGCTTAGCTCAGGTGCATAGAATTGCATTATGTGGAACATAATGTTGTGAAACAGAATAACTGAGCATTCAATAAAATAATATTTGTAACAGCTGGCACATTTTTTGCTTGGTCTTGCTTTAAAAATTGAGCTATTTCCAGATGAACTGCCAGTATTTTGCTTGCTCTAATTTCAGCAAGCATAACTAGCTGGGCTTGTTTATTAGCCTGCTATATTTACATGATTTTTATCAAAGGAGTATCATTTTCTCTTTAGAGGGAAGTATTTCATTCTGTTTTAAAATCAAGTGTTTTCAAGGATTCCCC
The DNA here is from genome assembly GCA_030761175.1 of Masticophis lateralis. NCBI lineage: Eukaryota > Metazoa > Chordata > Lepidosauria > Squamata > Colubridae > Masticophis > Masticophis lateralis. Next base: position 143,549,877 of record JAUDYJ010000001.1, on the reverse strand, counting down.
ATCAACTTCTTCCTACCTGAAATACATTAAACACTACAAAGAAAGATGAAAGAATCACTTATGGGCAGTTTGTCATTCAGTTAACTTTCTGCCCCTACTTTATGGTTTGTTTGTTTGTTTGTTTGTTTGTTTAAAAAAGCATGAATTTTGTACCTAAATTTGTATTAAAAAAATTAGAAGGTGCTGCAGTATTTATAGATCCACTCCTGTGTGCACATTGTTATAAGTAGAAGTTTTATTATTTCTGGAGGTAGATTCATTACATTTTGGTCTGCGTTTTCAAAAAATTGCTGTATTAGCTAGTTTTCTAGATGTCATCATCCTCCCCCCCATCCTGCCCCAATGATTTCAGTAGACTTCCCAATGAAGTCGTATTTAGGCAATCTTGATATTATCTCTCTTGGAGGAGCTTATCAATTCTACCCATCCCACCCTGGTTTTCACCTATTCATTTTTCCTTTACATTTAATTTGCAATTTGATGGTCATTAATTTTCACTTTATGACCAAGGTGCTCTATCTCTTCTTGTTCTTAGGTAAAATGCTCCCACCCACCACCCTCCCCCAATATTCAGTCTACTTTATCTTTCTTCTTATACATCCAGCTCTCACTTTTATCAGACTAATTGGTTAGTTAGCGGCATGTCCTTCTATATAACCGTTTCCCTTCTTTCACCATTCATTCCTGTCAGTTCTTTAAGGTAATACCAGAGTAGAAACAGATCCCATAAGTTTGACTGCAATTGTAGAGGTAGTCCTCGACCTATGATCACAAACAGAGCCCAAAATTTCTGTTGCTAAGCGAGATGGTTGTTAAACGGGTTTTGCCCCACTTTACAACCTTTCTTGCCCCAGTTGTTAAGCAAATCGCTGCAGTTGTTAAAGTTTTGACCCGGTTGTTAAGTGAAGCTGGCTTCCCCACTGACTTTGCTTGTTAAGAGGTCATCAAAGGAGATCATATGATTCCGGGACATTGCAACCATCATAAATATGAACCATTTGCCAAGCATCCAAATTTTGCTCACATGACCATGGGGCTGCTGCAACGGTCATAAGTGTGAAAAACGGTCATAAGTCCCTTTTTTCAATGCCGTTGCAACTTTTAACGGTCACTAAACAAACTGTTGTAAGTCTAAGGACTCCTTGTAGTTTATTGATATCGGCTAGAGTAACAGAAGTTTGAAAGCTTAACTATGTTTTCCCTTCCCTTCTTCTTATACCTCATGGAGTTTTGTTATACCGGTACTTACCTTGTTTCCCAGGCTTAAGGCATGTTTTTGTTTGTGTAACTATTGCTGCATAGTTTGGCTACATCATCTATCTGACTTTCTAACTTACTTCCAACTGTCTATCCTGTTTCCCCCAAAATAAGACATCCCCTGATAATAAGCCCAATCGGGCTTTTAAGCGCATGGCTCAATAAGGCCAAGCGTTTATTTCAGGGTTCAAAAAAATATAAGACAGGGTCTTATTTTCAGGGAAACATGGTAGATACAATTGCAGATGCTGAGAAAATCAGACTTTGTTTGAAATCAAACTCTCCTCATATGCATTTCTCAATACTGAGTTGGGACGCCATTAATGTTTGGATTTTGCATTTCTTCCAAGCATACTATAAAAAAGAACCATGGTTATCAACCATAAAGGTACCACCTACATGGTGGATTACAAGGTTGAAGGAACTTTGGGTTGCTTTAGTAGAAGATGTCCTAAAGTTAAAACTGTTGTTTTCTGCTTAAATTCTCCATGTATTTTCCCCAATTTCCATAAACATTCTACCAAATAATACTCATTCATCTAGTTCTACTTTTTCAACCTTTTGCACAACACTTCAGCCTATCAACAAATAGGATATGGAATGTCTATAAATAATTTACGGAGGTATCCCCTGCAATGACCAGGATACTATATCAGTCTTCTCTTGCCTGACTTCTTGCCCATCCTTACCAGGAATTTTTTTGGGAAAAAAACATCAGGTTAGAGTAGTGTTTGGTTTAGAGAATACTGACTTATGTTAGAGAAAACTGTCTTATATTACTATCTGTTTTCCCTCATGTGGGAATTGACTTAATAGATTTTAAAGATTATCCTGAGATTTCTCAAGCTACTAAACTGATAACAAAACACTATATTAATTTGTTGTGCACATTAATCACAAGGCAATCTATAAAAACATATTTAAAACATTGAAATGGCATTATTGGCATCTGAAATCTCTTCGTACTGATTGAATGCTGGGTCTTCTTATATATAAGAAAGAGACTGCAAGAGAGAACCCAAGTTCAGTGGGAAAGATCATGCTAGCCCTGTAAAACAGTTCATTCCCCAGCAACTATATTATTACATGGAATAATGTAATATACTATTGATTTTTTAAAGTTAAGATCAACCCTGGTGACTTCATAAATACAATTGTACAGAAGTTGTTTATGATTTTCTTCTGATTTACTGACCTAATTTACATCCTTGGAGGCCTTTCATCTATCCAAATACTAACCAGGGATGATCTTGCTTAGTTTTTGAACCCAGGCAACATCTGCCAGGTGCTGCATTACTAAAAAAGACATCTGTCTGAGACCCTTGAAAGTCACTGCCAATCAGACCTAAATGGATAGGGATTGGAGCTGATCTGCTATAGCCAGACTGCAAAAAACTAGATGGCTATGAAGAAATATACCCCTCCCCTTTGCTACCATCTAATGGTCATTTGGGGTACTTTGCTCGAGATATACCTAAGAATATCCTTGTCAGATAAATAAAATATTTGTTATTGTTTCTAAAGGTGCTATAATAGACATACTGGTCTTTAGTGAAATAAATTTTCTGCAAAGATAAGTGCATAGCTAATTTTTGTATAGATATGCTCAGCATCTTGCAAAAATTTCAAGGTGAAAAACCAAACAGATGGCTGTTGTAATGTAAGCAACTTTTGTTCCGATAATACCTTTGAATTAACATCACTTTAACTGAATATGCAGCAGTTGCTACCTCTTCTAATATCTACACACAAATAAGTGCCTATTTAATCCTTTTACAAAAAGCAAAACAATAATGAAACTTCATATAGCTTTCCTCCCAGTTTGTTAAATAGCATAATCAAGTGGATAAAAAAAAATATTAGCAAGATAAAGTACACAGCACAGATCAATGATAATTTCAGCTACTGATAAAACTCTGGCAAAGTATAATTTGGGACAAAATCTGGACTTTCCCCCCCCCTTCTTAATATGGACTGTCTTCTTTCATCCCTTATTTGAAGAAAAGAATATTTGAGGTTTCAGCAGATAGTGACTGACTTACAACACAATCTCGGTACAGCAGATGTGTACACAGAATGGAATGGATTCTTAAAGAAGGCAGACAGTTGACATTACAGCAATTGTTAATTCAATGTTGTTATCCCCACAGTGTCAGTCAACAACCTATCTACTGCATTTACTTTCAATGAAGCTGGCGTTCTCTAGTGCAGTGTCATTAAAACTGTTGAAGTAGGACTGGAAAGTGTTAGAAGTGTGATTTCAGTTGTGCTGACTCTTCAGCAGCTTATAATATACTGACCACAAGGGGCAGGGTAGCATAGATTAGAGAGCTAGGAACTGTTTCTGTATTTCTCAGTTTATTTATCACTCTGCCTGCTCTTCGCCTGTGAGATTTCTATTCTCAATGTGCCCCCTTCCTGCACCTCTTTTCCCCACAAACCTACTCTCTCCAAGATTTAGTTAGTTAGAAGCTAGGCCTTGCCTCTTCCATCCTTCCTCACATATTTCTCCAAATAAACCTTTCTGTTGAAGTTACAAAGAACTGTTTCACTAGTCCTTGCTCAAGTTACCATATTTTTTGGAGTATAAGATGCTCTGGAGTATAGTTTTGGAGAAGGAAAATAAGAAAAAAAAAATCTGCCGCTGCCTACCAGCATCCATCTGGCTAGTGTCCTGTCAGTGTGTGAGACTGTTTGGAAACTGAAACAGTATTTGCTGTGTGAGCAACAAGGAAGGAGACAGCAAGGAGCCTGGGCATGGCTTAGGTCAATTGTTCTAAAGCTGCATGCTGTGCTGATCTCTGAAACTAAAACTGAAACTCCTCTCCTCTGCTTGTGTTTTGCTTGCTGCTGCAAACTCTGACAGTCCTTGCAGCAAATAGCGAACAGCCAGATCAGCTTCAGCACATTATTGCAGCCTGATTCAGCATGAGTAGCTGATTGGTGGGTGGATTGGCCTCCCAGAATACCCCCAATCGGCTGTTCCAGGCTGCAGGGATTGCCTCGTGTTTATGGCTACATTCTGTGTATAAGACGCACTCAAATTTTCACCCTCTTTTAGGGGGGGAGGAGTGCATCTTATACTCTGAAAAATACGGTACCTTCCTGCTGTCCAGCAATATACAAAAATGCTTTCTCCAACAGGAAAAGCCTGTCTTAAGTCTCCATTCACCCATGTAGCTCATTGAGTGACTTTAGATCCACAATTATGCCACATTGCATTGTCATGTGGTTAACTTGAGTAATGGCAGTAAAGAACTATGAGTGCTACTGTGTACTTCTGGAGAAAAGATAGGTCATAAATGATGTTTATTGTAAAAGAACATCTGGAAAATGCAGGTATCTATGTAGTCTAAAGTAGTTTGAAAAGATATTAGCCATAGATACTGTTAGGGCTTACTTAAGAGAAAGATGAGAAAGGAAGTATCAGAAGATTTATTCTTGAAGCATTGCCAATAGTCAAAAAGCCTATAGAGATTCTCAGTCATCCAGGTTACGGTTGTCCTAAAGCTGCTTTTTCAGGAGGCAACTGGACTTTCTTGTTTTTTCTTTGAAGATATTTCACTTCTCATCCAAGAAGCTTCTTTAGCTCTGACTGGATGATGGGGAATGGAAGGATTTATATTCCTTTCAGACAGCTGATCATTTGCATCCTTTTAGAGGGTCGTTGAAGCACTTGGAGGTTTAACTTCCATTCCCCACCATCCAGTCAGAGCTGAATAAGTTTCTTGGATGAGAAGTGAAATGTCTTCAAAGAAAAACACAAGAAAGACCAGCTGCCTCCTGAAAAAGCATCTTTGGGTCAACAATGACCTGGAGGACTGAGAATCTCTATAGACTGTTAGCTATGCAATTTGGGATGAACACCCTCTGAATGGTGTGGGAGTATAAACAGATTTGAGAGAGAGAGAGAGAGAGAGAGAGAGACAGACTGACTACAGGAACCATTAGCACTACCTCAGCTGACCCTGAGAACACAGATAAATCTCCAAGTGCTTCAACGACCCTCTAAAAGGATACAAATGACCAGCTGTCTGAAAGGAATATAAATCCTTCCATTCCCCACCATGCAGTCAGAGCTAAAGAAGCTTCTTGAATGAGAAATGAAACAAACATCTTCAGAGCAAGCACAAGAAAGACCAGCTGCCTCCTGAAAAAGCATCTTTGGGATTGCCAATAGTCCTTTGAAGTGAGTAAGCCTGCTTCTGTTAAAACACGTATGACACCTTACTTGGTGCAGTGATTATAGTGTTTTAGGATTTTGGAGATATATCTCCAAGTTCATGTTCAGTCACGAAACTCACTTAATGTCTTTGGATCAATTATTTTTTCTGAGCCTAATTTATTATACAGGAATGTTGTGTTAATAAAATTAAAAGAGAGTATAATGGGTTTGAATTCCTAGACAAAATATCAGGTAATGGATGGGTGGGTGGGTGGACAGGCAGAATCTGATTTATTTGAAACATTCCAAAACTGGCATTTCAAAAAGTTACTAATGCTTTATGTTAACATTGTAATGCTACAGTACTGTATTATATATCATTTTTAAAATTTATCTCCTTTGCCTTAAAAACTCATGATATTTGTATAGTGCTCAAATGACATTTTCAAGAACTATAGCCTGCCAATTTTCAAATGGAAATGCACAGGGGATGTTGTACAAAGAGAGCTGCTACAGTTCTGAGGTAGTTAAGAAAAATAAAAAGAAGAAAAAAGATGTGGACAGTTTTCATTGGAAGAGCCACATTTTTCAAACAGTACTTCTTACTTCTTTCTTGCCACCAGTGTTCAGATGGGTAATTGAGACTCTAAAACCAGGAAAGGAAGTTGCTAGAAAAGCAGGAAAGGATTGAATAGAGAAACATCTGGAGAAGGCAAACAACCAGGAATAATTTAACAGAGGTTGTCAAATCAAAAATTAAATGATTATCCTCTCATAAGCCAATTAATATCTTTATTAATAACGGTGATATAGCCAGAAAAACTGATGTTGCAAATAACAGTGTAGAATATCAACACAACAATACAGCACAAAATGGTCATTATTCAATATTTTATCGCAGCATACATAGTATCAAATTCTATTTGATGGAGGAAATCTTATGGATGCCTAGCTTCAATGGATATGAAAGAAGCAATTACCTGTCAATCAACTGACTTCCCACATATGTTTTTTTTTTAAGGAAAACAACTATTTTCAAATTCCAAATCCTTCCAATTAGAATGCTTAAAAATTTGCAAGATTTTTTTCCTCTTATAGGGAGTAAATGAAAAATCTGGCAGTTCCCCGTGTCAGAGGAGAAGCTCTTAGAGATAATATTCTTGACAAGAAGGAGTTATTGCTATTCTCCCCCACAAAGTTAAATAACAGGGAGTAGGAATCAACAATAATTAAACTGGAATATTTCCTAGCAAAAGAAGAAGGGGAAAAAAACTTATAAGAATCAGCAATGGATGGTACGGAAGGAAATCCTCTCAAGATTAGAGAATTTAAAATTCACATTGATGGCAATTTTGAGCATTGCACAGTCATTTGAAAAGTTGTGAAATGCTTGAAATGTTTTTTTTTTTCTGTTACTTACTTCCATTGAATCACTTTGCCAGTTACTTTATTGGTTTTCTTTTCTGACATGAAAAAAAAATCTGCATTGGGTCTTCCCTTTAAAAAGGTAGATGTTCCCCTTTCACATATGTGCTAGTCTAGGGGGCGGTGCTCATCTTCATTTCAAAGCCGAAGAGCCAGCACTGTCTAAAGACATCTCCATGGTCATTTGGCCAGCATGACTAAATGCCAAAGGTGCAAGGAACGCTGTTACCTTCCCACCAAAGGTGATCCCTATTTTTCTACTTGCATTTTGTATGTACTTTTGAACTGCTAGGTTGGCAGAAGGTGGGACAAGTAACAGGCGCTCACCCCGTTACGTGGCACTAGGGATTTGAACCGCTGAACTGCTGACCTTTCAATTGACAAGCTTAAAATAAATTGACAAGCCCCATAAAATATGGGGAACCAGGAGATACAGCAGACTGTTGGGAAAAAATGCTTGTTTTTTTTCTCCACTGAACCTGACTATCAAATAGATAAAGTTTTGCAACTAACTGTAAAATGAAAATGAAATTCCGCTTTCTATCAATTTTTTTTTAAAAAATAACCAATTTTCTGCTTAAAATAATGCTTGAAAACAACCACCCCAGCCAGAAAAACCTGTCTGCTTGAACTTACTTGTTGACATATCCCCCAAGAGAAGACACAATAATCAGTTTCATTTAAATGAAAAGGAATTGAGGGTTAATGACATTGAATGGGTAGATAATTCAGTTGTGCTTTGGCCTGTCATTCTGATTATCCACTTCGACCTCTATTTCAGGAAAATAATAGTAGACACTGATAAAGAGCAAATACAGAATGTTGTAACTAGCCAACACTATTATTAATAAGAAGTCCATTTTGGGACTGTCCATGCTAATGTTTACTCTCTGATAGTCAAAAGAACTTTTAGAATAAATATGGACTGGATAGACAAATTGGCCACTACAAGATAAAAAATAAAAACTTCTGTAATGGTACTTCTCGCATTTAAAGAAGCTAACTTCTCTGTTAGATGTTATTAGGCATTTCTGCATCTAGGTTCCACTTCTGAGGGAAGATAACAGCATTCCATGTGCCTCTGGACATCACTGGTTCCCTTGGCTAAGAAACAGAGGTGAGCACAACCCCTTCGAGTCGGACATGACTGGACAGGGGAAACTTTTATCTTTTTCCTCCTCCTCCTCCTCCTCCTCCCAAATTCCCAAGCATATCATTTCACAATTATTAATTGTAAGTTTCTAATATCACAAATGTAGAACTTGTAAATATTGGTAATATTTACTGTGAGAGCACAAAAAATCAGACAGACCATAATACAGTGATGCTATTCGGAGATGAAAACAGAGAATGCAGATTATTACATTTGGAAAGGGGGGGGGGAATCCAAATTTGATTGACTCTGCATGCAAAGATGACAGTTTGAAAGTTTCCTCTGTTATAAATAGATTTCAGTGAAGGAATTTAAATACAGCCAGACTTGATTCATCACACAACATGACATTTATATTTACAGTATAATGTAAGATTCCACACTGGATTAATCTTGTGAGATAGGGCAATTTAAAATAATAGAAAATAATTGTCCTGAAGAACAATTGGAGCCAATGCTCCAGATGTCCCTTCTCTAAACAAACACAAATATAAACATATTTTTTTCATTCATTATTCTCATAAAAAATAAACCAATCAAACTGTCACCTATCCAAATTTATGTCAACCAACAGAGATGAATTAATTAATCTATATCTGGTTCATCTCAGTTTCACATACATTCAATCATAAAGCTATCAGAAGTCAAACCCACTCTGTCATATTTTTTCTGCATTCATCTGCTCATCAATGATAAATCAATTTTCTTAAAATGTGTCAGCACAATTATTTATATCTTTGTATATAACATGCTTAACACATTTTTGTATACAATTTTCCTTAACATAAATATTTTTGTATTCAACCTTGAATCAAAGAATGACTAACAAAAGTGACATTAGAAGGTAACACTAATCTCCATATTGGTCTGGAAATATGAATTAATCATATAATAATTTTACTGATTCCTGTTTCTCTGCCCTACTCAAAGCAAGTATTAGGAATTCAAACAACAACAACAACAACAACAATAATAATAATATGAAAAAGATGAACTGTGGATACAAACTTGCAAAGAATGGACTGAAAAACTCGCGCTTGATGTACATGGATGATTTGAAGCTGTTTGGTAAAACAAAAGCTGAACAGAATCTATTAATTGAACACACAAAAGAATTCAGCCAAGACATTGGTATGCAGTTTGGAACTGACAAATGTGCAACAATAGCAACCAAAGCAGGCAAGATCATAGAAGAGGATGGACTAGAACTAGAGAATGAAGAAATGATAAAGGCAATAAAATCAGAAAAGGGCTACAAGTACTTGGGGATTTTAGAGGCCTCTGACTTAATGCATAATAAAGTCAAGGAATTAACTTCAGCCAATTCGGCGAATTCGTAAGATATTAATGTTCAAATTGAGCGGAGGAAACATCATAAAAGCCATAAGTACCCATCAATACCTATACCTGTGATTCAATACTCTGCAGGAATAATTGACTGGACCAGATGGAGTTAGACAATTTGGGCAGAAAAACAAGGAAGCTTATGACAATGAATCATGCCTTGCACCCTAAAAGTGATGTTGACCGATTATATTTACCAAGAGCAGAGGGTGGTCGAGGACTCCTACAAGTAAAGCAGACTTTGGAAGAAGAAAAATTCAGCTTGAATGATTACATCCAGAAAAGTGAAGAACCAATGATTAAGGAAGTAAATAAAGGAGGCCTTTTAAAGACAACTAAAACAAAAGCAGAATATAAGAAAGAAATAATTGAGCAGTGAGCTGAAGATTGGCAAAGCAAAGCTCTGCATGGCCAATACTTGAAAAGTATTGAAGGCAAAGCTGACCAGAAACTAACTTGGAACTGGTTAAGATCAGGAGTACTGAAAAAAGAAACAGAAAGCTTTATTTTGGCAGCTCAAGAACACAAACTGCACAAGGCAAAAATTCAAAATTGAGCCCTAGCCACAAACTGCATGAAGGCAAAAATTCAACATGTTACCACCAATAGCAAATGCCACCTCTGTAATGAGAAAGATGAGACAGTCGACCACCTGATCAGTGGGTGCAGCAAAATTTCACAAACCGACTACCTACAACGCCATGACTGCGTTGCTAAGATCATTCACTGGAAATTGTGCCAGAAGTTTGGATCTGAGTACAGCAAAACCATTGGGAACATCAGGTTGAGAAAGTTTTAGAGAATGAGAAATTCAAGATCTTGTGGGACTTTAGGATTTAGACTGACAGGCACTTGGTCCACAACACATCTGACCTACCAGTAGTTGAAAAGGAAAAAGTATGGTTCATTGACATTGCAATACCTGGTGATGCACGGATTGAAGATAAGCAGCAAGAAAAAATCACAAAGTACCGGGACTTGTAAATTGAAGTTGAGCGACTGTGGAAAAAGAAATCATGTGTTGTCCCGATTGTAATTGGAGCCCTTGGAGCAATACCCAAAGGGCTACCCCACAATTTAGAAATTCTAAATTTACCGGACTTGAACATTTTGACTCTACAAAAAACCACCTTACTCAGAACAGCTTACATCCTCCGACGATACCTTAACAGTTCCTAGCTCCTTGTTTAGGACTCGAGCTGCTGAGCTATTAACCAGCCTCAAAGGCTGTGAATCTCACTACAGATTAACCAATAACAACAACAACAACAACAACAACAGAACACACCAGATAGCACAGTTGTCGAAAACTGAAATGTACAATTTATTGGGATTGCGGTACTAGGAGATGCCAGAGTTGAAGAAAAAGAACTGGAAAAAATCATGAAATATTGTGACCTGGCCATCGAAACTACACAGCTATGGATGAAACATGCAACAGTGATACCCACTGTCATCGTGGCACTTGGTACCATGTCCAAGAATTTTATAAGATACATCAACAAATTGCAGCTTCCTGTAATAACACCAGCAGAACTGCAAAAAACTGTGTTACTTGGAACATCGTACATCTTAAGAAGGTACTTGGTTGATACCTAGGACACTGACAGCAACCTCATATCAATCATTAGCTCCAGTCAATGGTATTTGTGATGCATTTTTGAATGTCCAGTTGACTGAGTTTCATGTTTAATGAATAAAGTAAATAATAATAATGATTGATGACCAATTAATCTTTCCAAACTGGCCTAATTTGGTTTGGAATTTGGAAAATCAGATAAATTGCCCAACAAATTATTTTCAGGTATATAAGTACAATAACATTATACTCAGATGCAATTTTGGAACCAGAAAAGCTTTATTACTGTATATCTGAGTTAGGTATATGTAAAAGGAGCAAGTATTGCCTCATGAAGTATCAAGGTGAGATCTATCTCTCAGTGCCAGTGGCCTTTCCTTCCAGACAATAGCTTCTATGCATGTATTATGCATGTATTAGTGCAGAATCCACTTTCTATAGACAAAGCTATTTGTCTTCTAAAAAGGGGATGCAGAACTGCTTCATCATTTTGGTTCATAGGAGAAACTCTCCACCTTCCTAATATAGATATGTTCATGTCAGCTTCAGATGAAACACACTGGAGTCAGAAAGATGCATACTGCTATAATCAGGATTCACTTTCTAGCAATTGTGTTTGTGTTTGTGTATGTGTCTATCGGTGGGGGGATTCAAATTTTTTTACTACCGGTTCTGTGGGTGTGGCTTGGTGGGTGTGGCAGGGGAAGGATGCTGTAAAATCTCCATTCCCACCCCACTCCAGGGGAAGATTACTGCAAAATCCCCATTTTCTCCCGATCAGCTGGGACTCGGGAGGCAGAGAATAGGTGGGGGTGGGGCCAGTCAGGGATGGTATTTACTGGTTCTCCGAACTACTCAAAATTTTTGTTACCAATTGTCCAGAACTGGTCAGAACCTGCTGGTGTCTATGTGTATAGTTTTTAATTGTTATCCACCCAGAGCCATATACATGAGATGAAAAGTCATGCAGATCTCTAAACAACTAAATAAATAAATAAATTTCAGCTCAATAAGGTACATGAATGAACCTGGTATTTTTCTGTCTCATTCTGAGATTTTTTTTTTTCTGGAGACTGTTGTTGAGCTTACTTTATTGTCCCCAAATAGTACAGACAATGCTTTTTTTCACTTACTTCCATTGAATCACTCTGTCATTACTGGTCCTCTTTTCTGATCTGATAGAACAAGTCTTCTACATTGAGTCTTCCCTTTAGATTCGACTAAAACATGGGGAGATGTGGCAGGCTTTGGAAAAAAAATGCTTGTAAAATACAACCCAATCCCAAACCAGGGACACCTGCACAACCCTTTAATCACCTCATAATTAGGTTACGTAGAAGGGTCCTATGTAGGGGAGAAATCCAGCAGGTTCTGACAGGTTCTGGAGAACCGGTAGCTGAAATTTTGAGCAGTTCAGAGAACCGGTAGCAGAAATTTTGAGTAGTTCAGAGAACCAGCAAATACCACCTCTGACTGGTTCCAGAGTGGGGTGGGAATATAGATTTTGCAGTATCCTTCTCCTGCCACATCCATCAAGCCACGCCCACCAAGCCACACCACGCCTACCAAGCCATGCCCACAGAACCATAGTAAAAAATTTGGATTTCACCACTGGTCCTATGCTTTGCTCATTGTGACCTCACCAGTTTTTCTTCCTTGAAAATTATCATTTCCCCATCAAAGTGAATGAATATAATTTAATGGGTGGGTGATTTGGCATTGGAAGGCATAAAAATAATGAATTCAAGCCTGCTCTACTTCAAAGTTGTCTCTGTATGAGGAAAGGATCATTTCGTGAACATGCTTTAACAAGGGATACCACAAGACTGCTATAGCTACTATTTGTAACAATATTATTTTTATAAAGCAAATGATCAGCTGCTGCCATTGAAGTTTCACGAGCAATTATGTTTCTGTGAATACTCATGCCAGAACAAAGGGAACAAATTTGAATATCTGTTTATACTTTGCATTTCAGATTGGCTCCAGGCAAGGAATCCAAGTTCTCACTTGGGTTATTTAAGGTTTTCGGCAGCAGTGACTGAACTCCAAAGAACACGAAGAAATTTCCTTGCTTGGACCGATTGTTCTCAAAACCCACTCCAGTTTAAAAGAGTTAAAAATTCAATTATGGTTTTAAAATAATTTGATTCCTTTCCACCTGTAGTATCTCCCGTGGTTAATTAATATAATGGTTTTGAAATAGCTCTTATTGCAGGGTTATCTTTGGTTCTGAGGGCACTGGATATCTGCCTGTCAAAAGACAGGGATGTTAAAAAATATAAATGTTTGATAATGACCATAGGGGGAACTCGGCAGGGATATGGGGGGGGCTAGTGATATCTAGGTAGAAATTTTTATCTGTACTGGGGAACTGTAATTATATAAGTTGGCTGATTGCTACCTAAAGGGATTCAGATCAAAATTAAGCCTTCTCCTGAAATACTCAATTAAAGTTATTTGGCAGCAGAAGCAAACTGGCATTAACAGGAGAACATGCATACCTGCAATCAGATATACCTGTGGAAAGATAAACCCAAGAGTACCTCTCTCTGGCTTCATTGTGTTTTAAGAAATGGGACAACTTCCCCCTGAGATTTGCATATTGAGTTAAAAAGAAAATATTACCGGTACATTGGGGGGGGGGGATTTTAGCAATCTGGAAATAACTTGACTTTAACTGCCTTTGATGGCGCAGTGGTTAGAATGCAGTATTGCAGGCTAATTTGGCTCACTGTCAGGAATTTGATTATGACTGACTCGGGGTTGCCTCAGCCATCCATCCATCCGAGGTCAATAAAATGAAGGCCCAAATTGTTGGGGGGCAATAGACTGACTCTGTAAACCACTTAGAAAGAGCTGCAAAGCACTATGAAGTGGTATACAAGTCTAAGTGCTAAGTGCTAGTGCTATCTAGTAGACACACATTTGCAACACATGTGCACACACAGACACATACTCAAACACAAACCTTGGAGGAAATATAAAACCCTACCAAAAGATCCTATTCCTGTTTCATAATCATTTTTATGGAAATCTATATTAATTTGGGCAATGTTCTAAACTGCCTGGTTCCAGATTTTCTTGCCAGTCAATGAAGAAGTTTTAAGGCTTTTGCAAATGTCACAAAGGAGAGGCACCACATCATTTTTCAGCTCAAAAGATTCTCGTTATTATTATTAACAACCATAATTTAAATCTATTGGCCGCCCAACTCCAGAAAGACACTGGGCGGCACACAAAACTGAAGAAAACGTTAGCAGTAGATCAAAAATGGACAGCCCAGACTACAATAATCGAATCGACAACAAAATCAGTAAAACAGATTTGTTCCATTGAACAAATAATAAACATTAACTTCAGGCCTGAGACCCAGTTTTCAAAGCTTTCTGGAACTCTAGGAGAGAGGGCTCTGTCTTTAAATAATTTAAATAATTATATATTTAAATTTATTATTATTTATATTAATAATTTACATTATATTAATTTACATTATATTAATTTACATTATATTAATTTACAAGAATTAATTTACATTAATAATTTATATTAATTCTTTTCCCCACACAAGATTCTTTTTTGACAGTACATCTTCTTTCCTCTTATTTCATCTGAAGCAATAATGCCAAGTAGTACTATATCAAAACTGATCCTCCAATGTTTGCCAGTTTCCTTCACCTGTAAAAGTGGTATTTGATTCTCTAGTTTGTCTTTGTGATGCTTTAACATGAGGGAATGTCCCAGTTTCCCTTTTTTCCCTCAGAATAAGATGTTGATTCCCCCCTTCCCCCGCTTTCTGTATCATATCCTTCCTTCCACAGTCTCCATGTGCTTTCTAATGAGGACAGGATTGTTCCATTTTGATTGAGTTAAGGTGTTGGGAGATAGGGCGGCTGCAGACTGCAGAAGAGATTATTGCAAATAAAAGATAGGACAGCCCAGCTCATAACAAAATGTACATCCATACATGACAGTATTTTTTTGGGGGGTGGGGGAAGGTTTTGCCATTTCTTTTTTTGCTGTGACGATGATCTGACCCATAGCAAAATGTAATCCTAAATCTCCTTTCCTTTAACCAGCTATTTCCAGATGGTATCTGGAGTTGAGAATGGCAGATTCATATTTTTGTTTGGATGCTTTTTTAAAAAAAAACTATATGTCATTTCCTCCTGTTACAGTGGTGTACTTCTTATTCCCTACACGTTAACACTTACTAGTGTTAATAGAAAACATGCCTGAGATCTGAAAGGGCACCTGCTCTCTTCTTTAGCATCAGCTCAGTTAATGACATTCATATTTGATAAGGAGAACTGAAGCCAAGAGTGAAAAGAAAAGCTAAATTAGATTTTGCTATTGCTGTTATAACTTTGGAAAGCTTAGATAAGGAGGAGGAGGAGGAGGAGGCTGAATATCTGCCTGTAAGTTGCTACAATTTATTTTCTTTCTATTTTCTTCTTTCATTTCCCCCCGCTCCTCCAGAAGACTCCATAGCAGGGGTGAAATCGAGCAGGTTCTGACAGGTTCTGGAGAACCGGTAGCAGAAATTTTGAGTAGTCCAGAAAACCAGCAAATACCACCTCTGGCTGGCCCCAGAGTGGGGTGGAAATGGGGATTTTGCAATATCCTTCCCCTGGAGTGGAGTGGGAATGGGAATTTTGCAGTATCTTTCCCCTGCCATACCCACTACACCCATCAAGCTACGCCCCCAGAACCGATAGTAAAAAAAAAAAAAAAAAAAAAGATTTCACCACTGCTCCACAGTGGTTTATAAGAGAACAATAAAAGTCTTAAATACCACCTCCGCAACAAAACAGGTACTGCTTAAAAACAGTAAGTATTAAAAAGCAAGCAATATTCATTTTAAAAAGCAAAACAAAATAAAAGGCACTCCAAAAGGCTGTCTCATCTTGGTGTCAATAATTCATAAACACCTTGGTGAACGGGCATGGCTTCAACTGTTTTCTGGCAGAAGATTGAATAGGACTGAATACATGTCAGAGAATGGCCTATTCCTCACCATTCCTCACTGAGAAGCAAACTCACAGGCAATTCAATCATGACTGTAGCTATCTGAACTTCTTTGGTTGTCCCATCTAACAGCCAAGAAGTCATGGTCTATTTCAGGGCAATTTTCAAGGTTAGCACCAAATGACACTATTGCTGTAATTCAGTTGAGGATATATTAAGTAATGAATCACTAATGCCAGGCTACTTAATCCAAGAAGGCTCATAACTAGCACAGTTAAAAACTAGGTGCAGGCTCTCCATATCACTATAACTATCTCTGCTTCTAATGATGGTGAAATCAAAGGAAACCCCCCCTCCCCCCAAACTATGCACTTCTCCAGCCTATCCATAATGCATTTCTACTCTGGCTTCCCCTTGTAGGCGTCAATCCAAGTAATTTTAGAAGAACTGAACAACCTCCTCCAGTTCAAACATAAATAAACCTGACATTATATTTGTCATCAATATGGAATTAAACATTACAGTTGATCCATTTCTGCAATTTCACAAATGGAACCGTTCTGATAATAATCTATGATCAGTGTAGTGGTTAATGACTGTGGAGAGATCCAGAAGAATCACAACAGTAGCACTTCTCTTTTTAAATCTTTCCTAGTAGATGTCAATGATCAGAACCGACTTCTTCTGACCTAAGCATAGTACATAAAATTATCTGCCACAGTATCAATGACTACTTCAGCTTCAACCACAACAATATACGAGCAAATAATAGATACAAACTCAAGGTAAACTGCTCCAAACTCGATTGCAGAAAATATGACTTCAGTAATAGAGTGGTCAATGCCTGGAATGTACTACCTGACTCTGTGGTTTCTTCCCCTAACCCCCAAAACTTTAACCTTAAACTGTCTACTGTTGACCTCACCCCATTCCTAACAGGTCTGTAAGGGGCATGCATAACTGCACCAGTGTGCCTACCATCCCTGTCCTAATGTTCCTTTTTACTTACTCTTTTCATGTATCCAAATTATGTTTATACTTTTACCTGTTATCTTATATATGATTGACAAAATAAATAAATAAAAATAAATTGAAGATGGTTTCTATGCTTTACGTAGGTCTATATTTTGGTCCGATCCAAACCAAAATCAGTGCAGCTGGATTCTTCCAACTATCAACTAACCTACAAAATACTATAGTTGGTCACCACTATTTCTAACATTTTGCCTAAGAGAGCTGTATTTGCAACTGGGAAGTTCCTGTCCCAAAACTCAAGATCCAGGCAAGCACTATTTAAGAGAGGTTACTGCATTGCTCTTTTCAAGGTGATTTTGAGCTTTCCTTATGTGAGTAATCCCTGTTAGACTGTCCTGTTTAGCAAGGCTCTAGATTGCAGCCTTCCATTTTCCAACATTCGGTCAGAACTGAAGAAGCTTCTTGGATGAGAAATAAATCAAGGAAAACAAAGAAAGTCAAAATGCCTTTTGAAAAACACCCGACTGAGAATCTCCATAGATGTTTCACTGTAGAGTGCAGGTTATTGGCCTATCCACACAAGCATCTTGTCCACATTTTCAGATCATAGTTACAGAAACTGGTCCTGTTAGCTCTGATTAAATTGGCTGCCATAAATTCAAAAGACTCTGCAAGAATTGTGGCATCTAATTCTGAGCAGATGGGAGTGATTAGATTCTGAAAATGCATCGCAAACCTAGCACAGTTGGTACTGAATATTCACCATTAAAGAGTTCCTGACAGAATTGGGGATGGTGGGAAAAAACTATTACAGTTATGGTATTAATTCAGCAAATAAATTGCTTGATTTAATTGTCTACTTGCAAAAGATACAGGATTGGAAGAGAAAGAAGAAAAGAAACAACCCATTGAGTTGGTGGTCTGATAACTGTGACTTTGGCTGGTGTGGTTTATTTGATGTAAACTTTATACCAAATGACATTGTTTGAAGATTTGCTTGAATGGTCTTTTTTTTTTTTAAAAAAAATGGGAAATTATTAATCTGGCATGATTGTTAAATTTTGTCATCCAATGTTACGTTACTGTAAGAAGCTAAATTTCCAAAGACTCCAAGTTGATGTTTTATGCATTTATTCATTTATTATACAAGACAATAACAGTAGTTTTCTCAGTGAGATACCTGGCCTGGTGGTTGAAGCCTCTCTTTCCCCTTTGTTCCCTGTAATTTATTTTGCTTCAATTCTGGTCATTTTACTGATGAAATAGATTAGGATCAAGGAATAAATTAAAACCAAGTGGAGAGTAGCAAGGATAGCTAGCTAGGTCAATTCTTTTCAGGACAATGCTCTCCGTTTTTGAATAGAAACGTTTTGCAAAGCAGAATGTGAATCCTCTGAGAAATTAGTTGACTAAAACGCTTTCAGCTTCTTTTAGCATTTTCTCAGGAGTTTTGAGCAAGAAAGAAACTTCAAACATTTGGATATTGTATTCATGGGACACCAAGAACAATAATGAATACTTTGTGTATATTCATGCGTGCAGACACATATTGTAACTGCACACATGTCAGTGGTGGGTTGCCCCTGGTTCGGACCAGTTCTATAGAACTGGTAGTAAAACTGGCAGGAGGCTCCGCCCACTGATCCGGACATCATCAGAAGCGATCTGCGCATGTGAACCAATAGTAAAGGTAAGTAGACCCACCCCTGACACATGTCCATAGACAAGTATTAACCTTAAGAATGGAAGCCTTGCTTTGAATCAGAAAAAGATCAGGTCAAGGATGAGTTATTTGTGGCCCCCTGGGGTATTTTTAATACCCCAGAGACCCCTCCAAACATTATTGGCAAAAATAATGACAATTGCGAAAGCAGCAGTGTAAGCTCTTAAAATGATCCTATTTACCAAAATGTTACAAATTCTGCTTTATCACCACACACCCTGCATTTTGTATGACTGGCTAACCGATTTTAACCTTCAGCTCCAAAAACATTAAGTAGGCAAAGGTTTCTCCTACCTGGTCTTAACTTACAATGTGTGCATGCACATCCTGATTATAAATTAACTTTTCATGCAAATAATTTGGTTTCTCAACCAACAACAATGTAATATCTGCATACAAATATACATAGCTCTTCATATAATCCTAACCACGTATTCAAAACAAAGCATATTGTCTTAGTCACTCTTCTCCTTCAGCCTAGGTTTCCATTTTTTCTCTATTCTTTTTTCACCTTCTCATTTGTCCATTCATGTTATTAGCAGAACAATTTTTCTACCACATTACTTTCAATCAGGAAGTACCATATTTTTCTGAGTATAAGATGCACTTTTTTCCCTCCTAAAAGAGGGTGGAAATGTTGGTGCATCTTATACACTAAATAAAGCCATTTTTGGCCTCCCAAAGCCCCACTCCACTCATCCCATTTTTTACAAAAACAGGGTGTGCAGAGCATTTGGGAGGCCTGCAGAGTGCTCCTGGGGGTTGGAGGAGGGCAAAAATACCCATTTTTGCAAAAAAAAATGGAGTATGCAGAAGGTTGGGGAGGTCTGCAGAGTGCTCCTGGAGTCCAGGGAGGGCAAAAATCTTTTTTTTCTTACTTACCTCTTCAAAATCTTGTATCTTATACACTGGTACGTCTTATAGTCCAAAAAATATGGTAATTGCACATTTTTTAAAAAACCTTTTCTGGTTATTCCATATTATCACTGTTGACGGGAATCTAATATTCTGTAATTCTACCTATGGAATCGTACTTTCAAACGAATCTACAACTTCAATTACATATAGTTTCTAACATGTATTTTAAGTATACATCTTGTCAAAGTTGTCGCAACTGTGGTCTATTGTATAATCTTATTTGTGTTTTTGACTCCTCCTTGTTTTGGTCTTCTCTTATGTCTAATTTTGTAAGTCACTGTTAACCTGCATTAATGGTTTATATTCCTATTTCTATATTAGGTCACATTAATTACTTCCTGGTCTCCCCCCGCTCTTTTCTATCTTCCAACCAAGTATACCACTTTCCCATATTAGGTAATAATCATGTTCCTCTTTATCTTGTAATTCCTTTGTGAGTCTGTCCATTTCTGCACATTCCATGATTAGCAAGAATATTCCCCAATACTTCTCCAACATGCTGGAAATGTAAACTCCATAAGGGAACCTACTACCACACATGGTGGACCTGCCCAAAAGCAAAACAATATTGGCAAATGATTAGAATGCAAATAGAACAAATTACACAACAAAGAATAGAAATGAGGCCAGAAACATTCTTAGGCATAATAAATGGACAATATGAAAAGGAAATAAAATATTTAATAATCCATAAAACAACAGCAGCACAAATTTTGCACAAAATTGGAAGAGTAACGACATACCAACAGAAGATAGAGTAATCAGTAAAATCATGGAAAACATGTTCATTCTATTCCAAGGTAACTAGAACTTCTAACTAAAGACTACCTTGCAAGCCAACATAAAGGTAAAGACAACTGTAATGTTTTCCTTTCCCTGTCCAGTTGTGTCTGACTCTATAGGAAGCTGCTCATCTCCTTTTCTTAGCTAAGGGAGCCAACATTGTCTGAAGATGCTTTCATGGCCAGCATAACTGTGCACCAAGTTGCATGGAATGTTATTAACCTTCCTATCAAAATGGTACCTATTTACCTACTCACATTTGCATGTTTTGGGCAGGCAAGGCAAACCCTGTTTCCTGTAACTACCCAGTCAGAAGTTATTCTGTCCTGACAAAATTTCAGGATGTCATGCTCAGAGAAATTAACCAAGCATTTCTAGGTCATTGCAAGGATATGCCACTGGTATTTTCTGGAAATGGAATTCACAACAACTTTTTTTATTGTGAAGAAAATGATACATTACTTCAGAAGACAAGTACCTCACTTCAGCAGCTACCTCAGTATAGAACAAGCAGCAACTCACGTGGTCATTTGATATTATGTGACTGCCCAGTTATTGTTTAGCGATGAAGTAGAAAATTTGTAAGTGACTTGAGATTACACATATTTTAATTGACTCTACTTTATGGACATTGTCAGGAAACTGGTCTGAAATAAATAATTCTTCTTTTTGCTATCTACAGATTTGATGCGGTCAGTCTAGTCATAATGGACTGAAATATCTGAATATAAAGGGAAACTTATCCAACCAATATCCAGATAAGATGAGAGTAAGCAAAACTATTTGTCATAGACAGTATTTGGCTCTATCTCAGATGAGTGACTCTTTTTATTATGTCTTAAAGTTTCTAATGTGGTTATATTCATAACTGCTTTGTTCCAGGAGTGCTAGTCAGCAGGTTCTCACAGGTTCTGGAGAAATGGTAGAGGAAATTTTGAGTAGTTCGGAGAACCAGGGCCTGGTGGCTCAGCAGACTAAAGCATTGTGATTAACACCAGCTGTCTGCAATTACTGTAAGTTCGAATCTCACCAGGCTCAAGGTTGACTCAGCCTTCCATCCTTTCTAAGATAGGTAAAATGAGGACCCAGTCAGTGGGGGCAATAAGCTGACTTTGTATAAATATACAAAAGTATGAAGGCTATTGCTTAACGCATTGTAAGCCGCCCCGAGTCTCCAAAGAAAGGCGGCATATAAATCAAATTTAAAAAAAACCCCAGCAAATACCACCACTGGCTGGCCATAGAGTGGGGTAGGAACGGAGATTTTGCAGTATCCTTCCTATTAAGAATAGCTTCCTAGAGCTATTCTTTTAATCTATAGACTATCAAAGACTTCGCAAAAAATGAAGTTTAAATCATAAGAAACAATATTTGATGACATGGTATTCTTAGTGTTTAAGAGTTCTTCAAGCATACCCATTTCTAGTGGTGATTTTAGGTACCTAATTTGGTGTTAAATGTTATTTAAGTTACAGCAATTTTAAGCCCTACCCAGTAATTTCAGAACCATGTTGCCTAACTGGAGCATAGATTACCTCCTATAAATTTTCCTCCTGTTCATTAATTTAAATTGCAACATTTCAACGATTTAAATATAAATTACCCATAGAATTGATAGCATCATCTCAAAGCTATCATCCAATGGGGGCAAGAAAATTTAGCCCTTTCAGGAGTATTTTCTCAGCATACCTTAAAAACTGGCAACTACTCAGAAATGCAATCAGTTTATGGCCAAGACCAAAAATTGGAGTCAATATGACAGTGATGAATGTATCTTGCTAAATCTCATCTTAAATTAGAGCGGCACCCGCTATCTGTGATTCCATTGCTGAATTATTCCTCTTTCTTTTATGGATACTTTCTTTTGTGTTGAAAGATGCTTTGAATGGTGCAGATAGAATATATAACTTGAAGATAGATAAGTGGAAACTTATTTTTTGGGGGAGGGAAAAGCTTGTAACATGAATGAAAAAGAGCCTCGTGGCATCTTGACAGTGTGAAACAGCAGAACATGTGGCAGAAATCATATTCATGATATGACATTAAAACACCACTTTCTTTTTTCGCCAAAAAATGCCAGAGAGATAAGGTCACTCAGCATGAAGAGTATTATAGCCACTTCAGCACAATGGCTCTGAAGAGCCAAGGTTGAAGAGGTTTCACCCTGCAAAGATTTCTATGGCTATCTTCAAAAGCCATCTCTGTGAGCATTTCCTGGCTTAATATTTGCAAATCTCATGGGGAGGCATAATGAGCAATCCGCCACTTGGGGAGGGAAGCAAGAGGACAGGATAACTGGCTTTCTCAGTGGCCTTTAAAATAAAATAAGAACCAGAACACTGTTGGGATACTTACTAAACTCCAAGAACAGTCTGCAAAAAAATCTAATTGTTTCCCTGAGATACATTGGCTTAACTTAGTCCATTGTATATTACCAGAAAAACATATTATGCGGTCATTTGAGCAATCTAGAAGCACCAGGGATGAAACCTCTATTCATCAGAGCTGAGAGGATGCTGGAAGTGTGCCAAGTTTTGGAAAAATGTAGAAAGATAGCACAGGCTTTCCCATCACCCCCTATATTTTAAAAAGAAAATTCCATTCCCCTTCTTACTTTTTTCATTGAATAGGGAATAATGGCCAGATTGCTTTCTGCCTTGTGTTCAACAAGGGACTGCTGGCAATGTCATCTAATAATGAGACACCTTCCTGGACTGGTTTAATAATACTACCGAAGCTATGGTTTCATTGCTTTTTGGGATGAGGTTGGGGTTTGAGGTTGTATATATTATGTTGATTTATTGTTTGTTGGTTTTGATTTTTTATTATCTATTGTCATGACGGTGCACACAACCAATTTAATGTTCAGATTTGTTCTAGTAAATAAACTAACATGTATTTATTTTCCTTTATTATATTAATACATATACCACCTCGACAGGTTCATAGTGCTTTGAGATATTAAAAAACCTTATAATAAAATATTAAATTAAAGGATATCAGTGATGTTCTTCAGCTGAAAGCCTTCCTTTCCAATTTCTCTAGACAATAGGATCGTATTCCTCAATAAAGGGTAAAGGCGAATAAATAAAAGGTTAAAAAATAAGAGGGTGTGGGCTAACCTGACCTCCAACAAAAGCTACTCCAAGGGAATGGCAACTGGAAAAGTGACATTTGGGCTCGACCCCTTTGAATTCACAAGAAATTTGTACCTGCAGCATCCTTTCATGGCTAGAATATATACAGTAGGCAGAATCTACTTGAGAAGAAAGACACTAAGATAACAAATACCCAACTGCAAGGAATTTATGGGTAGTCTAATCAATGTAGTCTGGGAGCCTATCAGCAGCCAGTGCAGCTCCAAAAAAATAGGTGTTATTATTCTGATGAATCAGTCAGCTCTGACTATTAACTGGACCTCTGCTTTCTATGCCAGCTGCAGCTTCTGAATCATATTCAAGGACAGATCTACTCAAGAGGAATTACAGACTTCAGTTCCTTTCAACTCATCTCCTCCTCAATAGAAACATAAAACTGAGTATCATTGGCATATTGATTATACGTGCCCCCATGCCAATGGAGGCAGCGGTTTTCTCGTCAATTTCATGTAGCATTTTTTAAAAATTTGATTTATATGCCGCCCTTCTCCAGAGACTCAGGGTAGCTTACAATGCATTAAGCAATAGCCTTCATACTTTTGTATATTTATACAAAGTCAGTTTATTGCCCCCACAAACTGGGTCCTCAATTTACCTACCTTAAAAAGGATGGAAGGCTGAGTCAACCTTGAACCTGGTGAGATTCGAACTTACAGTAATTGCAGACAGCTGGAGTTAATCACAATGCATTAGTCTGCTGAGCATTGAACAAGTTAGATGAGAGGGCTAAATTTTAGGGCAACCCACTTGTGGCCAAGGGTTCAATCTCTTCTTCTCCAACAACATTGATTGGAATGACCCACATAGAAAGTTGTGGAAGCACTGCAGACAGTCTCTCTGTTCTCCAACCCTTGCAGGAAGTCTAAAGAATACCATTGATCAATGATATGGCATGCCACAATAAGATATTTCTCTCTATTGGCATTTATGCCTCATTGTTCAGTGTGTGTGTGTGTGTGTGTGTGTGTACCTCTGTATGTGTATTATGTGTTCAATTGCTTGCATGGAAAAAGTTCTTGTCACATATGATGCAGTGGTGGGATTCAGATTTTTTAGAATCATTCTGTGGGCGTGGTTTGGTGGGCGTGGTGTGGTGTGGTGTGGTTTGGTGGGCATGGCTTGATGGGCATGGAAGGGGAAGGATACTGCAAAATCTCCATTCCCTCACCACTCCAGGAGAAGGATACTGCAAAATCCCCATCCCCCCCCTACACTCCTGGGGGAAGGATATTGCAAAATCTCCATTCCCACCCCACTCTGGGACCAGCCAGACGTGGTATTTGCCGGTTCTCTGAACTACTTAAAATTTCCATTACTGGTTCTCCAGAACATGTCAGAACCTGCTGAATAGCATCCCTGATATGGTGTCCCTGCCCCCAAATATTTACAATGGATGTTTGCATTTTATAAATAGCTGAGATGTGCAAAAATGAACTGCCAAGTTCACCTCTCCAAGGAAAAGTGGCATATAAATGATTTTTTAAAAAAAATTGATTTATATGCCGCCCTTCTCCAGAGACTCAGGGCAGCTTACAATGCGTTAAGCAATAGCCTTCATACTTTTGTATATTTATACAAAGTCACCTTATTGCCCCCACAAACTGGGTCCTCATTTTACCTACGTTCGAAAGGATGGAAGGCTGAATCAACCTTGAGCTGGTGAGATTCGAATTTACAGTAATTGCAGACAGCTGATGTTAATCACAATGCTTTAGTCTGCTGAGCCACCAGGCCCTTGTTTAATTAAATTAAAACAATTAAAATAAATAATTCCCATGCTGTGAGCAGAAATCTTTAGCCACTAGTCACCAGTCATTGTAATAATCTGTCCAGGCTGGCTATTTTTCTTTGAGTATCTTCTTTCTGTTAGGACTAACTCATGGACTATTTTTGCAAATATTTGATGCCTTTGCTGTTCCGAATCCAAATCTACGCATTCTGTTCCCGAGTGCATTTGTTTTAATGGCAGGGGATGTTGAAAATATTAATAGTTCTTTGTCACAGTCAGTGCAGGAAACTCTAGTCCCCAGGAGGACACTGATAGATGGTGTTTGCCCACAAAGCACATCACTATGTATGAAGCCCTGTTACAAGCTGGGACAAAATTTTCAGGAAAAGAGAATTATATTTCTTTCTTCCCAGCACTCATAAATACCGTATTGAGCTAAACATAGTTTTGCAATGCAAAAATGTCCTTACTGTCCACCCAAATGGAGGGAAAAAATTTACATAGGCAGAGATCAGCATAAAAATTTCCCCAACGTGATACGATATAAACCAATTTCAGATTTCAGCTCACATAACCAAAATACCTGCTGTCACCGGGCTTCATTAGTGAGGTGCAAATCCCTACAAATTTCACTTGACGAACTCAGCAGGGCAAAAGATTAGCAAAGTACATTAGCTTGTGTTAGCAGAACAATTGCACCATTTTTATTGAGATGGATGGATGGATAGCTCGATGGATGGATGGATGGATGGATGGATGGATGGATGGATGGATAATGTGCCATCAACTTGTTTTCAACTCAGCAACCACAGAGACAGATTTTCAGTGTAATGATCTGTCTGTAATCTTTCAGATCTTCCAACAATGCCTTCATCACCACAGTAACTGAGTCTATCCACCTTGTTGCTGGTTGTCCTCTTCTTCTATTTCCTTCCACCTTCCCCAGCATTACAGTCTTCTCTAGAAAGCTGGGTCTTTTTATACTGTGCCTGTTGTAGAATAATCTGAACCCGATCAAAGTTCAATGGTCCATTTGTTGGTTTTCTTGGCTCTGCATGGTATTCCCAGGAGTCTTTTCCAACATCGATATTCAAAAGTATCAATACTCTCCATAAACTTCTTCTTCGAAGTCCAACTTTCACTTCCATAGAGTGTCACAAGGCATACTGTGTCTAGATCTTTTAAAATAACAATAGAAAAAAACAATTACAGTCATCATGGCTCATTAAATAGAAAAAGTTTGTATCAGGGATGCTATTCAGCAGATTCTGGAGAACCGGTAGAGGAAATTTTGAGTAGTTCAGAGAACTAGCAAATAACATCTCTGGCTGGTCCCAGAATGGGGTGGGAATGGAGATTTTTGCAATAGCCTTCCCCCAGGAGTGGGGAGAGAATGGGGATTTTGCAGTATCCTTCCCCTGCCATGCCCACCAAGCCACACCCACAGAACCAGTAGTAAAAATTTTTGAATTCCACCGCTGGCTTGCATGCATATTCCCCCAAATTTCGTAACTTTAGATGTAGGAGACTCAAACCCTTTTTTATGCAAAGCATCCTCTCTTGATTCCTATAAAAGTCTTGGCACAAGGCTTTAAATACAAAGTTCTCCAATATCATCAATTTTATAAATTCTAATTGAAATTGTTTCTGTGCCACTTTTAACACCTAACTTTTCCTCAGACTTTTTGCTTTGAGCCAATTTTTGATAAGACAAAAATAAATGCTTGCAAGTAAGGCTGCTTTGCATTATTGATGAATCTATTGGGAGCGGTACATCCAAACTCACTTTTCCATAGAACTTGTGTCAGAATTGTATGACATTCCTATCCTCAACTTCTTCTGTTTGTGTACAACATTCAATAGCTTCAGGGGTCTGTACTAGCTCCAAGTCTGTTTTACATCTATATTAGTTATTTGGTCCAGCATTTAAAAGCCATAGTGATTCACATTCCAAAACTGGCAAACAGACAGGTCCCAATTCTGCTCTATGCAGATGCTGCTGCTTTCTAGCATGTAGATCTAAAGAGGGCACTTAATGTTCTCATTCAACATTGCCAAGAACGATTGGCGATTAGTTACCAAAACACCAGGATAATGTTCTTATCTAAAAGAGCCACAGCCTATGCATTTGAACACATTAATATGTTAAAATACTTTGTAGTTGTATTGACAGACAATGTCAAAATGTTTGGGTACTGTATCTATTTGTGCTGACAATCCTGTGCAAAGGAGTATCTCATCAATCTCCAATCTACAAAAACAGTCCTTTCAACAGCTCCAAGAAGGCTCCACACCCATTTGCACTACTCAGGTGACCCTGATGACACAGATAAACCTCCAGGTGGCCTTAGCAACTCTCTAAAAGAATGCAAATGACCAGTGTCTGCAAGTAGTATAAATCCTTTTATTTCCCACCACCCAGTCAGAGCTGAAGAAGCTTCTTGGATGAGAAGCAAAACATCTTCAAAGAAAAACCAGACAGTCCAGTTGCCTGTTGAAAAAGCACCTTTGGTCTCAGCCATATTGCATTTCTACTGTATGGAATCCTTTTCTGACTGTTGCCATCACATTCTTTTTGATAGAACTTCTGTGTCGTACAGCTCTTAGATATATAGTAACTGCAAGCCACCTGAAATCATTTTATCTAGGTTTCTCAGAGGTTCATTTGGTCCTCTGTCCTTAGATCAGAAGTGTCAAACTTGCGTCGTCACGGCAGTGTCACATGATGTATTGGGACTTCCCCCCCCTTCGCTAAACCGGGTGGGGGAAGAGCCTGCACGTGATGCATCCGGCCCAAGGGCTGTGAATTTGACACCCCTGATATAGATTAAAGTCCAATTCACTATTGACATAAACTTAACAAGACTTTATCTGGACTGCTGTCAGCTCCACTAGGTAGACCAGAGCAGCAAATCAACTCTGCAGGGAGGCTAAAACTGCTTTCATTGAGATTGGATGTAATAACACAATCTTGCAAGTGTGATTGTGCTGGAGTTCCTCCCATTTCTTCAACTGCCGTAAATTAGGGCGGAATCTGCCTAAGCCACCTCTTATCTGTTTACTTTGGACTTAAAAAATATTTCAGTCACTTTTGCCTAGTCAACAGTTTCTGTATAATTCTGTCAAGGTGATCTTCCTTATTTTCTCTACCTGTGCCACTTGAAGTGACAATTTCCAATGCAACCGGAAGAAAGTTTTTTTTCCAGGTAATTCATGTACATTAAATTGAGACCATGCCAAAACATTGATCACACAACATCTGAATTTAGAGCTGAGGTTCGATGTCGCTCGGTTATCCAATTTCTATAAGACCCTTCCCTCTTTTGATGAGAGTGTCATATCATCATTACATCCTGATATAGAATAGAATAGAATAGAATAGAATAGAATAGAATAGAATAGAATAGAATAGAATAGAATAGGAGTTGGAAGGGACCTTGGAGGTCTTCCAGTCCAACCCCCTGCTTAGGCAGGAAACCCTACACCACTTCAGACAAATGGTTATCCAACATCTTCTTAAAAACTTCCAGTGTTGGAACATTTACAACTTCTGGAGGCAAGTTGTTGCACTGGTTGATTGTTCAAAGTCAGGAAATTTCACCTTAGTTTTAGGTTGCTTCTCTCCTTGATAGGTTCTACCCATTACTTCTTGTCCTGCCCTCAGGGGCTTTGGAGAATAACTTGATTCCCTTTTCTTTATGGCAGCCCCTGAGATATTGGAACATTGCTATCATGTTTCCCCTAGTCCTTCTCTTCATCAAACTAGACATACCCAGTTCCTGCAACAGTTCTTCATATGTTTTAGCCTTCAGCCCCCTAATCATCTTTGTTGCTCTTCTCTGCACTCTTTACATGATCTAGTTCAAATTCCACATGGGGATGTTGCAATGTCTATGTAATGTCCACTGCTGCAGGAGAGGTATCACAAAGCTCCTAGAATTGGCTCTTGTGATATGGAGGAAGGTAAAACAATTACATATGTATTTTTACACTTTGGGGTCAAAATTTAATCTCTCCTTTTTAAATAATAATGACGGAGTGCCCAGACAATTATAATATAGCCTTCCTATTATTATTATTTATTATTATTATTATTTTAATATTTATTTAATTTCTATATTGCCCTTCTCCCAAAGGATTCAGGGCAGTGCACAGCCGACAGTAAAACAAATCCAAATACAAAATTTAAAAGCATTTTAAAAAACATATTAAACAATTGGCCTTAATCATTAAAAATAAACCCCAATTAAAAATCATGTCTAGGCCAGCCCAGCTTGTTGGAACAATAGCGTCTTGAGGGCACATCAAAAGGTTCGTAGGTCAGGGATCCTCCATATCTCTAGGGGCAGTTCATTCCAGAGGGCAGGTGCCCCACAGAGAAGCCTCTCCCCCTGGGGGCCGCCAGTCAACATTGTTTGACCAACAGCACCCTGAGGAGTCCCTCTCTGTGGGAGCATATTGGCCGGTGGAAGGCTATCAGCAGCAGAAGGCGGTCTCGTAAGTACCTAAGCCACCATCTTGAATCACACCCAGAAGACCACCAGAAGCCAGTGCAGCTCACGCAGGAAGGATGTTACATGGGTGCGCCAAGTCGCTCCCATAATCACCTGCGTGGCCGCATTCTGGACCAGTTGGAGCCTCTGAGTGCTCTTCAAGGGGAGCCCCATGTAGAGAGCATTACAGTAGTTCAGACGGGAAGTGATTGTGGGAATGAGTGACCGTGCACAAGGAGTCCTGGTCCAGAAAGGGGCACAGCTGGTGAATCAGGTGAACCTGATAAAAAGCCCCCCTGGCCACAGCCATCACATGCTCTTCTAGCGACAGCCGCATATCCAGGAGGACACCCAAGTTGTGGGCCCTCTCTGTGGGGGCCAAGGTCTCACCCCCAATAGTCAGTGTTGGAAACAGCTGGCTATACCGGGACGCCAGGAACCACAGCCACTCAGTCTTGGAGGGGTTGAGTCTGAGCCTGTTTCTCCCTATCCAGATGCGCTGGATGGGGAGAATTAGCTGTTAGGAATGTTCAGATAGTTTATTATGACTTAGGTTCTTGCTGTATTGATTACATATCACTCTTTATATTTGTCTCTAGTTGTTTGCTGGTCATAATGTATATATTTTTTTGATACTGTTTTTTCCTTGGATCCTTTTGTATATAAATTTTGGACTGGAAAAAAACAAATGCAAGCAGAAATTTGTCCCTCTTTTGCTTTTTGTACCCCTCCCCTATTCAAATGGAGGGCCAGAGATGGTAGCAGCATGTACAAGTAATCCTCACTTAATGACCAGTCACGGGAATAGCAATTTGGGGCATTTTTTTGCCAGTTTGCAGCATTTACTTCTGGTTTTCAGCAGAAAACACTCACTGAAGAAAACAACCTCAGCATTTGCTTAATGAGAAAAAAGCCCTGGAAAACATAATTTTTATGTTTCCCATAAAATTATAAGCCACTGATCATCATCAGGAACTGGATCCTCAAAAATGCTTGCTTGCTTTTTTTTGTTTGTTCATTTGTTAGTTCCTTTGTTCCTTCATTTCTTTTGTCTTCAAGTCAGTGTTGACTCCTAGCAACCTCTTGAACTAGTCACTGTAGTTTTCTTGGCAAGATTTCAGTTGTTTGTCCTTGCCTTCTTTTTCCTCAGGTTGAGACAGAATGACTGGCACAAGATCACCCAGCTGTCTCTGTGACTATGGCAGGAGTAGAATTTGCGGCCTCCTAGTCTCCATCCCGGTGCTTTAACTACTATACCAGACTGGTTCTCTTAAATTGCATACAGTGAATGAAACTTAAAACTGTAATTAGTGAAATTTCCTTTTAGCATAGCTGCTGATGAATATGCCGTGCAGTTTTCTTGGTAATTACATAGAACTAATTGGCCAATACGTTATTTTTTGTTTGTTTGTTTTTTAACTTCCAAGTGTAAGGCCTGACCTCTCCCTCTTATTCAAGAAAGTAAAGGCTCTTGAAACTTGGCTTTTCAAAAGGAACCTTTTATTGAACAGAGGTGATAGCAAGGCAAAATAAAAGCAGGCTCTGAGGGCCCTCAGGCCATACACTTGGAATTAAGGAATTAGAAACCACTCCCAACAGTCCAGTGTGGATTCAGCCAATCCGCAGGTGTGAAGATGTTATTGTACTGCTCACTCTGAGAAAACAATAAGGGAGCTTTCTCATGGTCATCCTTCGCTGTTCTCCGAGCGATGCAACCCACATGGCTCTCCCTCCCCTTACCTTTCCCCAAAAGGTGCAAAAAATGCCAGGACGCTAAGGCACTAGGCTAAAAGTTATCAATCAATAGATTGCAGGATATAGGATACATGAGGAAGAAAGCAATAAGTAAAGAAAGAAATAAAAAATTCAAACAC
Organism: Masticophis lateralis; assembly: GCA_030761175.1. Lineage (NCBI taxonomy): Eukaryota > Metazoa > Chordata > Lepidosauria > Squamata > Colubridae > Masticophis > Masticophis lateralis. The sequence goes on along the minus strand of JAUDYJ010000001.1, from coordinate 143,518,333 downwards.
ACCCCTCCCCTTCCCCTGAAGAATGGCAGATACACGGATGTGACACCAAGTTTGGTTTACAACCTAGGATTTTCTGGTGGCTTCCAGTTCAAATACTAAGCAGCTCCAATCTTTTTATTCAAAAAGTGAACAGAAATCAAAGAAAGCAGGAAGAAAACCTTGTCTTATCCGTTGCCTCATTTGAATTTTTATAGCTGCGTCGTTGGCACACTTCTGCTGTTGCTTTCCAAAGATGGGGTGAAAACTCTGAATCAGTCAAGCCATTGATCCAAACTAGTTTCTCTGAGCTTGTCTCTATGACAGGTTATCCTCCTTGCCAGGTGGCATAAATACAAACAGGGGCTACAAGGCTTTAAAAAGTACCATTTGCACAAGGCAGCCTCTGGATAATTATGTGAAACAAATTCTCTACTCTGAGTAGGGGAGGAGAGGAAAATCACACTGGGGAAGAATTTCCTTTTAATTTAGAGAATTTGGTGACAAACATTAGATATAGATATAGATATAGATATAGATATAGATATAGATATAGATATAGATATAGATATAGATATAGATATAGATATAGATGGATGGATGGATGGATGGATGGATGGATGGATGGATGGATGGATGGATGGATAGATAGATAGATAGATAGATAGATAGATAGATAGATAGATAGAGATAGAGACAGAGATGATAGAGATAGAGATAGAGATAGAGATACACACACACTTGTGTTAGAAATGTAACACACGTCAACATGGCATATTGTGGTGTGACGTGCAGCCAGATGTGAGTATTTAGAAGAGATTGGGGGGGGGGGGATATCCAGCTTCTATCTCTGATTAAACAAAACTATCGCTGGCATGTGTGCATGAAGGAGAATGTAATCAAAGAGAACATCAATTGGATTGCTGAATTAAGCATGGAAATTCAGGTTAGCCCCCAACAGCTTGCAAAACTGGCAACAGAAGAAAGCACTCTTCACAAATCTGGTAAAGTTTATTCTGTTGCAGTTTAGAGTTCAGACCATGAGGTGAATAGACACATATCAAGCTGCTGCGAAAATGCATTTTCCTTACTGAAGCTTCATTTCTAAGATCTACAACATTTTCTGGAACCCGGCTTGAAACAAACAAATGGACGAAGCCACTTCTTACCAAATTTCGCAGGAGTTCAGCATTCTTACTGAAAGCTCTGCAAGGGTCTTGTGAAATGTACAAAAACACCCAAATCTCATGAAGTATGGCCCTTTTGTGAAATTTTTACTTTACAAACATAAAGATGAAACTAATTTGTGAACCTAGTGAGGATCATCTAGAGGTGTTGCAGGTCCCTTGGTACCTATTGCCCATCTCTGTGCTCATTCTATGCTTCCACAAAGTTCTTGTGTAGTGTAACCCACAAAGGTTTTTATCTCTAAGATGCTATAAGACCTTTTAGTTTGGTTGTTTTTTCTTTAACCAGTCCATCTTGTTGCCTCTTTGCAAAAGATTGTTATTGTGCGGCATATAATAATTATAATTATTATTCCATGAACAGGAGGCATGGCGTCTCAATTCTTATGCCAGGGTGTGCAAGACTTTTTCACCTAAAAGATAAAGGCAAAGGTTGCCCTTGCACATATGTCCTAGTTGTTCCCAACTCTAGGGGGCGGTACTCATCTCCATTTCAAAGTTGAAGAGCCAGAGCTGTCCGAAGATGTCTCCATGGTCATATGGCTGCCATGACTAAATGCCAAAGGCGCACAGAACGCTGTTACTTTCCCACCAAAGGTGGTCCCTATTTTTCTACTTGCATTTTTTACATACTTTTGAACTGCTAGGTTGCCAGGAACTGGGATAAGTAATGGGAGCTCACACCATTAGGTGGCACTAGGGGTCTGAACTGCTGAATTGCTGACCTTTCGATTGACAAGCTCAGCGTCTTAGCCACTGAGCCACTGCGTCCCTTCTTTTTCACCTATTATCCCATATTTTCATATTACAATATTTAATACCTTGCATTTTATTATTCTCCCTGCCTTTCTCTAAAATTGTGCTTGTTAAGATATTTAAATTCAGTAGCTGGAGCAGTGGGGTTGTGCAGTGAGCCAGAGCACACAGTTGTGGTTGATTAGTTGGAGAAAGCTGCGTGAGGCAATCTTCACTGTGATTGGTTGCTGTGGGTGTGGAGGGGAAGTTTCCCCCTTTTTCTACTTTTTTTCCTTCTGTGTGCCCTGGGTGCTCTGTGATTTACCTGTAGTGATGTAGTGATGTACTTGACTATCTTGTTTGCTATAATGATGAATGTAAAATATATTTATTTACATAAAACTACAAGTTGGCATCAGTAGGGCCTGGTGGCTCAGCAGACTAAAGCATTGTGATTAACACTAGCTGTCTGCAATTACTGTAAGTTCGAATCTCACCTGGCTCAAGGTTGACTCAGCCTTCTATCCTTTCTAAGGGAGGTAAAATGAGGACCCAGTTTGTGGGGGCAATAAGCTGACTTTGTATAAAATATACAAAAGTATGAAAGCTATTGCTTAATGTATTGTAAGCCGCCCTGAGTCTTCGGAGAAGGGCGGCATATAAATCAAAAATTTTTTTTAAAAAGTATCTCTGAATCCTTTTGGACACTGGTTGTGCAATTCTGTGACAGTGTATAAGCACAAATATCCACACATATATGTTAACGCTTATATACATATATATTCAGGTATTTTCATAACATGACTTGTTTTATTCCCCTTCTGACTGTAGGTATCTCTTGCCTGACAGGCAACCCATAAGCAACATCATTTAAAAAAAGAATAAGTATATCCTACTCATGTTGCCATTTATGCATTACAAACACGTACATTTTGTTACTGACAATCATGTTCATTATGGTGAAGTAAAACATTCTGAAATGAATTATTCCTTCACAATGCACTGGGCTTTGGTCATGCTTGATGTTTTTAAGGAAATTGCACGATACCTTCTAGGAATGTCTATGGAGATTCTCAATCATCCAGGTCAGTCATCCAGGTCATGGTTGTCCCAAAGGTGCTTTTTTCAAAAGGCAACTGGACTTTTTTTTGATTTTCCTTGAAGACATTTAGCTTCTCATCCAAGAAGTTTCTTCAGAATTGAAGAAGCTTCTTGAATGAGAAGAGAAATGTCTTCAAGGAAAAACAAAGGAAGTCCTGTTGCCTTTTGAAAAAAGCACCTTTGGGTATTTAGTAAAAAGAGCTCCTAACTCAGCTTTCCCATTGCCAAGGAAGAAATTATTTCCCATCCACCCTTAGGAACGAGTAAAGAATGCTCTTGGATATGAGTCACAAAATGCAAATGGCTTCACAGCCATTCATTACTCATGGTGTTCATTTTGGAAGAAGTGAAAATTGTACTAAATGGGCTCCATCTGCTTCAATTTTTCATTTGCTGCAAAAGAAACACAGATCCATAAGTGAAACACGGAGAGGGCAAAAAACGGTTCTGCTGAATTGTTTCTCTTGCTGTAATGACAGTATATTGGGCTCAACATGGTTATTTATAGCTATTCTGTTTTATTGCTATTTTATGACTCTGGAGTCCCACTGCTGTCTTTTATGATAGTTGCATTTTTTTTAAGCAAATGATGTGATTTTATATTTTATGCTTCTATGACATGATCCATATCAAAGTTGACAGCAAAGTACCACAAATAAAAAATATACAGGGGGGGGAGGGGGAGAGATTCAAGAGATTCTAATAAAATGCTATTTGAATTAAAATCAAACCCACCCCAAATTAAATGTAGTGATTTTTTTTTTAAAGTCAAAGATAATAGAATTTGGTTTTTGTCTTTGCTTTCCCAGTATAGGTGACTTCCTAGACCCTTCCAAAGAAGTTACCTAATTTGTATGAGGGGAATATGAAGAAAGTTTCCAGAACATTCCTTTAAAGACAATGGATGAGTAGATTTGCATCTTTCTTGCATGCATTTAACACGATCAGTGTCAATTATACCTCTCCTAATTACTGGGTATGAATGGTAATGGCAGACTTTGCTTTTCATTCTGAAACATAAGGTGATGAATGAAATCCCAAGACAATAATATATCAAGAGATTAGATACATTACTTCACAAATCCTTTTGACTTGGGTTTTTTTTTTCTCCTTCACTGCAAGCCAATTGATTGATTGTCAAAGAAAAGGGTAGCCAGTTTAAACTTAGCAAAGACAATGTTGGCAAAAAACACTTTTTCCTCATTGAAATTAAATGCATTAAATACAACTAAAATGGACATGTACCTGAATTAGAAGAATGTTCTACACCGGTAAAACCCTGAAACTCATCAATATTGGTTGCACAATATCACCAGAGATGAGAAAATTAAAGCAAAAACATATAAATAATAAAAATAGTGTTACCTTAGTAGAATTAGGGATAAATCAGCACTAACAGCAGAAATCTGGAGCCGGCCTATGAACATGCATGGAGGGCATTTTCTTCTCTTAGATCACTGATTTAGGAAGATTTAAAGAGAAAAAAAAATAGGATATAGCAGATAAAAAACAACAATAACCATTAAAAGCTGATGCATAGGACTATAAATCTTTTCATACTATCTTTATACAGTAATTTAAATAAAAATTACTGAACAAGCCCCTGAACTAAATAAAAAGTGTTCAGAAATAAGGTTAATTAGCACAGAAAGTACCACATCAGTATAAGTTTTGCAAACACTAGCTCTATAAGAACAAAAATTAAAACTATTCATTAACATTTGGTTTAAACCAATTTTCTCTCTTGATTCAACCTGCTTTCCAAATCAGCACAATTTCGATTGGAATTCAAGACTTGGTCACACCTCACAAAGTCAACCACCGCTTATTTGTGCCAATGAGAGCCTTCAATCTTTTCAGCTTTGAAATGTTGGATTCGAGGAAGCTTTTAGTTATCGCAAAAGAGAATATATGTATCTCTGAAATGCCCTGAGGCCTGATGTCATGAATGCAAATGGATGGATTTAGATAACTGTGTTGTGAGGAAAACTTGTTCAATATAGCTGTAGTCAGCTAATCCTCTTTGTTGTATGTGTTTGAAAGATCATGTACATGTCAAAAGGATTACAGTAGCAACACACACATCATATATACTGTGTGTGTGTGAGCGCACGCACGCACACACACACACAAACACATACACTGAGAAGTTGGATATCGAAATATATTTTACTCTTTATACTGTTTCCATCTTCCCTTAAAACATTAACAGAATCCACAATGGTTTGAGAATCAGTATCTCCACTAGATAATTGTCAGTAAGCTGAAACTAAATTAATCAAGCAAAAATAGCAAACAGGGGAAAATCCCTTTCTCAAACTTCCTCAGATCCCCAAATAAGTTATCCCGACCTAGTCCACATATCAAAGGATAAGGTCTGCAAACACAAACAGACTTAATTAAATTAGGTCTCCCAGAGGAACTGCATGTTCATAAGAATAAACATACCTACACACACACACACACACACACACACACACACAGACATAAACCTCAAGTGTCGCCCTAGAATCAGCACTAGACATTCAAGATCCCTCTATAAAAATCTACTGCTTTACCCCATTTCTCTGCAGCCTGCCCCTAAATGCAATTTGTTTGCTTTTAGGGATAAATATTTCTTCTTTCTCCACAGCTGTGTGGATCTCATTTTTATTTATTCTTGTGCAGCACCAGCTCGATTTGAAACCCCAAATTAATCTTCTGACAATACATAGATATATATACTGTGTAGGTATGTGTGTATCCACACAGGTACACATACATCAGTTGTAGATTTCACTTTTTTTTACTATCGGTTCTGTGGGTGTGGCTTGGTGGGCGTGGAATGGCTTCTTGGTCGGCGTGGCAGGGGAAGAATACTGTAAAATCTTCATTCCCTCCTCAGTCCAGGGGAAGGTTACCCCCCTGAGGAAATCCCCATTTTCTCCCAATCAGCTGAGAATAGATGGGGGCAGGGCCAGTCAGAAATTTTACTACTGGTTCTCCGAACTACTTAAAACTTCTGCTACCAGTTCACCAGAACTGGTAAGAACCTGCTGAAACCCACCTCTGACATACATCCACATATATTTAAGGCTTATATTCTGTTCATCAATGCCATAAAATATGAAAATTGTTCCAGGGGCTTCCATTTTACCATTCTTCATCTAAATTCTGCAAATAGTAAAAATAATAATAATAATTTGAAAAAAAAATAGGCCCCTGGATCTTCTGACCAGGTTTAGTTTAATTAAGTTTCTACCTGAAATGTTGTGAAATGATCTGCTTAACAAATATTTTCTTGAAAATAATATACCTGAAACACATTTGTCAAACGTTTAACAGTAGTAACATTCCTAGACTTCAAAATTGTATTGTTAGAAAAGGCAGCAAGCCCTACACCAGATGTCTCTTTGTTAGCATTAAGCATCTGAGCATTCAGTCAACTGAAGACATGTCGGATGTTTGTTTCTTACAAACTTCACAATTTCTACCTCCAGAATTTCCCCTTTTGCAGAGTGTTTGTATGAGGACTCTCTTGCTCCGATTTAAAGAATGGGTCAAAGCCAGGATCACAGCACTCAATCTTATGAAGCCTTAGAGACCCAGCAAATTGCAATGCAAGAAACCCGAGCCCCCAGGCACAAACTACATGGAGTTTGTTCCACTGCAGAAAGCATGCAGTGGAACAAACTCCATCTAGCACTAGATAGATATACTGTGTCTTCCGCAAGGGTCAAACTGGCTCAATGAATAGAGTTTGGCATTGGAACATTATCTCTGAGAGAACCTGCAGATATGAAGATTCTCAGGTTTATCTTCTATTATTTATTTATTTATTTATTTATTTATTTATTTATTTATTTATTTATTTATTATTTATTTATTTATTTATTTATTTATTTATTTATTTATTTATTTATTTATTTATTTATTTATTTATTTAAATTTATATACTGCCCTTCTCCCCGAAGGGACTTTGACCTAGTCTCCTGGTGCATGGATGTTTTTTAAATGTATCTATCCCAGGGGTTACCAACCCACGGCTCTGGAGCCACCTGTGTCTTTTTCATCCCTCTGCTGCGGCTCCATCACTCAAAATATGCATCACAACTGCCAATGTGTGACACCCACCGACATGCAATTTATTAAGCTTTTCGACCCCCGGTAGGCCAAGCATGGATAAATTCAAAAAAAGAAAAGTTTCAGAAGAAAACAGAATCTTTAATTCGACTATATATGCTAGTTTTGTGGCCGCTCAGGAAATAGTCAGGCATGGGAAGAGTTTTGTGGCTCCCGGGATTTTCTTTTCTGTAGGAAACGGGTCCAAATGGCTCTTTGAGTGCTTAAGGTTGCCGACCTCTGATCTATCCCATAAGCCAGCCTCCTCATACCTGAGACAGCCTTTTAGATTGAAGGCAATTCTTCACACATATGGAAGATACCAGTTTGGGGAAAGCCAGCATATATCATACGGCTGTAAAATGATCTTGACATTCAACGATAATGTTCAATGTACAGAGAAGATGCACGTTTAGTTTACTCTGGGACAAAATCAGTGCTTAACTTGAGGAGGTATAGAGTAAATTATCTAGAATAAAAGTAATTATCAAATACATCAGTAATAGCCTATTGATTCTGGAATGAAATGTCCAACTAAGTTTATAAAAGGAATGTGTGCATTAACCTTTCTGGATCTCCACTGTTTCTACTATTGGGTTATTTCGGATATAAAGTTAAGTCTAATTGAATGATAATTTACCATAGCATTACAATTTATGGCTTATCTGGAAGAATGTAGAATTTATATAAAACCTAATCAGACAGTAAAACAGGTTTTTAGCCTTAAGGCAGAGGTCATCTGGTTGCTGCATAGTAATGAGGAAGATCTGAACTTCTCAGCAGCAGAAGATATGGCTTTAACTCTTCCTATTGCTACATGTTTAGGAAATAAGCTAATAAAATTAAAGTGTGTTGACACGAGAAACACATCTGATCTGATGCCAATTAACTTGATTAATCCCTGTGAAATGCTAAGATTCTAAGGTTCTTAATTTCAAGTGACCTTGCAGGGCAAGGGGATGATATAGGGATGCTTATTTTAATGCAGAAGTATGAAATCACAAGAGCTTGGAAAGGCCCAGGGACATTTGGGCAGTCTTGTTGAGGCATAGCGGTATTAATTAAAAAACAGTCAAAAGCTAATTTAGTGACAACATAAACAAAGTTGTGTTTGGAATGCATGCCTGTGCTTATCCCAGGGTTCTGCAAAATCAGCTTCGTTTTGTTTTGTTGAAATTTATATAGTTAATTATTCATATCCTTAAATGTAAAAAAAAAAATTGTGTAGTACAGAGAGTGGCTTTCCTGCACTGGCTTAAAATCTCTCACAACAAGTAGGGAAGGAAGCCCCAGATAAATCAGGAATCAAGAGAGTCAATGGAGGCTAACTTCTCATTGGAATTCTGGCAAGGAACAAGATGCATCTGACTCGTCTGGTATCTCCAGGCATCACAGCTATTATGGGTTGATACATAGAAGGGAGCATGAGTTATGAGTTTTAGGCTCAATTTTGCAAAGTAACATTGCATAAACCTTCTTGAAATAAATGCTTAGGAATCTCTGTCTGTCTGTCTGTCTATGTATGTCGGGGTGGGGGAGAGTGGGGAGAGAACAAGTTAGTGCCAACTCTTAACAACCACATAGAAAGATTTTCTCTAGGAATATCTGCTCCCAATCTGGTTCTTCAAATCTTTCAATAATAGTGTATCTATTGTCATTGTCATTGCTGCTGATTGTCCTCTTCTCTTTCCTTTCACCTTTTGCAGCACTATAGACTTCTACATAAAGAGAGAGGGAAGGAAAGAAGGAGAGAGGGAGGGAGAGAGAGACAAAGAGAGGGAGAGGGAGAGGGAGGGAGGGGGAGAGAGAGAGAGAGAGAGAGAGAGAGAGGAGGCAGAGGCAGAGAGACAGATTAGAAACACAGATAAATAAGCAGAGAAACCAGTTTTAATCCTGTTTTAGCAAAAGGTTTGTGGTAAAACTAACCTTTTTGAAAATGCAGCCTACATAACAGATTTATCCACCTAGTCACCCAGAAACTAGAAGTTTCACTTTTAAAAAATTGCATTGGCACAACCTCCAAATCTATTGTGGAATATGGGCTGTATGGCTATTTTTTTGTAACTCACTGGAGATGAAACGCCTGCCTTTAAGTAGACTTATCCCCAGTTCAACAACCACGATGAAATTCCACCTGTGATAGGTTGTTTCAGAACTCAGTGTGCTGGATGGAATGGCACAGATTGTCCAGAAGTGAAAAGGCTGTTTAAAACCTGAGTGCTTCTGACAGTTCTAAATGCCTTGCTGGGAAGGGAAGGGAAGAGAGAAAAGAGGATGTAGAATGCAATGACTGTCTTCACATCAGAATGACCTTTTGCTATCAGACTACCATTGGCTAGTCCAATCGCGATGCCTTTAGGGTGGGTGATGGAAAGAAAGTGAGAAAGAACTTAATCAGTGTTTCCTATCTCCCATACTTACAAGTTGTACGAAGTGGTTTGGTGGTTGTCTTTTGCCTGACTAGTTTAAGTACTGTATTTCCTTTTAAGGAACAGATGAGTGAGTTAATCTATTATACTTTCTGTGCACTCTAACCTGACAGTCAGCTCCAATCTATTCATGAAGTACATCATTATTCCTTGCCACCAGCTCTTCCCTTTGTGCAAAACGTTTTTCAACCTATCTGCCTGAAATTTGCCATAGATATTCCTCTCTATAGGCTTCATTTTCTATGCAAATTGCATTATATTCTGTCTTGTAATAATAACATTTTGGACAGGGTAAAAAAAATATTTTAAAGACATGTAGCTTAAAAACCTCTACAGTTATTTCTATGAAATTTGGCATGCTTCTTTCAATTATACTGCTCTGAATTTCTTGATACCCTCATCGGATGAAAAATGAATTTGTGTGTGTGTGTGCATATATATATTTCTCATGTTGTATAATGGGAAGCAGAAGCTCCAGTTTTTTCTAATTTATACCTCACAATTCAGACAAGTCACAAAGAGGCAACACAAGGCAGATTGTGCTACTTTCTCAGTTGAGGATCTATCTTGAAGCAGGTCAAAATGTCTAACAAACAAACTAATGTTAGTTAAGTTTGTGGATCATCTTTTAATGACTTGGCAGAACAGTGCTACTGAAATAGCAATAGTGCTTACATTTATATGCTGCTTTACAGTGCTTTACAGCCCTCTCTAAGCTGTTTACAGAGTCAGCATATTGCCCCCAACAATCTGAGTCCTCAATTTACCCACCTTGGAAGAAAGGAAGGCTGAGTCAACCTTGAGCCTGGTAAGATTTGAACTCAAGGGTGAGTCAACCTTGAACTCTGTCAAATTACAGGCAGCCAGCAGGCAACAGAAGTAGCCTGCAGTACTGCACTCTAACCACTGGGCCATCGTGGCTCATATGAAATGAAATTGTAATTGAGCTAACTTCCAAAAAACTGGAATTTGGAGATTGTAGATCTAAACTACCAAACCACCAAACAGAATGAAAACACCTGATGACTTATATAGACAGCAGTATTTCATTGATTTATATTGCTTTAACCTTTATTTTTTATTTACCTTAGAAACCCGATCAGGCCTCTGAGGTTGCCTAGATCAGGAAGCAGACTCCAGCAAAAGACTAGAACTAAGCTTTATTGAAATAGGCTGCTGTACAGTAATACAAATCTGATCTTTCCCCCTTCCTTCTTATAAAGAGCTGCAGTGGCACAGTGGTTAGAGTGCAGTACTACAGGCTACTCCTACTGATCACCGGCTGCCAGCAGTTTGGCAGATTGAATCTCACTAGGCTCAAGCCTTCCATCCTTCTGAGGTGGGTAAAATGAGGACCCAGATTGTTGGGGGCAATATGCTGACTCTGTGAACCACTTAGAGAGGGCTGTAAAGCACTATGAAGCGGTATATAAGTCTAAAAGCTATTGCTATTGCTATATCTCAGTGAACTGGGGAGGAATCAGCCCAAGTCTCTTTCTAATACTATCTCCTTTCCTAATAAATACTTCTGCCCCCCCCCCCCCTTTTAATGAATAGTAAAAAATGTCAGAATATTTCCCTCATAGCCATCTCCCTGGCTCTCTACAGAAGGTAGAAGAGCTTGTCCAACCTTGTCTGACCTTGGTAGGCCTCAAACTGAATTCCAGAGTGTAAGCTGGAATGGGAAATTGAAAAACCTATCCGAAAAAGGTGGTAGTAAACTCTATATTTCATTAGCCCCTCTCTCTTTTCAACCAAAGCAGTATAGATACATTTGTAAATAGAAGAACAGTAGGTCATAGATAGATATCATGTAGAACCAAGAATAAGTTGAATAAGTGGAGTTGAGTATAAAACTGTCTGTGTGTCACCATTCCATCATTTAGTGCCTCCTCCTAAATGGTACTAGACTTCATTTCCCACAATCTGAAACCAATATAGCCAGCACAGCCGTGGTCATGCTTAATTTTGGGCATAGGTGTTGAATTTCAAGCAATCTGGCTTCAAACCCATTTGCACAATTCAGGTAACCCTGAGGACACAGATAAACCTCCGAGTGGCCTCAATGACACTTAACAAATGCAAATAACAAGCTGTCTGCAAGGAATATAAATCCTTCCATTCCCCACCATCCAGTCAGATCCAAAGAAGCTTCTTGGGTGAGAAGTGAAATGTCTTCAAAGAAAAAACAAGAAAGTCCAGTTGCCTCCTGAAAAAGCACCTTTGGGACAACCATGACCTGGATGACTGAGAATATCCATAGACTTTTACCTATTCACTTTGGGATGAACCTCCTTCAAATATTGTGAGAGTATAAACATATTTCCAGAAAAAAATTGCAGATTACAGGAACGATTTGCTCTTCAGTTTGAGATGCAGACAACACAGATTCATCCCCAACACCCTGCACCTGTGTTCAACAGTGACGGGACACTGGACAGAAAACCAAGAAGGCCCCAAACCCATTTGCACTACTCAGGTGACCCTGAGTACACAGATAAAACTCCAAGTGGCCTCAACAACTCTCTAAAAGAATGCAAATGACCAGCTGTCTCCAAGGAATATAAATCCTTCCATTCCCCACCATCCAGTCAGAGCTGAAGAAACTTCTTGGATGAGAAGTAAGATGTCTTCAAAGAAAAAACAAGAAAGTCCAGTTGTCTCCTGAAAAAGCACCTTTGGGACAACCATGATCTGGATGACTGAGTATCTCCATAGGGCATAGGCTTTCAACCAATCTGCAAGGCATCAAAATTAATAAATCTGAATTTGATACTGAGAAAGGTTCCATAGCAAAGGGGAAGAGTACACATGACCTGTGTTCAATTTTTGACCTGAAATTTTAGAGATCAGTACAGATATTTTTAAATTATCAACAGTTTCAGTGTTGTAATATATAAATATTCCTTGATGGACTTTACAATATACAGGCATATACTTAGTAAATACTAAGTATTCAGTACAGAATATTGTTCTCTTCTAAACCATTTCTTTCTCTCTACTTGTATCTCTAACTCACTGCTGATGTCCCCTTTCAGAGCTACAAAAACAAGCTGCTTCAATCACAGCCTTATAGACACCTGGAAGCAAAATCTTTTATGGAAATATTTGTTTTGACTCTCCAACCCATTGCTCTGAATGTTGACCTTCTAACTTCAAATGTAAAATAGAATCCCCAAGGCACAGACATGGGAAGGAATTAAATCTACTTTTGCTCACACAGTCAGCCTTGTAAAGTACTAAAAAAATTGGGGAAATGCCAAGAATTTACCTGTCATATCAGAACAACATCTGTGGCTAAATCTGAGTAACGTACCAGAATCCTTAAAACTTATATCAGAATATCTATTCTTAAGTCGTTGGTTAATCTAAAAATGGAACACATAGCAAATATGCAATGCTGACTAGAATTATGAATAATAATTGCCATCTATCCAAAATCTGCATTTAATTCATTTAAATCAGCTTGCAAGAACTTGGGTGGGTTATATTCCATTTTCTTGGAATCATTAGAAGAGAAATTAAAAAGTATGCTGTTTCTCTCCCATTTCCATTCCCAGTGGATTCTGCACACCAGAATTGTGTGCAGAATCTCTCTCTCTCTCTCTCTCTCTCTCTCTCTCTCTCTCTTTCTCTCTCTCTCGCCCAAAGACTTGTCTGTGTTTGAGCAGATAAAAGCAAATTGAAGATTGAGCAAATAATGTCAGATATTTTAATCCATCTGGATACGGCTAGAGCTGGATCACTGAATATTGCTCCCATTGTACTGGAGGTGTGAATAAGCTTGGCTTATTCAAAAAAAAAAAAAAATCCAAATGATAAGAAAAGAAGGGGGAAAAAAAAGAATTTAGACATCCAGCCTGAAAAATGGAAAGATTCCACAATATTTTCCAGGCAGCACAGCATGATGGGAAGAGAAAAAAACACTGTAATTATACACAATACCCCTTGCTAATTAAAAATAGATCCAAAAATTCTTTTGAAACTAGGCAGACATGAAATTAGTGTGAAGATAAACAGGCCTCGTGTTAAGCGCAGGATCCTTCAGCATTTTAAAAACATGTCAAAGTTTAAATATTTTGAACGGACAGGTGGGTGGGTGGGGAAACTTTGGGGTTTGGAATAAAGGCACACATTGCACTTTTTGCAATCCTCCTGAGCTGAGGAGAGGTATGAAATCTATACAGTACCAGCCTAGCACTGTATGGAAATTATTGAGACTGTCAACTCCTATGACCCATTTGTCTTTGAGAGCCGGTAATGCCAATTCCTCCCTCCCTCGGTGCATTTTTAAGAGTCTGCCTCAGTATTTGGGCATCAATTTTTAATATCATACATATGTATTTATTCCTTAAGAGCTCATTTTTTTATCTACAGTGCCCAAGGAAAATCTGAAACATAATAAACTGATTGACAGTAAGAAAAGAAGATGATCATGTATACATTCCCTAGAGCAACTGTGTGGCACTCTTAAACACGCTTGAAAGTTCTACGGAACGCTTTTTGGGAAAAGCATATTTGAGAGCAGCAACACAATTCTTTATCTCGTTTATGAACCTTTCCACTTTAGAGTTAAGATGAATAAGGGCCTGAATCCAAAGAGATTGGACCATTCATATGTATCACGAGTTAAGGGAGACATGATTCTCCTGCTGAACAGAAAACAACACTGGGAAGGAGAAGTCTGCAGGTTTTTTTATTTTTTTAAAAAAACACAGCCTTTTTTTTTTAAGGGGAAATTGCCTAAAGTAACGCTCTTCATTAGAAATGGAGATGTACCTTGCCATTCCTGGTATATAATTAATCGCTATAGAATTGCAACATTATTATTCATTTATTACTACTGATTTCTGTGGGGAAATAAAAAACAAAACAAAAACAAAATTTGACATATAAGAAAAGCTGGTGGGTTGCCCCCAAAAAATCTTCCAAAGCTCCTAGGTACATCTGCCGCGGTTTCCAAAGTGGTCTCTATACTTCTCTGCCTCCATAGGAAACTCCTGAATGAGGTCAGAGGGGTCTTCTACACCAGTGATGGAGAACCTTTTCAGCACCGAGTGCTGAAAAGGGAGTGTGTGCATGCACATGCGTGTTTGAGCCACAACCCAGGGAACATGCGCGTGCCCGAAAATGAACTTCCGGTTTCACCTACTGAACTTCCGGTTTCAGCCAGCTACTGTTTCAGGTTTCTGGCACGCATGCGCACGAGACGATCAGCAGGCCGGCATGCATGCTTACACAGGAAAATGGAAGACCAGCTCTTCTAGTTTCTGGCATTGCCACATGCAAAAAGACCAGCTGATCATCATGCACACCAGAAACCTGGAAGAGGAACAATCAACACCGTACATGTCAGGTGACATGGCTCCACATGCCACTTCAGGCACGCATGCCATAGGTTCGCCATCACGGTTCTACACTCTCTGTATGCAAAATATGATTCAGCAGATTCATTGAGGGGGTTTGAATAGGCGATGCTAAGCTTACCTTATCTAGGATGCAGGCAACCTATTATTATCTCCTGCTCTACTTCCAAAGTAATGTTTTCTGATTTGTGCCAGCACAATCCCAGTTGAGTGGTTTGTTTGTTGTCCTTTCATTCAATCTAGACAATGCCTATGGTTCTAACACTTGCTAGATACAGCTACCCAAGAAGCCTCCTCTCCTCTCATCACAAGACCCTGAGCCATGGACAACTGGGGATGTCTATTTCCCAAGGAAGGAACATGCCCATGTAAAGCCTGGTATTGTTTGTGGGGCTGTTCCCAAGCAGGGTATAGAGTTCTTCTCCAACTTTTTTTTTAATTTGATTTAATTTGATTTATATGCCACCCTTTTCCGGAGACTCAGGGCAGAGACTTACAATGCATTAAGCAATAGCCTTCATACTTTTGTATATTTATACAAAGTCAGCTTATTGTCCCCACAAGCTAGGTTCTCAATTTACCTACTTAGAAAGGATGGAAGGCTGAGTCAACCTTGAGCCTGGTGAGATTCGAACTTACAGTAATTGCAGACAGCTGGTGTTAATCACAATGCTTTTTTTAGTCTGCTGAGCTACCAGGCTCTAACTTTGATATGCAGCACATAGAAGCCCCAGTTCCTATCCACACATGCAATCAGCGTGCCGCCAACAGTTTGGGGAAGCAATAGTTGGTTGAAGAGGACCAGCAAACAATTAGATAGTTTTTTCAGAATAGACGCACAAGAGGACCAATGGAACAACAGATCTTTGATTTTTTTTTAAGTCCATAAAATTGATAAAGAGTTCCACAAGTTCTACTTCTAGCCAAAGTAACAGAAATACCATATTTTTCGGAGTATAAAATGCACCTTTTCCCCCCAAAAAAGAGGGTGAAAATCTGGGTGTGTCTTATGCTCTGAATGTAGCCCTGCCCAGCCCTGCAAATAGAGATTTCAGAAGCTGAAAGAAGCCTCAGAAAAAAGCTTCAGAAAAAAAGCGTCTGAAAGGCTTTTATCTAAAATAATATGGCAAGCAACAAAAGAAGAATCAGTAAAGGTTCTAACCAAACTATGCTAACAAATCTGGAGAATGTGACAATAGCCAACAGATCAGAAGAGGTTAATCTACATGCCAATACCAAAAAAAGGAGATTGAACAGAGTACAGATAGATTTTATTCCTTCAGAATAAAAGCCTCTGAAAGAAGCTTCAGAAAAAAGCCTTTTTTTTCTGAAGCTCTGTTTCAGAGGCTTTCAGAGGCAGGGGAAAAAAAAAACAAAAACAAGGGACACAGCTCACAACCAACGAACCTGTTGCTAAAATTCACCACTGGGAACAGCTGATTGGGAGTATTCCAGGAGGCTGATCCACCCACCAATCAGCTTTTTTCTTATTTTCCTCCCCAAAAACTAAGGTGTGTTTTATACTTCGGTGCATTTTATAATCTGAAAAATACAGTAATAGTAACACAACTGGGGTGGGAAGTTCCCCCACAGGTCCACTGGGCCCTGATGGAAGAAACAAAGAAGCAAGAGAATTCACCATTGAGAGCTGTGGAAAGCATCTTCTGAACGGATCACCTTTCTGCATTGTTTTCAAACCTGAAGAATGAATTAAAAAGCTGGACAGCATTATTATTATTGTCCTTTTTCATTTCTGTGCTTTGCACGTGGACTTCCTTTCAAAGGTCATAAGCAAAGTTTCTGATAGACTTATTGAGAAATTTCTAGATCAGGAGTTTCAAACTCACATCGTCATGACAGCATGGATTACATGGAGTATCAGGACTTTTTTTCCCCTTCACTGGCATGGCCAGAGTGTGATACATCCAGCCCAGGAGTTTGACAGGCCTGTTCTAGATGTTTGGCTGTTATCCACTTAGAACAAAAATTAGTAGTGGAATTAACTAGAAATGTTCCTCCTTGATTGTGCACCTTCATATTTTGATTGGGAGAAGGTCTGTTTGTTTAAATTTCTCCATGCAATAAATAGAGACAGTGATAGAGACGATGGAGACAGAGATAACTTTATAAATATCTAGCTAAGAATGAAAGAGTCTAACTTCATCCTAACATGGTATTTCCCCATTTTCTGTAATCTCAGAGAATAATTGTTTCTATTGATCATGGAAAGTAGTCTGGAGTACTTACTTAATTCAATTCATCTGAATGCATAACTGAATCTTTACGTATATGTTTCTCCCATTCATATAAAATCAATTATTATTTGATTGTTACCAAAAATGTTAAAAGAACATCATGACACAAGTCAAGGAAAGTGCTTTTATGGTGCTCTGAGTGACCCATGCAGCATAGGTTAAGGAGGAACACTTTTGCAAATACCATTAAAGTCAATTAAAAGTGCTCAGGTTTTTTTCCCCTCTCTTCTTGATACCATTTCAAAATTACCAGGTCATGTTCTCTAACAATATCATGAAGGAGACGATCAATTTCTATTGTCTGGAGTTTATACTGGCTACCACTGCGTGGCAGGAAGAAAGAGAGAAAGGAATGAAAGAAGACTATTTTTTTTTTATTAGTCATATTTCTATGCCACCCACTTTCCGAAGACTCTGGGCAGCTTACACCAAAGATAGTTTACTAAATAGCATATTGCCCCCAACAATCTGGGTCCTCATTTTACCCACCTCAGAAGGATGGAAGGCTGAGTCAACCTTGAGCCGGTGAGATATGATCCGCTGATCGTCAGTCAGATGAACTAGCTGCAGTACTGCACTCTAACCACTGCGCCACCTCGACTAAAACACAATAGATTAAGAAGCCAAATGACATTAGAATATTTAGTAGGCTAATACCAAAAGCAAAGAGCTCTGAGAGTCCATCTCCCATGTTGCTTAGGAATGCAATATGATATGTTGACTTGAAGCCAAGGATTAGGTTACAATCTAGACTTTCTTTTCAGTTAGAAGGGAGTGTGTGGTACTGGATAAAACCCAATTAAGCTGCTTGGCTTGTTGATTGTGGATTTGCAAAATCTTTAGCACACTCAAAGAAGCTGATAGGACACTTGGGCCATGACAATTGAATTGTTTTATAACAGGCAAGGAGATACAAATATATTTTTCATAATTTCACGTCTATTTTTTTTCCTATACTCTATCTAACAGAGCCCTGTAAATAGATACAGTTGCAGATGCTGAGGAAATCAGACTCAGATTGAAAGCAAACTTTCCTCATATGCATTTCTCATTACTGAGTTGGGATACCTTTAATGTTTGGATTTTTGCATTTCTTCCAAGCATACTATAAAAAAGAACCATGGTTATCAACCATAATGGTGCCACCTACTTGGTGGATCACAAGGTTGAAGGAACTTTGGATTACTTTGGCAGAAGAATGTCCTAAAGTTAAAACTGTTGTTTTCTGCCTTCTAGCCATAGTGCTGATAGCATAACACAATTATAGCACAATTATAACACACAGCACACATATATTCTGACATGATCATAAGCAGATATAAAACTTTGCTATAATTGAATGCTCAACTTTTTCTATAAACAAATCATGCTCAGGAATAACCACTGTGTACTCCTTTCTTTGCAAGTAACTCTTCCCAAACAGCAAGATGAGGTATATTGGAGAATTAATGGGGCAGTTTGGTCTAGTATAGTAGCACCAGGCTAAAAACTTACAAACCGTAAGTACTAGTCCCAATTTAGCTAGGCAAGCCAGCTGGGTGACCTTGGGCCAATCACTTTCTCTCTTTTAGCCCAACCCACTTCCCAGGGTTGTTGTTATAGGGAAAATAGGAGAAAGAATGTGTGTTTGATAGGTTTATTTATTGCCTTTAATTACTTTTAAAATATTAAAGGTGGGATACAAATGAACAAATACATAAACAAGCAAATAATAGCTTTGCTAACAAAAGAAGAAAATAAATAAATGTAGACTAGTAAGACAGGAGAAAACGAGGAGGAGGAAGAGGAAGACAGGAAGAAGAAGAGGAAGAGAAAGAAGAACCCTTGAAGTATAGTGTGTGTTGAAAATATAACCAATGTGCTACAAAGTACCGTATTTTTCGGAGTATAAGACACACTTTTTTCTCCCCTAAAAGAGGCTGAAAATTTGGGTGCGTCTTATACTCCGAATGTAGCTTTTTCAGAGCTACATTCCTAATGAGGCGCTAGCGACGCTAGTGAGTGAAGCGATCTCTGTGCTAAGATTTTTTTCAGTGAAGATCTTCCTGCTCCCTCTGACTCTCAGATGTGCTTTAGAAGCTTTTTTTCAGCCCTAACGAGGCATTAGTGAGTTTTATCCCCAAGCAGGGGATAAAAAACAGGAAACTACCGTATTTTCTGGCGTATAAGACGACTTTCTAACACACAAAAATCTTCTCAAAAGTCGGGGGTCGTCTTATACGCTGGGTGTCGGTCTCCTGTAACCAGGCAGACCATCCCGAAAGGCTTTGACAAGCCTTAAATGGCTCTAAGGAGCCAAGCTGAATTGCCTGCTGAGTTGCCGCTAATCAGCTGAGTTACACGCAAGCCCCGGGTAAAAGGGAAAAACTTTCCTTTTACACAATGCTGGCCGTCCCAGCTGAGTTGCCTGATTAGCAGGCAACTCAGCTGGGATAGCCAGAGCCTGGATGGCCAAGCACTGTGTAAAAGGGAAAAACTTTCCTTTTACACAACGCTGGCCATCCCAGCTGCTAATTTTTGCCTGCTCATTGGTATGTAGCAAAATCCCCGCCCCCCTCCAGCTTGCTTACCTTAGCTGCTAGCTGCAACGCTTGCCTTGCCTTGCCTGCAATCCATTGCATCAGCAAGCAACTAAATCTCCCTGCCTGCAATCAAGCAGGCAGGAAGTTGTGGACTTCAACTCCCAGAATTACTCAGCCAGCAAAGCAAAGCTGGCTGAGGAATTCTGGGAGTTGAAGTCTACAAGTCTTAAAGTTGCCAAGGTTGGAGACCCCTGTTCTATTGGGTAAGGTTTTTTCCCCCTTTGGGAGCTTTAAAAAAATAGTTAATTGGGTTTTTTTTAGTTGTTCTTTTTTAGACCTAGCCATTTAAAGGCTAGGTCTAAGTTTT
The DNA here is from genome assembly GCA_030761175.1 of Masticophis lateralis. Classification (NCBI taxonomy): domain Eukaryota; kingdom Metazoa; phylum Chordata; class Lepidosauria; order Squamata; family Colubridae; genus Masticophis; species Masticophis lateralis. Next base: position 143,498,294 of record JAUDYJ010000001.1, on the reverse strand, counting down.
AGGCTAGGAAGTTTTAAATTTAGCTTTCAAATAAAAATAAAAATAAAAATAAAATAAATAAAAATAAAAATAAAAATAATATTTGTGCAGCTTTCTGAGATTTAGTGTGTTTCTGTAGTGTTTCACTCTAACTACACAAACACACAAAATCTCACAAAGCTGTATGTGGAATTTTGTGTGTGTAAAGTGTGAAAGTTGTTTTTTTGGGCTTTTTGTGGCTGTGTGAGGTTCCTGCTTGTTGCAGGGGCCATTCTGGGTCTAGCACAGCTGCTTTTACATTGTAGGTGAGCCAGTTGATGTTTTTTAATTTTCATTTGGTGTGCGTTGGAAGAGAGGTCGTCTTATACAGCAAGTATAGCCCAAACCCTATATTTTTACAGGAAAAGTCAGGGGTTGTCTTATACGCCCAGTCGTCTTATACACCGGAATGTGCTGAAGCTGACCAGACTAAGGACGCTAGCCAGATGAATACCTGGTAGGCAGATTTTTTTTCCTATTTTCGTCCCCAAAAGCTGCGTCTGATACTGATACTGATACTGATATGGTAGCCTTTATATATATATATATATAGAGTACTAAGAGTTAATTTACCCTGAGGTTAGTTGGAGTGCTGGTAGACAAACAAGTCGGGGAAATTGTATGATTTCAAACGTAATCAGATGTTGATGTCTGTTCATTTAAAAACTACAGTTAAAACCAGAACGCTTTTGAATTGTCTCAGCATGTGCTAGACAGCTTTTCCAAGCAAGTGGGAGAGCTGAATTCACCCCATTTAGCTTCATACTTTTGTTTTTATTGAACAATACAGTTTGCATTGTAATACAGACTATCATAAAACTTTCCCCCCAGTGGGCCTTCTGACTTATGAACAAAAAAAGGAACTGCTAACAAAATAGTGATAAGCAGGGAAGCTGTTGCTTGATTGGGGGGGGGGGGGGCTCAGTAAATTGCTAAATCCTTCCCTGCAGCCTTGCCATGCTTGCCTGCCTTCCACATGGACTTCTGCTTGCCTGCCTTCGCAAGCTGGCCACTGGGACGTTAGGAAGGCAGCATGGAAGGCAGGCAAGCATGGCAGGACTGTGGGCCATGGATCAGTTCAGGGGCGTGGCCAGCCAGCCATTGCTCCCGGTTTGACGAACTAGCCTCAATCTCCGCTACTTACTCACCCAAGCCAGTCCGAACAAGGAGCACCCTGGTTTATTGATACAATCCTGAGGTTATTGTTTGAATACTTAGAATCATTGGGAAGAAAGGTACTGACATGCACTCCATAGTCCCAAAGTTAAGGAAGGTAATGAGAAGCTAGCTAAGTAAATGAGCAAGAACATAAAAAGTACAGTTAGTTGTTTTAAAAAAATGAGAGAACAACATTCTTAGGCCAAGAGCTCCACTTGGCTTTTGAGTGACATGTTAGGGAAACCATATTTTGAAAAGTAAATGAGACCAACACAAATTAAAACCCTACAAGAAAATGGAACTGCTAAGTGTTCAAGCTGGTTTTAGAAAATGCTGAGATACAGGAGACATTATTATTGATGCATGCTAGAAAATTAAGAAAATCAAAATATATCAATGTCACAATTGAAAGACCTTCATTTATATCATCTACAGTATGTCAAGCTGTGGATTGTCCTTAGGAAAATGGAAATATCAGAACATTTCATTGTTCTCATGCAAAATATGTACACGAGAAAGAAGGTGGTTAGCTTCTGTCTTTTAGGATTGACTATCATCACTAAAGGAACTAGCAGTCAAGAAAGATGTGGCAGATTAGCATTTGATACAGTAATAATGGAGGCTTTGGAGCAAAATATTGAGATGCCAAGATGTATTTATGCCTACAAAGGTCAGAATTGTTGAGGCAATGATTTTCTCTGTGATCCTCAGTTGATGCAAAATTGAACTTCGAAGAAGTAGGATGGAAAGAATATTGACCTTCTCCAACTTCGATGTTGGAGAAACTCTTGAGAATGTCATGGATAGTTAGGAAATCAAACAAATGGTTCGAAGAACAAATCTAGCCAGTGTTCTCATTTGTGCCCAGATTAAAAGGCTCAAATTAATATATTTGGCTATATTGTATTAAGACCTTGCTCCTTGGAGTAGATGGAAAGAAAGGGAAGCCAGAAGCCAGATGGATGGACTTGATTACAACAGCAACAAAGGAGCCACTGAGAATCCTTAAAGACCAGAATGAAGAGAAATTATCTGGGGGAAAAAGTTAACTATATGATTCCCAAGAGTCAATATCAATCAATCAATCAATCATTTCCCCATATATTGAATGCCATTTACCCCTAATTTAAAATCCTACACTTTTAGAACATCTTAATCTACTGAAGTCTTGAAATGGATTCTCAAGAAAGATAGTGATGTTATTTCATCCTTATTTTGTCAACTTCATTTCTGGAGGTGATCAAGATCCTTTGCTTTCAGTGCATTTGTATGGTGCAATGTTTCATGCAAAACACCCCTTTAAAGATGCTTACCAAAGCCATACCACTTCTAAAAGTGAAGAACTCAAGTTGCTCTGTTTTACTTGATGACCTCTTGTTTTTTATTGTGGTTGGCAACATGCAGACAACTGAATTATTTTCTATAATAATTCAGCTATGTTTTACCATAGCTTCATGAACCAGTGCATTATTTGTAATGGTAATGTCATGGCCCAGTCGGAGCCTGAGTCCGCGGAGGAGGACGAGCTAAAATTGGGGCGGCCTTGTTGGCTCTGAAGGAGCAGGATGAGGCAGGCCTGGATCCCCCGGGCCTCGGATGGCTTGCCAGAAGGGAAGAACAGAGACAGAACAACTGAGAGATGGGGGGAAGAGAGGGCAAGCAGTGAAGATGAGGAGCTACAGAGTTCAGGTGACAAGCAAGGACCATCCCCTCCTGATCCCTGAACATAGAGAATGAAGAGGAGGCTGGAGTAGTGTAGGCCAACCCGATGACTCAGGAGAAGAGCGTCCTGCCCCTCTTCACAAGATACACCTTGGGACTGAGATTCAAGGAGATGCTGTAGGGAGGAGCACTTGTCAGAAACAAGCACTGAATTGGAGTGGAGTTTTGTGTGCCATTGCCAATGTCTGGAGTTGGCTGGACTTCTTGCTTTTTTGCTGCCTTGTTCCTTTGCCTCACTGGACTGCTTCCCTTGAAGCGATCATGCTAACAGCATTTTGCTGGACTACTTGCAGCCAGAGGCTGCTGGAGGTGTGTCTGTGAGCACTTTGCTCTGGGACTTGCCAAAGCATTTGGGGTAAAGTTGGAGCAATAAAGGGGATTTAGTGAAGGGGGAAAAAGTCCCAATACATCACGTGATACCGCTGTGATGATGTGAGTTTGACATCCCTGTCTTAAACCATGATTTTCTTCAATCATGCGTTGTTGAATAATCTGGCATCTTTTAGAAGTGCTGAACTACTAAGAATCCAAGGAGTCAGGCAAATATATCCTCAAAGTATAAGCAAGGGAGGAGGAATCCAGACCAAAGAAGACTGGACCGAGGATTCAGACTCTTGTCATGAACTGAAATATTGCTGACACAGCTTCCTGACTGGTTGCTGACATGCTGGGTTAAGATCCAATCAGTGGAGCTCTTCTTGACTCACAGGGAATATGTCTTTTCCTCCTTCATGAAATATAGACAGTGGCTTCATAGATCTGGGGTCCATGGTATTGTTTTAGAGTCTGGGAAGATTCATACCCTCTCCAAACTCCACTATATCCTTTGATTTCCTTATCTGCTTATTTCACAGCTACTTTATTTCAAGATAGCAAGGAAAATGCTGTCAGGGTTTTTTTTAGGAATCATGAACAGAGAGGGTTGCAACAGAGAACTTGGTAGCCGTAGGTTGCTTCGTCTTGATCTGAATCCTCAGGAAAGAAACATTTAAAGATTCAGGATGTCATTGTCTAAAAGCCCCAGGATATGATGGTAACTTGGCTGCAACATCTGTCTTTACAGTGTAGAGTTATCCACAGTCAGAGGTGAGAGATAGTGATTGGCCTGGAGTTATTCTGTGAGTTATTGTTGTGGTCTATCAGCAGCCTGTGGAGCTGGCAGTGGAGTCAGACAGTGAGGAGGCTGGGGACAATGGGCCAGTCCTAGAGTCAGGGGAAGGCCTGGATGAAGGCTCTGGGTCAGAGGCAGAGATGGGGCCAGGGCATCTGGGAGTGATGCACAGACTCCAGAGCCTCCTGAGGCAAACAGCAGAGAGGCAGAGGAACAGGAGGAGCCTATTCCTAGTACACACATGCAAAGAGCTGCCAGAAGGCAAGAGCAGCTAAAGGAAAAAGCACAACTCGGGAGTAAGGCCAGGAGATGATTGGCCCCTCCTATAAGGCTTAAAAGAGAAGCAATGGTTCTTGGGCTTTTTGTAAGAAAGCAATGTTGCTACATTTGTTTCTTGTCAGCGTCTCTTGTTTCTGAACTTCATGGGGCTTTGCCAAGAAAAGCCTTTGGCAGGGTGCCAAAGAAGACAAAGGTTTGTGATAAGGCCGAAGGACTTTTTCTGAAGGACTTGTTTTGGAATTAATTTGGACTAAGATGAGAATGAAGTAATTCTCAGCCATTTTAATAAAATATGTTTGTTTAGGACTGATTGTGTCTGGTAATAACTACTTGGGCCTAGGTCACAACAGTTATATGGTTGAAGTTGGTTTGAACTGAGTTGTCCCAACTCAGTACTTTAACCAATGTAATACATTAGATCTCCGACCATTTCTTTCTAAAAAGCATCAAAACAGGGGTGAATTGCTACCGGTTCACTCTGGTTCGGGCAAACCAGTAGTTTAAAAAAAGTTACCAGTTCAGGCAAACCGGTAGTTAAAATAACCTAAGGTTTGGACGAACCGGTAGTTAGCTATAGGTTCAGGCGTACCGGTAGTTAGGTTCAGTACCAGTTCAGTTGAACCAGTAGTTTAAAAAAGCTACTGTTCCTCTGAACTGGTATTTCTGATGATCAGCTGTGTCGTGGGGTTTAGCTTTGCTAGAAAGCAAGAAATCCTGCTTTCTAGTGAAGCTAAATCGCGTGGCACAGCTGATCCTCCCTCATTGTTCTACTTACATTCCCAAGCCCCCTTTCAGTGAGTATTGTGCATGTGCATGCAGTGCACATTTGGGGTGTACTGTGCATGCACGTGCAGTAGATGCTTGGCGTGCACCACGCATGTGCGGGCAGCAAAACGGTAGCAAAATGGTTCAGATTTCACCACTGCAACAAAGGGCCATTCTCTCTGCTGATTTCACTGATCATCTAGAGTCTCACAACCTAGTACCTCTATAGGTAGTCCTTGACTCATAACCATTCATTTAGTGACTATTACAATAGCATTTTCTATAACATTTTCACTCTTTTCAAGAGTGACTCATGACCTTTTTTTATGACCATTGCAGCAACCCCATAGCCATAGGATCAAAATTCAGGTGCTAGGCAACTGACATGTATTCATGACAGTTGCAGCAACCTGGGGTCATGTGATCACCCCTTGTGACCTTCCCAGCTGGCTTCCAACAAGTAAAGTCATTGAGGGAAGCTGGAATTGCTTAATGACCACACAATTCACTTAATAATGGCAATAATTTGCTGAACCACAATGGCAAAAATGGTCACAAAATAGAGCCCAGCTCACTCAAGAACTGCCTTTCTTAGCAATGGAAATTTGGGGCTCAATTTTGATCATAGGTCAAGGACTACCTGCAGCGCATTTCCATCTTGCATGTAGAAAAGCAGTTTTATAAGTAAGACAAGAGCAAGAGCATCTTTCCTGTTATAGATTTCTGTACCGAATTAAAATTTAAAATGCAAGCTCCCTTTCATTAAATTTAAAATATCGTGGATGTCTTAATGACTTTTAAAGATGCTTCAGAAATAGCCAGTGTTCTCCAAAGCTTTATATATATATTTTCTGTAAAAAGGCAGTTAAATGCTAACACCTACAGTTCCTACTCATATTTTCATGAAAATGCATCCTCTTTGCTACAGAAGGCTAGAAGTGAAGCTCAAGGGAAGAATGATGCGAAATGATAGGGAAAGAATACTGCATGAAACGTGAGAGTTACAGCAAACTCAACAGTAGAAAAAAAAAACTTTGGTGCAACTGAATTATACAGAAATTGCCTTGAAACAAGACTGTATATACAATAAAACAATGAAAATAACCAGTGGTAGAGGGGGAAGGTAGAGGGGGGGAAAGGTGGGGGCTATTTGATTTGATATTGATCGAATCTGTATTAAATTGAGCTGGTTTAGTTAGAGAGGTATAAATTTGGCCAGAACATTTATGGCAGTAATTTTCCCTATGAGATTTCTCTAAAAGAAAGGGAACAGCAATACTTTGATAGCAGAGTATCTTTTCTGCCTGCGGAAATTCCCAGGTTCAGTCTGGAGCACTGATAAGAAAAGCTGAGAAAGTATGCTTCCTGCAACTGTAGAGAAAGACTACTTGAGACATCTGGGCTGCAAAGATTCAGCTGGCCATCAGATGGCAGCGAAACCATTTCTGGATTTATTTTCCTACCATTTAGTGGCTAGGGTGGCACAGTGGCTCAGTGGTTCAAACATTAACTTGTCATCTGGAAAGCGAGCAGCCCAGGTTCAAGACCTGAGCTCCATACAATGGGGCAAGCTCCCATCCTCACTCTGGCTCCTGCCCACCTGGCAGTTTGAAAGCATGCAAATGTAAGTAGATCAATAGGTATCAGTATGATGGGAAACATAACAGCACTCCATGTCATCAAGCTGGCCACATGACCGCCGAAATGTTTCTGACAGTATTAGCTCAATGGCCTTGAAACAGAGACAAGCACTGCTCCCTATAGTCAGCAAAGACTAGCAGAATAAAATCCGCAGGGACTCCATCTCTAGTGTCTGTCCCAATTTTTGCTGCCCAGACATGGTGCTCCTATTTTTGAGCCAACTGAACGATATTTCCTTAGTTGAAGGCCACACTTGGCAATTAAGTACCTTAATAAAATGGAATGTAGTGAGGAGGTGGATACCCAAGAAGGAGGGACTGAATTCCAGAGGAGTAAGAGGCAACTCAGACTAGATACCATGTGTAGAGAAAGGATGTGAAGATAGCCTCTGCCTAACAATTCACAAAGTATATTGTCAACACAGATAGTAAAGTCTTAAGTCTGGAAAAATTTTATCTATGGGCTGAAACAATAGAGAACTGCAGTTTAGAAGAAATGTTATTCTTACTTTGGGGCCTGATACCTATCACGAGGCTACATTAAAATGAGTTTTAATGCATCATCAAGACAAACATTAATTCCGACTTGATTTCATCTTCGTACAATTAAATATTGTTAAGACAAATTACAAAAATTGGCGTTTTCATCTCAAATGCTGATGTCTCAGGATCAAGAATAGAGTGTGGTACTTTTCAGACAAAGAATTCTCAATGTACAAACTGAATATAGAGTTGAGTTCTCATCCAGAGTACAACTGGATCAGAGCACATGTTATTTTGAAGCGGCATTATGCACTGAGCAACCTACATATCGTACATGGCCTAGGGCCTTCACAATATTGTGGTTCAATAACTTGCCGTTAGCTCTGCTAGAGGATTAACTTCCAGAAAATGCCTTGTGTAAGCTTTGCTCTTGAAAAGTCAGAATCCCAGGCTCATGTTTCATTTTATTTACTGAGAGTTTTGTAATTCTTTTTGCAGCCCATTTTCTGGATGTCCATTTCCTGTACACTTACAGAACTAGATTATATATCGCTACTTCTAGAAGACAAAGAACTTCTTCTTAAAGAAGAAGAAAAAAACCTCTTGTCATTGATAAGCATGTCTTTGTAGTTTGTGGAATTCACTGTTTATTAATAGCAAATTAGACAAAGCTTGATTGTATGCCTTGTTGTTACATGCCTTGTTGTTACATCATGCTTTTTGTTGTGGCCCATACGTGGCCTATGCAGCTGGTGGCTGATTCGGACAGCAAGGAGGCTGGTGTGGTGCTGCACCAGCAGCTTGTGCAGCTGGCAGTCAAATTGGACAATGAGGCTGGAGAAGATGTGGTGCCACAGGTGGGGATTCAGCCAGGGCCTTCAGAACCTCCAGAAGCTCCCTTAAGTGAAGAGGACGAAGAGGAGGAGCTTCTTCTTGATGCACGGGCACGCAGAGCTGCCAAAAGACAGGAGTGGCTCCTCAGGAGGAGGTCTCCTCAAGAGTAAGCCTTGGGGATAATTGGCCACTCCCTTAGCCTATTTAAGGAGGAATGCCGACTGAAGCAATTTGCAGGGAACAACTTCATTCACTCTCATTCGTGCCTTGATCTCTGCAAATTGCTTCTGAGCTTTCTGCCAACCATAGTAAGATTAAGATTATTTATGCTTTGGATTCTTGTAGGCTGTTAAGAAAGTTAATTAGCAGCCTTTGTTTGAAAAAAAACTGTTTAATTTAGTAAACTAAGGTTTGTACAGACTTTGTGTGTGCTGCATTCTTTGGGGTCCATAGCTGAGGCAGAACACTTTTCGAGGTTCCCTTTCTGACCTCCACCTTGTGACAAGAACTCCAAGGAGGAAAGATGAATGAAGCCAAACTTTGCCCAGAGGAATTTCAGGCAAGCTAGACATCCAATGGAAAGAGTGTGGATGTCAGGTTTCAAAGTCATCTTGAATAAATTGCATTTCAAACAAAGTCTTTGAAAAAAACCCTCTAATTTATTAAGCACGCACATTCTATTTCCGATTCATTGCAGCCAAGTCTGGCTTCCTCAGGCAAACCCTCCTTTTCCTTTCCCCATTCCTCTATACTCATTGGCCATCTTCCCCATCACTCTGCCCCAATCTACTGCTCCCCTCAAAGGAATTTCCCCCCTCCCATCCCATCTCCTAAGTGATATTCTCTACAGTGAAAATAAGTAGGTGAAGGGTCAAATGTCTCTTTCCAAATGCCTCCGCTTCTTCTTCTTATGTCAGCATTGGAGTAAGTGCAGCGTGAAATGCTGACAGTGGACTCTTCTGCACATAAGGCAGTTGGGTACTGAGAGAAATTCATTTGTCTCTGAGGTTCCAAGCGTCAAGCAATTTCCAATGTCTTGACAAGATTTGCACGAACTTGAGAGTTCATTGCCAGTTTTACCCAGCACCTACGACCAAATCAATGCTTCCTAGTTCAAAAGTTCTACTTGTCTTTGTTAAGTAGTCTCCTTTTAAAGGAGACAAACCATGGGCATATCTTTGGATCATACTGTTATTTTCCACAAAGCTTTTACCTGTTGTGCTTTCAAGATTTATCTCACTACCAGTTAATGATTTAAAGGCAGGAAAGAAATGCTTCGCTAGAACCCCAGGTTGAGACATATTCCTGATAGGATTTAAAAATCTCTCTCAGCCCCTACTGGGACCAATTTCATACCTCTTTTTTTTCCCCCTCTCTCTCAAAGGCTTTTATTTTATTATTTTTTTTAAAGGGGGGAAATGAAGAACTACTGCTATTCAAAAGCAAAATCTCAAGGAACTTTTGAAACTACCCCATAGGTCTTTAAAGTAATAATGATGTAGCAGATTCATCGTGCTTCGGATGCCAAAATCTTTTCATGCCTCTTTCTTTAATGTGGAATTTGAAATAATGCAAGAGGGCCAGAACAAACACAACGGAGAAGCTCAGTGGAATCCTGTGGAGAAATATTCTTACCTTTCAATATAATGTAATTCCTCATTAGACACCAAGCCCTACAGTGATAAAGTATAGCATGGTTGATAGAATACATGGACAGCATGTTGCACATTTTCATTCCATCCTCAAAGCAATCAAAGTTAATGATAATGATGCATAGATGCTGCATGTGTGTATATGTGAGATAGAAAGAGAGAGTGTATGAGTGATTCTGAAATACTATTGAGGGTTAAGAGCTCATATATACTCTAGTGAATTTTGGAGAAATTTAACTAAGATGAGAACTTATTGACCTCTTAATCCAGATAATAGGTATGGAAAATATAATAAGTATATTGATAATTTAATAGGTATATTATAATAGATAATAGGTAGTACAAAGATCTGCTGATTCTGTTCTACAGAGGAATTATTGAGTGTCAACTATACCTCTATAACTGTCTGGTTTGGCTCTGCAACCAAACAAGACCGATACAGACTTCAACGGATAGTTAGAACTGCAGAAAAAACAATTGCTACCAACCTGCCTTCCATTGAGAATCTGTATACTGCACAAGTCAAAAAGAGGGCTGTGAAAATATCTACAGACCCCTCACATTCTGGACATAAATCGTTTCAACTTCTACCCTCAAAACAACACTATGGGGCACTGCACACCAGAACAACTAGACACAAGAACAGTTTTTTCCTGAATGCCATCACTCTGCTAAACAACTAATTCCCATACTATTGTCAAATGAACTACTAAGACTGTATTACTATTCTTATTCTTATTCTTACTAGTACCTATCTCTTCCCACTTATGGCTATATGCATGTTGCTTATATCTTTACAACTTACATTGTTTTGATTGTTTCCTAGTAAGATTTGATTGCTTATTAGTATCCTGTGACTATCACTAAGTGTTGTATCTTACGATTCTTGACGAATATATTTTATTTTTTCTTTACGTAAACTGAGAGCATATGCACCAAAGACAAATTCCTTGTATGTCCAATCACACTTGGCCAATAAAGAATTCTATTCTATTCCATTCCATTCCATTCCATTCCATTCCATTCCATTCCATTCTATTCTATTCTATTCTATTCTATTCTATTCTATTCTATTCTAAAAAAAGAGGCCCCTAGCCAATCAAATGCCAAGGAACCAATCAGAAGAGAGGTTTCCCTTTAGGCTCTTACAAGAGGGGCAAATTCTCTTTCTCTTTGGTTGGCCATTTATAGTATTTTTCTCTTCTCTGAGGCTGGTGAGAAGCCAGATAAGCAGGCACTAGCAGCAGAGATAGAGCTAGTAATTTGGACAGCAAATCTGAGTCAGTTAAGATGGATGTAGTATTGATAAAATTGTATTTCATTGTCTGACATCTGGGGAGATAAATTTGTACTGAGGTGTTTATGCAAGCAGTTGATTAAAATCAACCTTTAAAAAGTAATGATCCTTCCTTCCTTCCTTCCTTCCTTCCTTCCTTCCTTCCTTCCTTCCTTCCTTCCTTCCTTCCTTCCTTCCTAGTTCCTTCCTCCCTTCCTCCCCCCCTCCCTTCCTCCCTCCCACCCTTCCTGTTTTACTCTGGGAAAGGAATTTAGTCTTTCCACCAGACAAGCTATGATATACATAAAAGAAGCAATTTAAGTATTTTTTTATCCTATTAACTTTGCCTATAGACTTACATACAGTATATATTATAAATATGTATTATGTTGTGAAAAGATACCATCCTCTCCATATCATTAGAGTTTCTTGAAGCTCTTAAGCAATTCTCCCTGAGATTTGCATCAACGGCAAATCAAAACCATTAAATGACCCAGAATAGGTTTTTCCAAGCTGGTTTTCTTCAGATCTTCACGTACAAGCAGACTCAGATAGCTGCTCATGACAAAGGATTGTGGGAGTTGTAGGCTATGTACAGTAGTGGCCAAAATTGTGGAAACCTTTTTGAAAAAGTGTATTTTCTAAAACTAGGTAATAACACCACTTTTTTTGGGGGGGGAGTGGTACCATAAAATTATATATCAATGGAAAGATAATTTAATCAAGAATTGATTAAACGAAACTTTTATGAAGGATTTGCATTTAGAATAGCAGTTACAGTATAAAGATGAAAAGTGAAACAGAAAAAATGAGATATACTGTACAACAATTATCACCATAGAAAAAATGAGAAAATTATCACCATGTCATTTAATACTTAGTTGGTTAACCTTTAGCATGAATTATCGTCTTACAATGTCCCATGGAGTGAACCAAGACTTTTATTGCAGCTAGTTATAATGTGAAACCAAGATTGATTGATTGCTTCTATTAACTGGGTTTTATTACTGAGTTGCTTTTGACTAACAAGTTTCTTTAATCTGCTCCATAGATTTTCAATTGGGTTAAGCTCTGGGCTATTTCCAGGCCATTCCAGCAGTGGAATATGATTATCTTGAAATAAAAAAATAAAAAAAATAAAAATAAAAATAAAAATGATGTTATTAGTCATCAAACCTCTAAAACACACTTTCCCCAAAAGGTTTCCACAATTTTGGCCACTATTGTATAAACAGACCTAATTGCCTCATGCATAATATTGAGTAGAAATAGATAGAAAGATTCATGTAAATAAATCCAGCCAGTCTCTGCCACACATAAATGAAATATATCAGGGTTAAGGAAAGCAACAATATTAATCATTTCATCCTTTTTCTACACTAGATTTCTCCCTCATCTTGTGTGGATTAGGATTTTGCGTAACATATATTGTTAAAGATAGTTCCTGATTAGGTTAGAGATGCTTCAAGAATTCCATTTTCTGAATTCTAACACAAACTATACTATTGTGCAGATTCTAATGCAACATTTATCCTGATTAAATAGTTTTAAAAAAATGAGAGCATCTGAGATGTATAGAGTGGGAGACAATTTGCTTAGCTACACTGATTTGAGTGAAAGGGTGTTTTAATGGAAATATTTACAGCCAAAATGTTTGCATTTTATAATTTATTTTTATCACTTGCAACTCCTTATGTTTATCTTCATAAACCCTTTGATCACCTGCAATGCTCCTTAGTAGCACCTGCAGATGTTGAAACAAGAATAATAAATATTGACTAACATCTCATGTGATTACTTTAATCTTGTGAGGCTTTGGCATTCTCTTGTAATATCATTTCAGGTGAGAAATCAAAATTTATGAGAAATAAGCAATGGGCATCATTGAAAGAGCTGTAGTGGTGCAGTGGTTAAAAGGTAGTATTGCAGGCTAACTCTGCTCACAGCCAGGAGTCCAATCCTCACTGCCTCAAGGGTTGACGTAGCCTTCCATTCTTCCAAGGTTGTAAAATGAGGACCCAGATTGTTGGGGGCAATATGCTGACTCTGTAAACCACTTAATAAGGGCTATAAAGCCTATGAAGCAGTATATAAGTCCAAGTGCTATTGCTATCATTTTATTATGTTGGCCAAATGTAAGTCCTGTGTTAAATTTAAGAAGCGAAATTACTTAGAAAGAAATATGTGGAATCTAAGCCATACTGTTGACCAAATGTGACTGATAATGTTAATATATCCCTTAAAAGCTTGCTAACCATTCTGTTCCCTGCTTTGTTAAAGATTGCTTTAATAAACTTTCAACTTTTGTCCAAGGATGATGAGAGTGCTCAAAATAAAAATGACATCATGAGAGTTTAGCAAGCAATAATTCATGTACTTGTCAAAGGTCGATGCTCTCACCACTTGTTTCTATTCTGAGAAAACAGATGAGCACTCCTTTCCAGAAGATATTAAAATAGGCAAGTATTGTTTAGGTATATTGATTAGCAGTCACTCCCTTTTTATGCAGGAATTATGGTCCATGTCCATTGTCATATATTGTCCCAGCTTCTAGCATCCCTCAGGAGCAATATTTTTACTTTTAAACATTTTTAAATGTTTATAACATGCTTCAAGGTCTTCTAGGCATACTGCAAACTGTTTTTCCAGCAATCCTTACAATAAAACTATCAGTATTATTTCACCCACTAGGAAGCTACAAAAGATAATGGCATAGATATAGCTTCTTGTTAAAATGATTTAGTTCAACTTTAATCTACAGACATCTAATAGGCAGAATTAATCCTATATATCAAGGGTTCCCAGTCCCTGGACTGTGGACTGTATCAGTCCACGGCCCATTGAGAACTGAGCCGTGTAACTTTGGACAAGTCTGCAAACTTTCATGTGTGCAAGTGCAGGAACTAGGTTGCATGTGAGAAATCATCCCCTCCCCTGTCACTGCTGCTGCCACCACTGCTGCTCCCCATTTATGGAGCCAGAAAGGTATCTATATCTATATCAGGGGTGTCAAACTTGAGGCCCACAGGCTGGATGCATCACACACTGGCCACTGCTGTGTGAATCAGCTGAGAAGATAAAGCTAGGAAAATATCATGGGTGGGCAGGTGGATCGTCAGATCGTCGGGGTGAACTGATTCACTCCCAGCTGATCATAGGAGCTACCAGTTTGCCTGAACCAGGCTGAACCAGTAGAATCCCACCCCTCTCTATATCATCTGCATCTACACCTACACCTACACCTACACCTACACCTACATCTACATCTATACCTACATCTACATCTACATCTACTGTGTTTTACCAAAAATAAGACCCAGTCTTATTTTCTTTCAAGTTCTGAAATAAGCTTATTTTCAGGGGGTGTCTTATTTTTTTCCATGTATGGGAGTCCCATTCTTCTGCTTGCTCATGGTTGGGCAGGAGACTGCATGGTGTGCCAGTGCCACCACCATGAGGAAGGGGGTGGAAATGCCCCACAGACCCTGCACCACCTTACCTCAGGGCCCCTGCAGCCAGGCATCTCCTGTCCCAGCACTTGTCATGCTTTGTGGTGGCAGCTCCGGCATCCCTGTCTAACTGGACCCCACTTGGCTGCCGGCCTACTACTTCTGCTTGCTCATAGCTGCAATGGATCAAGAGGCCAAGCAACACATTGGTGCTGTGACCATGAGGCAGTTGTTGGGGTGTGGTTGGCCTGGCTGTGGGATCCCTGAGGTAAACCAGGGTGGGGTGCATGTGGCAGCTCCACCCCCCTCACCTCACCTCATGTTGGCGGCACTGTGAGAAACCAGACAGAATGGACAAGTGGCTGGCTGTGCAGATGTGCAGGGCTTATTTTTTGGGGGGGAGGTAGGGCTTATATTAAGTGCATGCATAAAAAACATGCTAGGGCTTATTTTCAGGATAGGTCTTATTTTTGGGGAAACAGGGTACATCTATGTCTAGATTCAATAGTGTTTTCGGGGCAGCTAGTTTTCTTGCAAAATTAATAATGGATATGTCTCTAATTCACAGACTTAGGAAGTAAACTGACCCTTGTGGCTTGGAACATCTTTCACCCAATTTGACAGACAGAGAGTATAGTACTGCTGTATGAGAATAAGCCCTTAAATTGACTTTCTGACTCTCCCCCGCTCCTATAAGCCACATGGTCATGTGATGGTCGTGCTTTACAGCCTCATCGCACAGTGTTTCTTATCCCAACTGCTTTTTTAAACCATGGTTGCAGTATCTGTTCATTCCCATTGTGCTCTCTATAGCTCATATAGCAAAACCATCAGTTTATGATGTAATGAGAGGTTTTGTTTTTCAACTGCCTTATTGTGGAGTCTGTCTGTCTGTCTTCTATCTATCCATCCATCCATCCACTCATCCACCCACCCACCCATATCTGTCTGTCTGTCTGTCTGTCTATGTATGTATCTATCTATCTATGTATCTATCTATCGATCGATCTATCTATCCATCCACCCACCCACCTACCCAACCATCTCTCTCTCTCTCTCTCTCTCTCTCTCTCTCTCTCTCTCTCTCTCTCTCTCTCTCTCTCTCTCTCTCTCTCTCTCTCTCTCTCTCTCTCTCTCTCTCTCTCTCTCTCTCTCTCTCTCTCTCTCTCTCTTGTAGGACTGAGAGGGAATGAGTTGCCCAAGGCCACCAAGCCAACTTCCATGCTTAAGGAAGGACTAAATTCTGGGTTTTCCTGTTCCTACTGACTAGTAACTAGAAATACTACTAACTTCCTAGTAATCTTGGCCACCGCACCATACTGCCTCTGTTCAAAGTGATAATGATAATGGTAATGATGGTGATGATCCTATTTAAAAACAACTTGGCACCATTTATAAAATATGTAATATGCATTCCAAACAATAAATTATATACCCAGTGTGACTGGTAATCAGTAAGAGCTCCTTAAATTTGTCTGACCTCATTTTAAAGCCATCTACATTGATGACTATCCCCTGACATTTTAGAGAGTAATCTATCCTTCACTTCCTGTCATTCAAATTCATTGGATGTCCTTAAGTTATAATATTAAAAAGCAATGAAACTTCCACTATATCTTTACGTGGGTAGCTGTAAATTTTTAAGGCTAATACACAAATGAACATGGACCAAAACTGATAATAAAGTAAATCACTTTCTGACCTCCTCACTGCTCAATTTTACCTCCATATCAAATGGATTATAAAACTTTGGTTACCCATACCAATTATCTAACTGGTTATGAATTTATAATATGAATTCTTCATTGAATCCCTATGAGTTTGAACAGATCCCTTAGTTTGTAAATCCCTATGGGTTTGAAGAGATAGATGATAGATGATAGATAGATAGACAGACAGACAGACAGACAGACAGACGAGAGATATATAATATAGATAGAGATAGAGATTGGTGATAGATAGAAGGTAGATTAGATGATAAATGATATACATAGATAGGTAGGTAGATAGATGATAGATAGATAGATAGATAGATAGATAGATAGATAGATAGATAGATAGATAGATAATAGATAGATGTCTTATGCAATCAAAAAAATTCAGAGCCATGGCCACTGGAGAAAAAAAGAAATATCTACATTCTTTTTGTTTACTTCCAGTCAATATGTTAAATCAATACTTCTAGTCTCCAAGGTAGTACTATTGAATCAATATTCAAGAGTAAACAGATTGCTCAGAAAATGAGCAGAAAAATTGTATAGCATCCAGTTGTTCATTTCAAGCTAAGTTAGTTTGGCCAGCTCCAAAGACAGATTTGTATCCATGATCCCACAGGGTTTCAATTTCCTCCATCTTTAATGAGCTGCTTTATGATATACATTGCCATGATAGGATAGAGCAAGAGTCCCCAACCTCTGGGCCACTATTCGCAAGCCGCCCATGGTAATGGGCAAATGCGAGAGCAACTCCACTTGTCTGAGCAGCAGGAGAGCATGTGTACATGTGCTCCATTTATGTGATGGGCAGGCACGCATACACACCACTAACACAAATGGAGCTGTGTTGGTGGAACTCTGTGATAGAACAATCAGAGTATAATTTTTTTAGAGTTCTAATATGTATGCCCAGAGAAATTGGACGTTGCTTCTCAGCATGGGAGGTCCTCCATATTTACCAAAGGAGATATGCTAGCTGCAGAAGCCTGAGCAATATTAGTAGAACGGAGAGGATGGGCCAACTGATCACATTAAGAGACAGGCCAAGTGGATGAGCAGACATTTATAGAGGTAAATACTGCTTGCAATATGGCTTTCTAGCTACTTTCCAAAATTATCTTCTTGTTTTTGAGAAAAGCTTCTGTTTGGCTACCTAACTCGCACAGTGCATTACATCCCCGCTGGCCATGTTTGTGTTTTTGTTTTTATTGTTGAAAGGTTGTATAAAAATATCTTTCCATTATTTTCTTTTATATACCTCCATTATTTTTGCAGTGTCCCTGTGTCCCTATGCTTTCCAATGTAACGATGCCCATAAGCAGGAGTTTCTTCAACATGAATTTCTCCTGAGATTTAATTGACTTTTGGGAGGCAAAGGAAGCTGCGTGTTTCTTGAGCTAACAGAATAAGGATGTCCGGTGCTTCAGATTCAATTTGGAAAAGACTGTTTGGACCATTTGTGTCCATAGCACATCATAACGTCATCCAAATTATGACATGTGGAATGATGTTATCATTCAAATACAGTTAATCCTCGAAGTACGACCAAAATTGAGCTCCAAATTTATGTTGCTCAGTGAAACATGGTTTAAGTAAATTTTGGGCCATTTTATAACATTTCTCGCTGTTAAGTGACTCACCGCAGTTGTTAAGTTAGAATAGAATAGAATAGAATAGAATAGAATAGAATAGAATAGAATAGAATAGAATAGAATAGAATAGAATAGAATAGAATAGGAATTCTTTATTGGCCAAGTGTGATTAGACACACAAGGAATTTATCTTGGTGCTTTTAAATTGTTAAGTTAGTAACGTTGTTAAGTAAATCTGGCTTCCCCATTGGCTTTGCTTGTCAGAAGATCACAAAAGGGGATCACATGACCCAGGGACCCTACAATGGTCATCAATGTGAGTCAGTTGCCAAACCTCTAGGTTTTGTTCATGTGACCAAGGGGACGCTGCAATGTTTGTAAATGTGAAAAATGATCATAAGTCACTTTTTTCAGTGTCGTCATAACTTCGAACAGTCACTAAATGAACTGTTGTAAATCGAGCACTACCTGTAACACCATTCCAAGCTTGAGTCTTAACACGCATGCAAATATGTATGGTAAGTCATAGAATATGTGTGAATGACATCATCATCATGCAGGTCTTTTTTGCAGACCCTTGTTTTCCTTTATGGACACCCATGGTTGCTAGCACCTTCCCAGAACTATTTCCAAAGTAATGCATAAGTCTAAGATCAAATCCAATGAAAGAACAGGACAACACATACCCAAGCATGCCTACTTCTGCTGCTTGCTGCCTGCCTGCAATTTGACAGACTGAATCTCACCAAGCTCAAGGTTGACTCAACCTTCCATCTTTTTGATGTGGGTAAAATGAGGACCCAGGTTGTTTAGGAGCAATAACAGAAAGGGCATTATAAAATGCTTGGGAGAGGGCTATAAAGCACTGTGAAGCAGTATATAAGTCTAAGTGCTATTGCGATTCCTACTTCAGTCACTGAAAGAGACAAAGAGACTAAGAAGATCAGGAATCTCATGAAAGGACTAAATTTGCCAGTGTTTGTCTCTCAGTTAATGTTCACCATCTAGTTCCTCTGTGAAAAACTTGCACTCTTGTGTCAAGAAAACATCCTTTACATGCAGCAGAAATGAAACAGGTTTGTAAGTCTTATTGAAGTTTTGTTTATTTTTCTCACGCCCAGAAATAGTGAAGGCAGCTCTCAAACTTCAATTTTAAAAATGGATTCTTTAAAGTTGGAAACATAAACCATACCTAACATTACAATAGATACTAACTCAACAATTTAAAAGGCAGTATCTTTACAGATTTACTAAATGCTGTGCAAGCAAACCAAGCTCTTTTATAGGCTGTATCACCTCAGATTCAGGTAAGAAGTAACCTTCTCCTGAAAAGATACAACTTTTACAACAAAGAATTTTCAAAAGGGTCTCTCCTGCAATGGTGGCACAATGTCTCAGCAGTTAGGATGCTGGGTTTGTCATTTGGAAAGTTGGCAGCCTAGGTTTGAGACCCATGCATCATGCAATAGGGTGAGCTGCCATCCTCTCTCCAGCTCCTGGCAACCTAGCAGTTTGAAAACATGCATATGCGAGTAGATAAATAGGTACCACTTCAGTGAAAGGGTAACAGTGCTCCGTGACAACATACTGGCCAAATGATTGCAGAAATGTCTTCAGACAGTGCTGGCTCGATGGCTTTGAAATGGAGATGAGCACCAAGGGCAACAACAGGGAGAGTAAAATCCAGGGACTTCTCTCTTGTGGATCTAAACAACAGTTCAGGTTTCTGTTGAGGAAGGTGGTTCATTAGACAATCAGCCTTAGAGCATTTAGAGCTTAAAGCAGGGGTGAAATCCAGCAGGTTCTGACAGGTTCTTGAAAACCGGTAGCGGAAATTTTGAGCAGTTCGGAGAACCGGCAAATACCACCCCTGGCTGGCCCCAGAGTGGGGTGGGAATGGGGATTTTGCGATAGCCTTCCCCTGGAGTGGGGTGGGAATGGAGAGTTTACAGTATCCTTCCCCTGTCACGCCCACCAAGCCATGCCCACCAAGCCATACCACGCCCACCAAGCCACACCCACAGATCCAGTAGTAAAAAAATTTAGATTTCACTACTGGCTTAAAGGTCCCAACTGATCCCTTATGTGGTGCCTATTAAGCAAGTAGCAATCAGTGAAGCTCTTTAAGTAAAGAATTGTATATATCTTGCTCTTGATTGTAGCTGGCTCCTGCATTTTTCACCAATTGTAATTTTCTATATAGTGCTACAACAGAAAGGGCAGGATGTAACCAAGCTGTGAATCATATATCTTAGCATCCAGCTGGCTCAAGCAATTGTGCAAAAGTGGCTACCATCTGCCACTCCAAAACTGCAGAGGACTGAGGAGCACTCACAGACTGTGAACCTATGTGTGACTGCCGTTCTCCCATTGTTTATGTTCATCCACTAAATCTAAAGAGAAGGAATTCTTCAGGTCCCTTCTTTCAAGCAATGCCATCTCAGAATTTGTGCCTTCTCAATAGCAATGACTGGTCTATGGAACAATATTTTTCCAGAGCTTTGCATAGCTTCAATCCTGTTTGCTAGGCATAGAAGGTCTAGCTATTTTCCTGGTCTTTGGGACAAATGGAGAGAGGGACTCTGTTGTTATTTTGGGGTTTCAGATTATTACCGATTCTTAGGCACAGAGAGTTACAGTAGTGGCCAAAATTATGGAAACCTTTTGGGAAAAGTGTATTTTCTAAAACTAGCTAATAACACCACTTTTAGGGGGGATTAGTACCATAAAATTATATATCAATGGAAAGATAATTTAATCAAGAATGTAATGCAATAACTTTTATGAAGGATTTGCTATTAGAATAGCAGTTACAGTATAAAGATGAAAAGCAAAACACAGAAAAAATGAGATATACAACAATTATCACCATAGAAAAAATGAGATACACAAAAATTATCTCCATGTCAGTTAATACTTAGTTGGGTAACCTTTAGCATGAATTACGGCATTACAACATCTTCCCATGGAGTAAACCAAGTCTTTTAGTTCTGCAGCTATTATAATGTGAAACCAAGATTAAATGATTGCTTCTATTAACTAGGTTTTATTGCTGGGTCGCTTTTGACTAACAAGTTTCTTTAATCAGCTCCATAGATTTTCAATTGGGTTAAGCTCTGGCCTATTCCCAGGCCATTCCAGCAGCAGAATATGATTATCCTGAAACTCCAAAAAAAAAAAAAAAAAAAGTGGTATTATTAGCCATCAGCTCTCAAAAATACACTTTTCCCAAAAGGTTTCCACAATTTTGGCCACTACTGTATAAGTGGTGGGTTTTCTGTGTTTTAAACTTTGAAAGCCATGAAGAGTCACTTGGATATATAAGGATATATTCTTACATATAAATATTTATATATAAGGATATATATTTATATAAGAATATTTAAATTGAATGAATGAATGAATGAATGAATGAATGAATGGACTGTCCAACCAACCAACCTAGTTTTTTAGAAGGGGTGCAATCCGATTCCAAAAACTTGTTAGCAGGGCTTAAGAAAAGTATATAATTTGGGTTTAGTATTTTTTGCTACATTTCTAAAGTCTTTCTTGGGGAAAAATAGGAGTCATAGAATCCAAAAGTTTATTCCAGGATTTTCTTATTTTTTTAGACTTTCAAGTTTGAAGTATGTACTTTTTATCCTACAGAGCCCCACATCCCAAACTTGCTGCTTTTGCATTGCAAAAATTAAGCAGCCCATTTCTTCCATTTAATTTGGTTTTTTTTTTTTGTTTTTTTTAAAGATGCATGACTATTTTTCAAGTATTATTTTACACCCGGAAGGCTAAGTGGACATTGTCTGTAAACATAACTTTGATGTTCATGGACATACTGTATGCACAATATACAAATTCAGTTCATCAATATGAATCTTCTCCTAATCAGTTGATGATGATGGAACTGGGGGAGGGGGACACACATTTTCATTTTCCATCACTGCTGCTCTTAATGAGAGACAGAATAACTTTCATGTCTATAGTGTCACAATTAATAGTTGTAAAAAAAGAGAATGATTCTACACAGTTCAAATGATAATTAACTCCCAAACCTTCAAGCTTATATTTATGAAGATTTTCTAAACTGTTTAAGCACATCAATGAAAAAAAACCTAGTGGTTACATTTCTCAGCAATGAGAACTATTGGTCAATTATTTTTTATTAATCATATTAAATATATTCTGATTATATAATTAGTGAGACCAAAACTGGAGTCCTCTAAATGCATTCATTTTATTTATTTTTATTTATTTAATTTATTTATTTTGTCAAGTACATATTAGATTATATATATATCAGTATAAGCATGAATTGAATACATAAAATGAATACAAATAAAAGGAACATTAGGACAGGGATAGTAGCTATGCTGGTGCTCTTATGCATGCCCCTTACAGACCACTTAGGACCGGGGTGAGATCAGAGGTGAAATGCTCCCAGTTTGGACCGGATCACCCGATCCGATAGCAATGGCAGCTGAGCCACAGGATCATCAGAGCCCCCCCCCCTTTTTTTTTACTTTTAAAAGCATTTTTTCTACAACCTCTTGGCTGAAGAGGTGGTAAAAAAAATGCTTTGAAAAGTCTCTGATGATCCCAGCTGAGTTTCCTGATCGGCAGAGACTTTTTAAAGCATTAGAAAAAATGCTTTGAAAAGTTAAAAAAAAAAAATTGGCCATGCCCATCCAGTCACATTACCCACCACCACCACCAAGCCACGCCCACAAAACCTGTAGTAGCAAATTTTACATTTCACCCCTGGGTGAGGTCAACAGTAGACACTCTTAGATTAAAGTTTTGGGAGTTTGGGAATGAAACTACATAGTCAGGTAGTGCATTCCAGCCATTGACCACTCTGTTGCTGAAGTCATATTTTCTACAATCGAGTTTGGAGCAGTTTACTTTAAGTTTGTATCTATTGTGTGCTCGTGTATTGCTGTGATTGAAGCTGAATTAATCATTGACAGGTAGGACATTGTAGCAGATAATTTTATGTATTACGCTTAGGTCAGACTGAAGGCAGTGTATTTCTAAGTTTTCTAAGCCCAGAATTTCAAGTCTGGTGGTATAAGGATTCTGTTTTGAGCAGACGAGTGGAGAACTCTTCTTGTGAAATATTTCTGGACACGCTCAATTGTATTAATGTCCTATATGCAGTACAGGTTCCAGACAGATGAGCTGTATTCGAGAATTGGTCTAGCAAATGTTTTGTATGCTCTGGTTAGTAGTGTAATATTACCAGAGAAGAAGTTATGTTAGATTAGGTTTACAACTCTTAATGCCTTTTTGGCGATGTTGATACAGTGGGTTTTGGCACTTAGATCATTAGATATAAGTGCTCCAAGATCCTTGACAGAGTGAAGATCATCTACAAGGTCGTGTCCACTCTGCTTGTATTTTGTGTTCTGATTCTTTTTGCCAATGTGTAAGACAGAGCATTTGTTGGTTGACATTTGGAGTTGCCAATTGTTTGACCATTCTAACACAAAGTCAAGGTCTTTTTGAAGGGTAGTAGCATTGTTGGTGGTGTTAAATAGTTTTACATCGTTGGCGAAGAGAACACAGTTGCTTATAACGTGATTGCAAAAGTCATTTATGTATAGTATGAAGAGTGTTGGTCCTAGAACACTGCCTTGGGGGACACCGCTATTAACAAGTGCAGGATTTGATAGGGCACTCCCTATTTTGACCACTTGTTGTCTGTTTGACAGGAACGCAGCTATCCAATTATGTAGGGGTCCAGAGGTGCCTTAGGATTTTAGTTTTAGAAGTAGTTTGACATGTACCAAAGTCTATGTAAATTGTGTCTATTGCTTTGCCCTGATTGAGATTTGTAGTCCATGTGTTTTTGCAGTATAGAAGTTGTAGATTACAGGTTAATTTTTTCCTGAAAACAAAAACTGTCCTGTAATCTACAACTTCTACACTGCAAAAACATATGGACTACAAATCTCGATCAGGGCAAAACATTGGACCAGTCTTGGAAAATCTGTGAATGGTAGTCCCAACCCATTCAGAAAGTGCCAACTTGGGGAATGTTAGGCTAAACCATAGATATTGTAGTTATATAAAAGGAGAATAATGCTGAATGTAAGTGAGCTTTAACTGTTAATCCAAAATAGATGGATTTAAGTCGGCTGAGGAAAGCCATGTTTCCTGAAAAATAAATGAGTAGTTTTGCTTAATCATTTGGCTGAGCATTCTAATATATATATTTTTTTGGCTTAATGAAACTGTGTTTATGTAGGTGATTGTGTATATAAATCTGCATGTTGCAGTCACTTTTTGATGGAAAAATGGATTTTGATACAGTCGCAGAGCTGGTACAAATCAGGGATAAATAGGTCTCCAACTGACAGATTGAATGTGAGAGAAATAAAATTAATAATACAACTGAAGTAGTATTAACACTAATTGATGGCCATTCTCCATCTGTGAATGAGAAGGTGGACCCTCTTAAAAATTAAAGGGCAAAATAGATTCATTAAATGAAGCAACAGGCAACATATAATGAGATGTAGCCTCCAGCTTGGAGTTCAGGAGAAAATGAAGTAAAGAGCCTACCATAAATGATAAGAGCACAATCCAGCCTCTTTCCCCACCTCAATCTTCTACAGTTCAGAGTTAAAAAGCTCAATAAACTAGGATCCAAACCAAGCGCCATCCTTAATATATTCATATTTCCTAACTTCAGAAATTGACATGACATCGATGAAGCATCATTCTGCCTCCAACAAGATTTTCCTAACCCAGAGACCCAGCTCCTGACATCTAGTGTACTCTGCCCATGCCTTGCTCTTAGCTTTAAGATATGCAACCATTGAATGGTTGACAGAGGGCAAGCCTTGCTGTGAAAGCATCTTCTGTGTGAAGTTTTGCTTCTGTTTAGAGATTCAGAAGATATGAATGGAGAATAGTTTAAGGGCCTTGAATCAATTTGAATAGTGTTATTAGGGTTGCAGATTCAGGCATACAAGTAGTTTTGTTCACGGTCTTTCTCTGCATACCACTATGCTGATATGTATTGTTTCTGGATTTGCATTACAGGTAGTCCTCGACTTAAAACCATTCATTTAGTGATTTTTTGAAGTTACAATGATACTGAAAAAAGTGACTTACAACTGTTCTCTTACTTATGACCATAGCAACATCCTCACAGTCATGTGATCAAAATTCAGGCATTCAGCAATGAGCTCGTATTTATAATGGTTGCAGCATTTCAGGGTCATATATTATTGCCATTTGCGACCTTCCCCAGCTGGTTTCTGATGAGCAAAGTCAATAGATTGGATTTGTTTCATGACCACTTGAGTCACAATCACAATAATTCTCTTAACAACTATGGCAAACAAAGGTTGTAAAATGGAGTCAAAATCATTGAACAATTGCCTTGCTTAACAATGGAAATGTTGAGTTCAATTGTGGTCAAGAACTACCTGTATGTATTTCCGTCTTGCATGTAGAAAAGGAGATTTTTAAGACAAGGCAACTGCAGTGATTCATTTTAACAATCCTGACAAAAATTGTCATGCCAGTCGGGCATGGCTCACTTAACAACTGTCTCACTGAGCAACAGAAATGCTGGCCTCATTTGTGGTCGTAAGCCAAGAACTACCTGTACTGCTATTATTTCTATGTCTGCTTCTGTACATTTTAAAAAGCACATGCAAATATTTGGGTGGTGCTTTCTTCCATCTATACTGATGCTACATAAGTAGCTTTCCCCCACCCCAAAGAATATAACAGTCTATCATTTTTATTATGCCTACATATTTAACTCATATTCCCAGAATTAAGACAACTTTTAGAAAGGTCAATTAAATAATTGTGAATTAAATTGTTTGTTGTTGCTGTTTTATGGGAGCATATAGGACACCCATGATTAGAACTCTACCATATGAGAGATCTATGAAGTCCTAGAAGGGGTGTCTAAAAACCCTGGAGCTCATTTGCTTCTTTATTACATATACCGTATTTTTCAAAGGATAAGACACAACTTTTTCCCTTAAAAAAGAAGGTGAAAATCTGGGTGCGTCTTATACTCCGAATGTAACCCCACCCAGCTTCTCAAATGGAAGTTTCAGAGGCTGAAAAAAGCATCAGAAATGAAGCTTCAGAAAAGAAGCCCCCAAACAGAGCTTCAGAGGCTTATTTTCTGAAGTTATATTTTGAAGCTTTCAGAGACAGAAAAAAAAGTTTTTTCTGAAATGGCATTTTAGAAGTTTCAGAGGCAGAAAAAAAAAGCCAAAAAAAAACAAACAAAAAAAACCAGGGCACAGAGCTCACAGCCGAGGAACCTGTTCTAAAATTAACCCACTAGGAACAGCTCATTGGGGCTGGGAGGCCGATCTACCTGCCAATCAGCCTTTTTCTTATTTTCCTCCCAAAAAACTAAGGTGCGTTTTATACTCTGGTGCATCTTATACTCTGAAAAATACAGTAGGTATCTTGTTTCTGCCAGTTTATCAACCAAGCTGACATTTCATTGGTGTGTTTTCTTAAATTCTATTACATTTATTAAAAACCTCACAGAATAGATGTTACTAGGTATTACACAATTCAGTTTAAAACATAGTATTAGCATAATAACAAAACAAAGTCACACTAATAAAATCCAACACCGCCTCAAAACAATGGACTTATTTGGAAGCAGCATAAAATATGTATGCATAATAAAATGGAACTATAAACTGATAAAACTTAAATGCTAAAATATTAAAAATAGCTTACAGAACAAAAATAAGCAACCTGACGTCCAGTGTGTTTCAGTGAGAGGAAGATGGCAAGAAAGTCAAGAGAAGGGATCCACTGCAGAGGTGGGACCCACTGCAACTCTTTTTTACTACCCTTCCCCAAATCTCTGAATGAGGAGCTATATGAAATAGATAAGATAATGGAGAGGCAGTTGAGACAGTGTTCTTCTTACTACTGACTGAAGACATGGTGTCCTAGCAGCATGGTGGCCTAGTGGTGAAGATGCTCGCCTCCCTCTCAGAAGGTTGAGAGTTCAATCCTAGGTAGCACAGATGTTTCTCTCTCCTAGGGCGCAAAGAAAAAAAAATCTGCTGCCAGGAAGGACATCTGACCAATAAATACTTAGCTCCATCCAGTCACCCCAACTCCACCCCAAATTAAGGGATTATAAAGTCGTAAAAAATGAGTTTTTAGTTGAAGAACTAACATGATCTTGAACTCCTCTATTTTATGTAAAACCCCATGACCCAAAAATATTCAGGCATTAAAAGGGAAATTGGCAAACCAGAGAGAAAATGAAGAATTCTTATCTAAAAGAATTCCGGCTGGCGACCCCCAGGGGGAGAGCCTTCTCTGTGGCAGCCCCTACCCTCTGGAATGATCTTCCTCCAGAATTGAGAATTATCTCCGACCTCCGGACGTTTCGTCGGGCCCTGAAAACGCATCTTTTTCAACTTGCCGGCTTAGCCTGACCCCTGCTGAATTTTTAGAATTTTTAATTTTTTTTTTATTGAAAAGGTTTTACAATACAGAAATTTTTCCATTTTCACCCCCCCTGCCCAATCCCCCTACCCAACCCCTCCCATCCTCCCTCAGCCCCAGCCCCTTCCCTCCCTATCTCCCCCCTGACTTCCGCTACAAGTTAAAAAGAACAAAATTTAGAACAAGGGAAAAAGAAAAAGATTATTAAATATTCAAATTCTAAATTAAACAAATTTCGAAAGAGGAAGAGAAAGAGAAAGAAGGAAAGAGGGGAAAAAAAGTAAAAAAACAAACAAACAAAAAAACAGACATTAATATATTTAAACAATATTATAATAATAAAAAAACCATTAATAGTCATTATAATTAAGAACACCATTATAATTCTATCCTAACTACACCCCTTAACTAAAGAAAAACCCCCAAAAACATAAAACATAAGAAATATATATGCATATATAGTTATAATCATACAGTTATATCATAAAGAAAATTATCTTTTATTCAATTCATTTCTCAGTCTCTATAATCCAAATTTCAATCTTCTCCTCAACTTGATTGATGTCAAACATATTTCCTCACATAAATCCTGCTTCAATAATCTTCATCTTGCCGCTGCCCCCATCAGCAAAATAAAATATTTCTCCACACAACCCCCCGAGTGACTTTATATGGATAAAATCCAACCACGAAGATATTCACACCTCTAGGAAAATTCATTCAAGCTAACTTATACTATACCTAAAAATAGGCTTTTGCAGCCTTAACGTTCAAGTCTTGAAAAAAAAAAAAGGAGAAGAAATAACCAACTAAGAGCTGCATTCCCAGATGTTCCTTTAAAATTATTTCAAATCCTGCCACCCTTTGCAATTCAGTCCTTCGGGTTATAAGATATTTTCAATTTCATAGTCTTCTCCTAGAAGTTAAATTCCACAAAAAATATATAATTGGGTAACCAGTGATCGCTGCTAATTTTGCAGCAATCTATCAGAACTCAGGATATCATGTCCAATCCAGGATAAACTTCATAGTAAAAATTTTTATAATCCATTTTAATATATGAATTTAAAGTTAGTCCAACTCAGAATGAACTTTTAACAAATTGTTGTACTTCTTAAAAGAATTTTTATAATCCATTTTTTCCAAATCTTTCAATGCTTTCTGATTCAGTATCAAACAATTCACAATGCTCTTTAAATTTATCACCTG
Source organism: Masticophis lateralis (assembly GCA_030761175.1). Lineage (NCBI taxonomy): Eukaryota > Metazoa > Chordata > Lepidosauria > Squamata > Colubridae > Masticophis > Masticophis lateralis. The sequence goes on along the minus strand of JAUDYJ010000001.1, from coordinate 143,469,938 downwards.
TGGTTTCCAGTCGGATTTCTTCACTGAAATCTAGTTCCTGTTGATTAGCATCACCCCGCATGTCTTGAAGAGTATTGGACCTCTGCTGCTGGTCATCTCGAAGTGAAACTTTGTTTTTTAAATCTTCCTCCAGCAGTTCAAGGTCCTGTAATCCCCCAAGGACACTGAGGTGTTCAGTTTTCTCATCAGAAAAATCCGTAATAGAATCCTCTGGACAACCACCAAATTCTCCTTTTACTTTTAACACACTTTGATTTTCTTCTTTCTGTTCAGATTTTGTAAACTCTGTCTTTGACTTTTTATTCTTGAGATATTTCGGTGCTCCCTTAAAGATATTTTGATAAAAATATTCTGCTTTTTCAATAGTATTCAAACAATGTCTCACACCTTGATATCTAAAAATTATACCAACTGGAAAATCCCATCTGAATGGGATATTACTTCTCTTCAGTTCCTTGACCAAAAAATCAAAATCTTTCCTGTCCTTTACGACCTTCGATGGTAGCTCTTTGAAGATCCTGATTTGTGTACCTGCTACCTTCACTCTATCAGAATAAGACTTTTGTAAAATATCATCTCTCAGTCTTTTGTCAGTAAAGTAAACTACAACATCTCTAGGCAGATTCTTTTGTTTAGCCAAACGTGAGTTAACTCTGTAAACTTTCACTATAGAGGCCAAGATTAATTCATCTTGTAGCTTTAATAATTCTGCAAAGGCCTTTGCACAGGTTGTTTTTAAGTTTTCTCTGTTGTTTTCTTTTATCCCTCTTAGTCTAATTGCAGATTCCATAGCCTTAATTTGAAGCATAATAACATCATTCTGAATATTATAGTTTCTGGCCTCTGCTTCCAGAAGTTTCACTTGTAACTCTTGTATCTGAGATTCAAATTTACTACTCATCTCAATCACTTTCTTCCCCATTGCAGCCACCGCAGTTGAAAAATCTGAAGCTACTTGAGCAATAATTTGATTTAGTTGGTCATATTTCCCAGAGACCAGTTCCTCGAGATCCTTCTGTGAACCTTTTATCTTATCTACCACACTCTCTAAGGACCTTGTAATTAACTCTTTTAACTCCTGTTCTGTGAGTCTCTGCAAATGAGACATTTCAACTTTATTCATCTAATGCAAAGGGGAGCCCCCCCTTCCTTTAAGTTTAGGCATCTTTACTTTTAAAAAGGACCAAAAAGAAAAAAAAAATCCTTCTTACTTCAATAGAAAAAAGAAAAGAAAAAGAAAAACAGAAAAAATCTATTTAAATCAGCCTCTGTTCCTTTAAGTTCTTTGTCTGTGACAAAACATTCTTTTCAAAGTCTTTCAGGACTAAACTCTGCGCTCCATTTCCGCTATCACTTTCCTTTCAAGCAGAGCCAGTCGCCATCTTAAAAACTTTCATTTTTCTTTCTCTCCTTCCCCCTTCCCCCCCTCCTCTTCCAAAAAAAATCCGTTGAAAAAAAAATCCATACTTGCTTAAATCTTTCTTCTCTCTTTTCCAGCTTGCTCCAATTATCATTTCAGTTGTGGTGTTGCTTCCTGCGTCTGGCTCCGCTAATTAGATAATTAGTGGAGGATCCTCTCAGCGCGGAGCGTACCCCGGGGGTATGGAGGGAGCCATCCCTCTGAGCAGGACAAGAAAAATTTCCTGGGGGGCTCAGGAAGGTTCAACCTCACCCCCAGAAGCTCTCCCTGCTCCTCCCGTCGAGGAGCAGGATTTTCGAGCCGCCTGCCAGCTGTAAGGCGGCTCTAACGCGCCGGGAGACCAGCGGGCATGGAAAGCCCGCCGCCAACGAGGAAGGCGCCACCGGAAGTCCCAGAATTTTTAAAATTTTTAATGTTTGTAGAGTTGCTGCATTTTAATATTTATTTTGTTTTTAATTCTCAGCCTAACGTATATGTGTTTTCAATTTTTAACTTTTATGTATTGAATTTTTATTCGGCTGTTCACCGCCCTGAGTCCGTAAGGAGAAGGGCGGTATATAAATCTAATAAATAAATAAATAAATAAAACAAATAAACTCTAGGCATTTGTGTTTGTGCGTGCTCGTTTGTACACTATGTTTGGTCCATGTGAAGATACCTATATCCTTCAAGATACTGAATTATTCATTTCTTTTTTTTTTAACTGTTCACATCATCTTCTTTTTTTAACTTTTACCTCTGTTGATGATATTTCCCAAACTTCATATTATATATTAATCCATAGAAGGGATAGCTGGAATTTGGATCCCCTCAATTTCTACCATTGTAGAAATGGTACAATGACTTATTGGTTTTCTAACTTGGATGAAGAATTTACACAGTAATTGAAGAAAAACTACCATGTTCTAACTTTCTTATTAGAAGTTAAATAATTCAAAAAGGTATTTGAAAATATTCTTAAAGTACCACTTGCTCCATCATAATTTAAATTCCCCAGAAAGGTACTAAGCCAGAAGAAAGAAACCTGACTGGTTTTTAAATTCAAGTAATTTACATTCAGTCGGTAGTAAGAATAGTTATCCTGGGATGGGGTGGAGAATGAACAAACCAAAACAAATCTATTAATGTCTTTGGGTCAAAAGATCTTGTTCCCCAAGGAAATTAGCAGAATGAATTACTGTAATAATGATTGTCTAAGTAGAATGTAATGCATATACTGAACTTTGATTTATGAGTTCATTGAGCTTCTCTAAAGAGCAGCCCCCTTTCATGGTTCACTGCCTTGTCATGGCGAAGGGGCTTGCACAGCGCAATGAAGCTATCAGCTATGCCGTGCAGGGCCACCCAAGATGGGCAGATCATAGCAGAGAGCTATGACAAAATGTCATCCACTGGTGAAGGAAATGGCAACCCACTCCAGTATCTTTGCCATGAAAACCCCATGGACAGTACCAAAAGGAAAAAAGATATGATGCCGGAAGATGAGCCTCTCAGTTCGGAAGATGTCCAATATGCTACTGGGGAAGAGCAGAGTTCTAGTTCTAGAGAGCTAGTTCTAGTAGCACCAGTAAGAGTGAAGCAACTGGGTCAAAGCCAAAAGGATGCTTAGCTGTGGATGTTTCTGGTGGTGAAAGGAAAGTTGGATGCTGTAAAGATTTATACTCCATAGGAACCTGGAGTGTAAGATCTATGAATCAGGACAAGCTGTATGTAGTCAAACAAGAGATGACAAGACTGAACATCAATGTCTTAGGAATTAGCAAACTAAAATGGACAGGAATGGGTGAATTTAATTCAGATGAACATCAGGTATACTACTGCGGGCAAGAATCCCTCAGAAGAAATAGAGTATCCATCATAGTCAATAAAAGAATAGGAAAAGCAGTACTGGGATACAATCCCCAAAATGACAGAATGATCTCAGTTTGAATCCAAGGCAAACCATTCAACATCACAGTAGTCCAAGTCTATGCCCCAACCACTGGTGCTGAAGAGGATGAAGTTGACCGGTTCTATGAAGACCTACAACACCTTCTAGAATTAACACCAAAAAATGATGTCCTTATCATCATGGTGTCAACTTGCAAAGCTTTCAAGTTGCCATGAGCAGGAGGAGGGAGAACTGAGAGAGCTGATTGATTTCCCTAACTGAAGTTACATTCCATACATGCTTCCTGACCGCAATCAGAAGGAGGGTGTTGGATTTCACAGCCAGCCATAGTGGTTAATTGGAGAATGTGATTTATGACATGGCTAGGGAGGAGGGGAGAGACAGGGTCATAGGGGAACGTAAATTTATGTGGGATTAGTTCTAACTGCATCCAAATATTGCCGAAATGGTGCTCCTAATAAATGACTGTATTTCTTTTGAAGTTTGGCTCATGGCTCATGAATTAATTAGGACATCTTTCGGAAACTTCACACATGGGGGATTGCAATGCTAAAGTAGGAAATCAAAAGATAACCAGAATAACAGGCAAATTTGGTCTTGGAGTACAAAATGAGGCTGGGCACAGGCTGGTAGAATTTTGTCAAGAGAATATGATGGTGATAGCAAACACTTTTTTCCAACAAACCAAGAGATGTCTCTACACATGGATATCACCAGATGGTCAACACAGAAATCAGATTGACTATGTGCTCTGCAGCCAAAGTTGGAAAAGCTCTATACAGTCAGTAAAAACAAGACCAGGAGCTGACTGTGGCTCAGATCATGAGCTGCTTGTGACAAAATTTAGGATTAAATTGAAGAAATTAGGGAAAAGCACTAGGCCATTCAGGTGTGAACTAAATCATATCCCTGATGAATGTATAGTAGAAGTGACAAATAGATGTAAGGGATTAGATCTGAGAGACAGAGTGCCTGAAGAATTATGAATGGAGGTTCACAACATTGTACAAAAGGTAGCAACTAAAACAATTCAAGAGAAAAAGAAATGCAAGAAAACAAAATGGCTGTCTGAGGAAGCCTTACAAATAGCTGAGGAAAGAAGGGAAGCAAAAGGCAAGGGAGAAAGAGAAAGATACACCTAATTAAATGCAGAAGAGAATAGCTAGAAGAGATAAGAATGACTTCTTAAATGAACAGTGCAAAGAAATAGAACAAAACAATAGAATAGGGATGACCAGAGATCTCTTCAAGAAAATTGGAGATATGAAGGGAATGTTTCATGCAAAGATGGGCATGATAAAGGACCAAAATGGCAGGGACCTAACAGAGACAGGAGAGATTAAGTATAGATGGCAAAATTACACAGAAGATCTATACAAGGAGGAGCTTAACATCCCTGATAACCATGATGGGGTGGCCACTAACCTCGAGCCAGACATCCTGGAATGTGAAGTCAAACGGGCTTTAGGACGTCTGAGCAACAACAAAGCTAGTGGAGGTGACATTATTCCAGCTGAGCTATTCAAAATCTTAAAAGACGATGCAGTAAAAGTGCTACACTCAATATGCCAGCAAATTTGGAAAACTCAACAGTGGCCACAGGATTGGAAAAGGTTATTCCAATTTCAAAGGAGGGCAGTGCCAACGAATGCTCAAACTACCACACCATTGCACTCATTTCACATGCTAGCAAAGTGATGCTCAAAATCCTACAAGCTAGGCTCTAGCAGTATGTGGACCGAGAACTACTAGAAGTGCAGGCGGGATTTCGAAGAGGCAGAGGAACTAGAGATCAAATTGCCAACATAAACTCGATCATGGAGAAAGCTAGGGAGTTCCAGAAAAACATCTACTTCTGCTTCATTGACTATGCTAAAGCCTTTGATTGTGTGGATCACAACAAATTGTGGCAAGTTCTCAAAGAGATAGGAGTACCAGACCATCTTATTTGTCTCTTGGGAAACCTATATGTGGGTCAAGAAGCAACAGTGAGAACTGGACAGTGATTGGTTCAAAATTGGGAAAGGCGTTCAGCAAGGCTCTATACTGTCTCCCTGCCTATTTAATTTATATGCAGAGCATATCATGAGAAAGATGGGGCTAGATTAATCACAAATTGGAATTAAAATTGTGGGGAGAAATATCAACAATCTAAGATATGCAAATGATACCACTCTAATGGCAGAAAGTGAAGAGGAACTAAAGAGCCTTCTGATGAAGGAGGAGAGTGCAAAAGTTGCCTTGAAACTTAACATTAAGAAAACTAAGATCATAGTTCCCAGCCCTCTCAATTCCTGGCAAATAGATGGGGAAGAAATGGAGGTAGTGACAGATTTTATTTTCCTAGAATCCAAGATCAGCGCACATGGGAACTACAGCCAAAAAATTAAAAGATGCTTTCTCCTGGGGAGGAAAGCTATGGCAAAGTTAGCATACTAAAAAGCAGAGACATCACCCTGCCAACAAAAGTGTGTATAGTCAAGGCTATGGTTTTCCCAGTTGCAATGTGTGGTTGTGAAAATTGGACCATAAAAAAGGTTGAGCGGCAAAGAATTGAGGCCCTTGAACTATGATGCTAGAGAAGACTCCTGTAAGTCCCTTGGACTGCAAGGTGATCAAACCTGTCAACCCTAGAGGAGATTAACCCTGATTGCTCTTTAGAAGGCCAGATCCTGAGATGAAATTCAAATACTTTGGCCACCTAATGAGAAGGAAGGACTCATTGGAGAAGAGCCTAATGCTGGGAAAGATTGACGGCAAAAGAAGAAGAGGACAGCAGAGAACGAGGTGGCTGGATGGAGTCACTGAAGCAGTTGGTGTAAGCTTAAATGTTCTCAGGGGGATGGTAGAGGACAGGAAGGTGTGGAGGAAAGTTGTCCATGGGGTTGTAATGGGTTGGACACAACTTCACAACTAACAACAAGAAAAAGAGCAGCACCTTTATCAGGATTGGGGCAAAATGAAATAACTGATTCAAGCCTGAGTAAAAGGAATTGAGTCAGATTTGACAGCAAGGAAAGATTCTAAAATGATACTAAGTACTCCTTCTGGACAGCATATTATTATAGAGCAAAAAGCAGCAAATATTTAGGGAAGGACCATACTTCATGTTTCCATATTTTAAAAAATGACATGATTACCTTTTTAATAAGCATATGTTCATCTCCTGAAATCTCTTCAAATTTAAATGTTTTCTCTTTCATCCGCTTTCCCTCTTTGACAATTTCACAAATTAAAATCACTTTCTGAAGCAAAAGTTGGAACTGTGAGAAGAAGAAGAAGAAGAAGAAGAAGAAGAAGAAGAAGAAGAAGAAGAAGAAGAAGAAGAAGAAGAAGAAGAAGAAGAAGAAGAAGAAGAAGAAGAAGAAAGTCATTTTTGACTCTTACCAGCCACAAAGATAGATTTTCTCCATGATGATCTGTCCTTAACCTAGTTCTGGGGACTTCTAACTGTGCACCCATTTCCACTACAGTCCATCCACTTTGCTGCTGGTTATCCTCTTCTTCTCTTTCCTTCCACCTTTCCTAGCATCAGAGCATTCACCAGAAAGCTATATTTTTGCACAAGGTGTCTGAAAGCAGATAATTTGAGCCTGATTATTCGTGCCTTGTGTGAAAATGCTAGGTTGATTTGTTCAATGATCCATTTGTTTGTTTTCTCAGCTGCCTGTGGCATTCTCAGAGTCACCTCCAACACCAAAGTTCAAAAGAGTTAATACTAAAAAAATACCCTTCAGAAATGAGAACAGATCAAACTGGTCTGTAAAGAGAGACAACCCCAATAGCAAAGGTTGGATGAAGCCACAGCAGGTAGAAAAACAGGGATGCTAAGAAGAAAGAGGTTTTCTTAGATCATCTGATGAGCAGCTCACATATTGTAAAAACTGAAGATTGAAGGACCTATGTGTTCTCAGACAGTCTTACAAGCCCTGTCAAATACTTATTTATAAAATCATATCCTATTTATAATTATAAATTCATTTCATATTTCGTTCTTTAAAAAAGTTGCTAATATTTGTATCAATAGCATTTATTCTTATTCAACACCTCTGTTAGATTTCACACTATTAATGAGATCCAGTGTAAAGATCATAAATGTGGGAGATGTAAGCCATACTGAACAAAAAAGTGAAAGTTGCTGTTTTGGGCTATTTCAGATAACTAATTAAATGTATTGCTGCTGGGTGATAAAAGACCTTCCCATTGATTCTTCAGAATGTTGGTTAACAGAGCAGGGAGTTTTTTTATTATTATTTTTATTTTGCAAATTAGATACATTACCATATGGCCTCCATTTCTAGATGATCCTGGAATAAATAGATTATCAAACCCCTTTCCAGTTGCAATTCAAACTGGAGTACAATACTGACATGGTTTTTGGTCATACTTGCCAATGGCCTATGGAGAGGTTGAAATGGTGGTGGTTTTTTTCCATCCTGGTTCTCCTTGGACTTTCATCTGCCTTTGATATTGTCAGCTGAGTGGGATGACACCATATTGTTGTGGTTCTCCTCCTTCCTCTGAGACTAGTTCCTCCTGGTGTTGGTAGGATGGGTGCATTTGAGCCCAATGCTTCTGTTTTCTGTATCATCAATACGCTGATGAGACCCAGTTGTACATCTCTGCTCTCAGACATATACAGTATGTGAAGTTGTCAAATTCTATCTCAGTGATGGAGAGCTGTGGTTCTGGATCAGGGGTGGGTCCTCCTTACCTTTGCTATCGGTTTGCAATGGGGCTGTGTGCACACGCTCGCTTCACTTGTGCGTGTGTGTGCTCTTCTGCGCAAGCATTTTGATGATGTCAGGATCAATGGGCGGAGACTCCCACTGATTTTACTACCAGTTCTATAGAACCGGTGTGAACCAGGGGCAACCCACCACTGTTCTGGATGGGAATGAACAGGAGGTGGGTCAACCTAGTCAAAATTGAGTGGCTATTGGTTCTGGGTTTCCCAGATCCAAAAACTGGAGTGATGCCATCTTTGGTTCTGGACAGGTTAACCATACCCTGTTCAGACTAGATATGCAATCTTGACCACACAACTCTTGTTCAAAAAGCAGGTGGCAGCTGCAGTCAATTGGTCTTCTGCACAACTCCATCTTGTGCACCCATTCATTTGCATCCTCTATGCAAAGTTTTCTATGAAGAGTAAGTATAGGAGCAATGTTGTTGAAAACAACTAATATTATCTTTGTGCACATGATGCTGAAGTATGTAGTAAGCAGAAGAGGCAAAGTGTGGTTGCTTGATGACTCTAGAAGAGAAGGAGACGGTTTGACAAAACCAGGTTGTTGTCTTTTTCTGTGGTGCTGAATAGAGGCAATATATGGATACAGTAAAAACATGTTTATGTTAGAAGGTGCTAGTAGAAAAAAGCATGCTTAGTGTCTTTTTAGAAGAACAGAATGTAGAGGTGCCATGTCAACCCATAGTAAAGTTACCCATGTTATCAGATCCCAAATACTTGCAGTAAAGATCGTGTTATAATTTACACTGCTTTTGTAACTCCTAGGTGTCATTTGCACATAAGTCATATTACCTGTAATAGTCTGGTCTTTGGGGCACTTCTGCATTCCTTTGACGAGGAGCCTACAGATCACTGTAGTTGTGGGGGGCCAATAAAGAATACTTCGTTGCATTGGTTTCCAAACCACCTGGTTTCTATTTTAAGTGGGCATTTCCCCCATATGGTTGGAAGTGGTGAAATGATAATGGTGAGAGCCTGCAGGTTAATTTTGGAAAATTTAAACTATATAATAGAAATGACATGTTCACTTTAATGGATCTCTCTAAAAGACACAAAAAATGGGATGGGATGGGATGGGATGGGATGGGATGGGATAGACTAGACCAGACAGAATAGAATAGAATAGAATAGAATAGAATAGAATAGAATAGAATAGAATAGAATAGAATAGAATAGAATAGAATAGAATTCTTTATTAGCCATATGTGATTGGACACACAAGGAAATTATGCCTTATACATTAGAGCATAAGATGCAATTAAAGAAAAGAGTCCTCCAGTATATAAATGAAGGCTGATAAAAGGCTGTTGGGTGACTTTAGAACCACAGAGTATTACCTGTGCATAGCAAGTCTTCCATTCTAATAGTTAAAACTTTCTTTAGAGGAGCTATCCCACAGTGGCCACCAGATCATGAGGGCTTGGAAATATGGATGTTCTTTGAAACAGATACACCTTCCTCTTTTTCTTTTTTCTTTTCTTTTCTTTTCTTTTCTTTTCTTTTCTTTTCTTTCTTTCTTTCTTTCTTTCTTTCTTTCTTTCTTTCTTTCTTTCTTTCTTTCTTTTTTCTTTTTGCATCTTTTCTTCCTCAAGGTCACTATGCAAAGTGTCTTCTTGCCAGGAGAATTATCCTGCTAAGAATGGTGGCAATGTCAGAACTGGGTCCATGGAGTCATTAACTGCCCTGTTCCAAGCTGTTCTGCCTCCCAATGCTGGTTGTTTTTCAAAGCCTTCAATCCCTGGTCCATCATTTTCAAAAGAGCAGGATCCAAGGAACTGAATGTAATGATGATGATAAGAATGCTGTTTTTGTGACACTTATCGGATGAAAAATACTTCATTAATCTTCAGGTATGCTAAGCATGGAGTGATGAATATCAGTCAAGGGGGGGGCACAGATTGGGAGGTGCAAAATACATTTGCTCTACTCTGCAGCCATATGGCACAAAGAATTTATTACTCTTAGAGCTGTCCACAGCAGCAGGCTGACCTTCTCACTGACCACTATTGCTTTCAATGAAACAAATTCAAGGCAGAAGCAATACGCAGGCGTGCTCCAGAGTTTCTTTAATAAGTTGAAGATAAAGGGAAGGATTAGAAACCATGCACATATCATCGATTCCACATCTATTCTCCCATCAGCAATGAATCTGAGGAGAAATTAAAATGGCGAATACAATTTCTTCCCACTGCTGCTAGTTTTTCCCATTCAGCCTGCTTATATGCACTTTCAACGGTTAGCATTTTATTGAGCTTTTATGGCAGCTTATGAGACAAACAATTAAGTATATCAAGCATTCCCATCAATCGAATTTAATCTACATTAGAGGAAAGCCATTAAGTCATATTGTGCATCTTCGGTTTTTTAATTATGCCTACAGCTGTGGAAAAGTTACCAGGTGTAATTGACAATTTGTGAGCGTATGAGAGATAAGTTGGAGAGACAGACTAGAACTGTTTAGTTGTCAGGGCTCCGGAGGAGAATACAGATGATTGCTGCCAAACAATCACAAAAGTTTAGTGGTGCTGTTGCACTCTCGATTAAGATTATGTCTCTCACCTCTTTCCATTGTCACAATGTCCCAAGAGTAGGGATCTCACAATACATCCAGAAGATTGAAAGATAGAAAAGAGGAGGAGGAAGGTCTGGGAACACACACACACACACACACACACACACACACACACACACACACACACAGAGAGAGAGAGAGAGAGAGAGAGAGAGAGAGAGAGAGAGAGAGAGAGAGAGAGAGAGAGAGAGAGAGAGAGAGAACCTCACTTCTACTACAATACCTTGACCACTACTCAATCATGACACACTGGCTCTCTCTCACACACACCTGTATTTTAATATTTCTCTCAATGTGCATATTTCTCTATTCATTTTCTTCCATAATCAAGGAGAGATTATTGAAAGTACGGTATATCATGGGTATTTGGAGAGAACAGCTGCCAAGAAAGAGGATAATCTCTTTGAAACACAGCTGCCATTGGGAGTGTTGGAAGTCACAAGAAGGCAAAATAGTGAGAGTTCTTTGCTCTCCAGCCGAACTCTACAACCCTATGGAAAGTCCCTGCCATTACTTTTGACCTTCTTTTCTGGTCAGTTCAATCCAAATAATGGATTGAGCTAGAGTTGCCCAAAAGTTTTAAGAAGTGCCTCTGAGGCATGAGAGACATTCTCCTAAATAAAGTGGATGCAGGTAATTGATACCATGCAAAGAACAGATCTCTCTTATTGTTTAAACATTAAAATAATTAACATTTACACTGGAAAGCCTAACAAGCAATGAAAGGACTATTCAATGGCACATGGATGCCTGAGCTGCCTAGCTGCCTGTTCTTTTAAAAATGCAGTTAAACAATTGCATGTGGAAAGACATGGCTCAAATATAAAAGTTATGAGGGGAAAGTCTATGAAAAAGTGTCTGCAAAGTTATGCACCTGCCTTCCTTCTGACATATGCATTTCTATATACCTTTGTTTGTAATGCATTGATTTAATCCTACGCATGTATAAAATGGTCTACCAACACATATGTGAGAAAACAAGCATATAACAATAGCCAGTGTCTGAAAAATACTGAAATGCAATTTATTTTGTATATAGGTTCAATTGTCAGCAAGATAACTTGTCCAAATTCCTTGCACCTCAGCACCTGTGTAAAATACCTTCCAATCTGAACACAAAGGAAGTGAGTTTAGAAAACAGTGATTTGAAGTTTATCTGACATTCTGACAGCTTGCGTATATCCATTATACAATTTTGCAGAATGAGCACCAGAAAACTAAAAAAAATTCTATTAAGATAGGTTTCACTAGGAGATAAATGCGTAGTGAGAATTCCAATTATCTGTTGCAAAACATATTATACCCCCAAATTAAGAATATTTTCCTTTTATCATGCCACTTCAAACTATCCAGTAAAGACAAATATAATAAAACAAAAGTGGAGGAAATAAGAAAGTGTCTAATTACTGTTTTCTTCAATACGATTAGTCTCCCTAATTGTCTTTCCTCAGTGATTTAAGCAAACTCCAAGTATCTTCAGTGAAAGAATTATTAACACAATTAATGTCACAACTGAGTTGATATGAAACTGGAGGCTAAACATAAACTTTCTCTAGCAGAATCTTTTCATATTATCAATGTCATTGTTTTCACTGTAGCAACAGAAATTGAAATGTGCCCCCAAAATAATATTTGAACTTCTAGCACTATATATTACTCTTTGAGATTTGTACTGGATTTCAGACAGCTTGGTCCCTGACTTATACATTATATGGCATGCAAGTGCTATTCTTGCCAGACTCTACTATTCTAGACTTCCAGGCAGGGTGGGTGGAAGATTTTCAAGTTTTAATATTATGCTATTTTCTAACCTTTCTTTCTATTACGTTCATCAACAGAAAGACACAGGATAGATAGATAGATAGATAGATAGATAGATAGATAGATAGATAGATAGATAGATAGATAGACAGACAGACAGACAGACAGACAGACGTGGTGGGTTGTCCCGGTTCGGACCGGTTTTATAGAACTGGTAATAAAACTGGCGGGAGGCTCTGCCCACTGATCCTGACATCATCAAAATGCTTCTGCGCATGCACAGAAGCTTCTGCACAATTGCGTGGCCCCATTGCAAACTGGTAGTAAAGGTAAGTAAAACCCATCCCTGATAAATAGATAGATGGTGATAGATAGATAGATAGATAGATAGATAGATAGATAGATAGATAGATAGATAGATAGATAGATAGATGATAGATAGATAGATAGATAGATATAGCTATATATATAGACAGTTGATATAGGAAGCAATAACAATAGTACTTAGACTTATATACCACTACAGAGTGCTTTACAGACTTCTCTAAGCAGTTTACAGAATCAGCATATTGCCCCCAACAATCTGGGTTCTCATTTTATAGCTCTCACATGAAAGTTAACCTTGAGCCAATGAGAATCGAACTGCTGGCAGTCAGCAGAAATTAACCTGCAATACTGTATTCTAACCACTGCGCCACCACATATAGATATATAGGTAGAGATATAGAGATATAGAGCAGAAAGAGCTTTTCCATTTTTATTTCACCCAGAATGAAAATATATATTGCCCAAAGGAAGTTAAGTATAGATATACAGAAAGATGTTTTCCATTTTTTTAATTTCACCCAGAATGAAAACTATATTGCCTAAAGGGTAAAATCAAATTATCATTTTTGCTTAAAACGATCACGTAGAAATACATTGTATGAAATGCTATCGGTACAATTGCTAGCATGATGCTGGCATAAATCGTTGCATTTGTTAAAATGGTCATTTTAACAAAACGATCATTTTCATCTCACCAAATGGCTGGAAGCTAGAGGTAGAAGCTTGCCATCTCAACAATGTTCCTCCAAGAGAAGTTCATCTGGTGCCCCTTAATGTCCTTTTGGCACCAGGCAAAGGGATTAGGTTTTCATTACTTCCTTCTTTCTTTCCTCTGCTAATGGTCACTGGCTGGTTTTCATTTTCATTCCTTTGGTTTTTAGCTGCTTTGTTTTGATACCCATTTGTTTAAGCTCTTCATTTTGAGTTTAGCTCTTATTATTAATGGCTACATTTAAAAGAAAAGCAATTGCTCTCAGCCTGGATTCTGCATGTAGTTTAGACAATTGCATTTTACTGAAGAATGAGAAAAAATAATACATTATATAAATACATGATTATGCCCAATATTAAGTGCTTTAAATAAATATTATTTAAAACTAGCCATTATTCAATAAGCATCCCTCTGTAAAATGGAAATTACAAAAAAAAAACTTCTGGGTAAGGATTTTACACATGAAGCATTTCAAACTGATAGATAGATTTTTCCAAAAGGGGAAAAAGAAACGGTTAAAAACTTGCTAATATCCTAGAACTCTTTTTTTCCCCTCTCTATGCTCTCTAATGTCCCCATTTGGCACTTATAATCACCCATCTGGCCATCATGCATCCTTTGAAGTTTTCCCACCCTCCTAGTATTAATACTTTTGGTCTGTTTATGTGCTCTTTGTTTGTAATATAACATGATCTGGATTGCACAGGTTGAGGTTCAGCTTTCAATAAATCAGGATTGTATGTGTGTAGCTGCAGCCATTAAAGATGTGACTAGAAAGGTCCCAAGGTGGGTTTAAATGCCACAGCCTCCTGGTCTATCACGAACCTGCCGATGTATAAATGGTCTTTTCTCCTATCAGATCAGTACTTTGTCCTTTCAGCTCCATACTTCTATTTTCTGATAACCTGTTTCATGCTGAGCATGTTTGGTTGTTGAATATATTGACCCCAAAACATTACATCTCTCGCTTCAATTTTCTCTATTTATCACAATCAGTCCTGAATTTATTATCCGCGTGTCCCTCTAACTTCAGAGATGTGTGATTATGCACAGAACTAAATTAAATATTCATAAATCCACCCTTTCTATCAAAGATGATGGAAGGTTCCTTAAAATCTCACTAGAGGCACAGATGTCAGACATGTCTTCCCAAACTTTCCCAACTCTTTCAATCATTTGAAGTCTCCTCTCTATCACCATCTCAGATCCAGCTGGAATTACTCAGCTTTGCAACATCATCATAAGTTTATTTTGTCAAGCATATATAAGATAACAGGTAAAAGTATAAACATAATTTGAATACATGAAAAGAGTAAGTAAAAAGGAATATTAGGACAGGGACGGTAGACATGCTGGTGCACTTGTGCATGCCCCTTACAAACCTCTTAGAAATGGGGTGAAGTCAACAGTAGACAGTTTAAGGTTAAAGTTTTTGGGGTTTGGGGAAGAAACTACAGAGTCAGGTAGTGCATTTCAGACATTGACCACTCTGTTACTGAAGTCATATTTTCTGCAATCGAGTTTGGAACGGTTTACCTTGAGTTTGTATCTATTATTTGCTCGTGTATTGTTGTGGTTGAAGCTGAAGTAGTCATTGATAGGAAGGACATTGTGGCAGATAATTTTATGTACTATGCTTAGGTCAGACTGAAATTGGCATAGTTCTAAATTGTCTAAGTCCCAAAATTTGGAGTCTGGTGGCATAAGGTATTTTATTGTTGTTAGAGGAATGGAGGACTCTTCTCGTAAGATATCCACTTCAGACCCATCAGATGTGAAGTCGATATCCAAGACACTGGAAATACAAATCAGGATCAATTCTAATCAATTCCAGTAAGATTCACATTGCACCTTTAAGGAAGAAATGGGAGAGAGAAGAGAGAGAGGTTTTTTAAAAATAAATCCTTGTTCTTGTTCTTCCCATTGCTCTGAGTTTCCTCTGTTTCTTATGTAGAGTTGTTCAACTCCAAGTATATATATATACATATATATATACATATATATACATATATATATATATATATACATATATATATATATATAAAAGAAACAATGGTCAAGAGTATAAGTTCCCTTCATAAAGCAAAAAATAGGAGGCGAAACTATCGATCAAAAGATTAGGTACTTTTTAATGAGCTGCCTACGCTTTACAGCTGATGCTATGGCAGTGCTGTTGGTGCCTCCAGGAAGATATTTAGGATTTTCATTGTGCACGGTAGACCTGATGATCTGAAAGAACTAGAGGGGAAACAAGCTGGAAAGGCTGTTCAAGAATGAAGATTATGAAATATTGGAGCTTCTCTGCTTCTGCAGATCGGGTTTAGTTTTCCCTGTGATGTGTGTAGATGGCAAGAACAGTATGTATATGCATGCACATGTACCTTAAAGGTAGATTACCTGAGCTATATTTCCAACCACGGGAATTGGTTTTGCAGTAGTTCTCGTGCAGTATTAAAGTTATCATGACCCCCCAAATGAATTCCATGGAGTTTCAGCCTGCCGATAGCTTTTCTTCTTTGAGGTTTCTACTTTACAAGGGGTTGTCCAAACTGGCATGGTTTTTTAGACCACATACTGTAATTCTTTACTGTTGTTTACAGCAATATGAACACAGCCGGCCATTAAACTTTGTGGCTCATAACGATGGTTAATAGACTGGAGACAATCAAGAAACATTGTAACATTGATTTTAATAAAGCAGGAGTCTATTTTTCTATGGAAGACTTATTGGGCATTTAAGTAATTTCCCTTAGGTGATTTTTTTCCCCGACTATATGCTCACTTTGAACTTGAATGATTTTTGTCGCGGTTTTTTCTGGAACAAAGATTATAAACAAATCAAAGTTATTTTTAGTATTGTGTGCAAAGTTGGCTAGAAGTTGCAATCACGCATCATACTAAACAATGACTTTTGGAATTTTTACAATCAACTACAATTGGCTTGATTGATACTAAGTCATAAATCATTATTTACAAGGATTTGAATTTGCATAACATACTGAGCCATAACCAAACAGAAGCAATGTGCACACACACATACACATACCACAAACACATACAGACAGATAGAAATATGTTATTTTGGATCAGGATCTGAGTTTTAGCCAGACAATGAGTAATAACCTGATATTCCACTGGGAAGCTGTTTGATCTTTTTTCTTCTTCCACTTTTCCTTTCCCTCTTTTTCCTATTACCATTTTCCTATTACCTTTATTTTCATTTGTATTTCAATTAAAAAATTATGAGGAAGAGGTTATGGCTCAGTATGTTATGCAAATTCAAATACTTGTAAATAATGATTTATGACTTAGTATCAATCAAGCCAATTGTAGTTGATAGTAAAAAATTCCAAAAGTGATTGTTTTGTATGAGATGTGAATGCAACTTCTAGTTATATCTGCACACAATACTAAAATAATTTTGATTTGTTTATAATCTTTGTCTCAGAAGAGACCTCAAACAAAAGTCATTCAGTGAGCATATACTTGGAAAAATCACCTAAGGGAAATTACTGAAATGTAGAGGAAGTGGAAGTGGAAGAGGGAGAGGGAGAGGGAGAGGAAAGAGGGAGAGGGAGAGGGAGAGGGAGGAGGAGGAGCAGGAGGAGGAGGAGGAGGAGAAAGAGGAGGAGGAGGGGGAGGAGGGGGAAGAGGAAGAAGCAGCTATTTGATCTGAATTTGTATCTGAGGTGCAGGAAAGAGTGAGCATTATTATCCTCATTAATCACCCCAAACTGGGACTGGCAACTCTGTTATCAAGCAAAGTAGCCATTGAGTGAAAGTGCATCTGTGCTTCTGATCTCACTTCAGCTTTTCTTTGACATACAGATCTGGGAAGGTTGCAGATGTGAAGACTGGTCTCTGTTACTTTTTCACCACTGTCATCACTGTAAAAAGTCGCTAAATGAGGCAATTGCTAAATAAGGACTACCTGAAAAGTGTGATGAACACAGGGATAAGGCACACTAAAGCATCTGCAGATAGTCCTTGACTTGTCCATAACTGGGATCAGAATCTCAGTCGCTGAGTGAAGTGAAGTAATCATTAAGGGAGAGGTCCATGTGACTGCTTCGCTCAACAACTGCAAACCCAGCTGGTTGTTTAAGCATCATTATGCAGATGGGGTGAAAGAGCTGCCTTGTGGAAGGTAAGCAGGCAGCTGACATCAAAGCACAGAAGGGAAGTCATGTGCTGGGCTGGAGAAATAATGTGAGGATTGTGAAAAACCCCACTTTGATACTCCAGACCAGCACACAAATTCCTTTCCCCTCTAAGTTGTTGAGTACCCAAATCATGATTATGTGACAATGGATGGGGCCACAAGAGTTTTACAATGGTCAGAATTACTTTATGGAATATAAAGCACCCTTTCCAAGTTGTCATAACTTTGAACAATCATTAAAGGGCCAGTTGTAAGTCAAAGACTACCTGTACAGAATTCCCTTCAAATATAGGACACAGAAAAATATCTCAACATTAGCTTTTGTTGCATATTTCTCCTTGTATTTTATTGACACATTTACAGAGAAAATTTGATTTAGTACTAGAAAACAGGAGTTGTGAGTTCTAGTCCCATTTTAGGCATGAACATCGGCTGGGTGACTTTGGGTCAGTCACTCCTAGTTCACAACATCAGGCTTGTGCAGCAAGTCAGTTGATCAATTCCTGTTGCAACCAGTGGATCAATACTCTGTTGATCTGAAAAAAAGTAGACTGTACTTGCAGAAAAATGCTAGAAATAATAATAATAAAAAAACACTGACACATTTAACAGACATGTATTTGATCTACAAGAACTTTTTTTTAACTCTCACCCCTGAAGTCCCTCCTTTATGTGAGATCCATTGATAATATTTTCATCATCTGGACCCATGGAAATTAATCTCATGATTAATTATTTCACCTACCTTCTCCGAACCTACATCAGCCTACATATACCTAGAGAACAACTCCATTTTATTGAAGTCATTGTAAAGCAACACCACGGACACATAAACACCACATTATACAGGGAGCCAGTTTGGTCTAGTGGTTCAAGTACTAAATTAGAAACAAGGGGACTGTGAGTTCTAATCCTGCTTTAGGCTTGGAAGCCATCTTGGCATCTTTCTCTCAGTCCAACTCACCTCACAGGGTTATTGTTGTGAGGAAAATAGGAGGAGGAGGAAGACAGCTTCTGAGTTACTTAAAATTAATAAAGTTGAGATAAAAACTAATCAATCAATAAAGGAAACATACATACTTACATACTTCCAGTATCCACCAAGAACACACAAATGAACAAATGCTACGAATGATCCGTTTGTAATATATGTTTTATGGTTTTGTTTTGATAGTTCTGGTCAGCGGCCAACATTTGTTGTTGTTCTTGTTGTTGTTTCACTGAGGGTGTATTATGAAGGTAAATATAAATTATGACAAGCCAATATTTGGAGAGATACCACCTGCCATCTTGCACAACCAGCTGATAGCAGCAGGAATGTGCTCCAGGGTCAAGAGAGGACATGCATATTTAAGCCAGAATGCCATATTCTGTTCAAGCCTCTTTCCTATTAGATCTCTTTCTGCTTCCTGAGAAGCATAAGCAGCAAAGGGCTCTTTGGAGAATTATTGTGTCTGTTGTACTAAGTGCTAAAAGGAAGTGGTGCATGGAAATGCTCTTCAGAGTCTAGCTCTGTGTTTTTCCATCAGGAGGATGTGAACATTAAGTCTTTTCAAAAGGGAGGACAAAGGCAGAGCTCTGTATCTCTGGGACAGAAGAATCCTTTGCCAGGGGGCACATACCTTCAATCCCATCCTGGAATTTCTGAAGAGTCCCTATCTAAGGACATAATCATGATCACAGAGGACCAAAGGGTTTACTCTTCCTCTTCCTTTAATAATTTTGTTTAATAAAATTATTTGTTTAATAAAATTATATGTCTAAATTATTAATAATTAATAATAATAATTAATTAAATTAAACAATTTAATAAATTAATTATTAAATAATTAATAAGGGACACGTTGGCTCAGTGGCTAAGACGCTGAGCTTGTCGATCGAAAGGTCAGCAGTTCAATTGTTCAAATCCCTAGTGCCACGTAACAGGGTGAGCTGCCATTACTTGTCCCAGCTTCTGCCAACCTAGCAGTTCAAAAGCACGTAAAAAAATGCAAATAGAAAAATAGGGACCACCTTTGGTGGGAAGGTAACAGCGTTCCGTGTGCCTTTGGCATTTGGTCATGCTGGCCACATGACCATGGAGTCATCTTCGGACAGCGCAGGCTCTTCGGCTTTGAAACGGAGACAAGCAGTGCCCCCTAGAGTCGGGAACGACTAGCACATATGTGCGAGGGGAACATTTACCTTTTAAAAGGCATTAATTAAAGAAAACAGGAGGCCATGAGTTCTAGTCCTGCCTTAGGCACGAAAGGGGACTGAGCGACTTTGGACCAGTCATTCTCTCTCTCAGTCCATCCCACCTTACAGAGTTGTTGTCAAGAAAAATAGGAGGAGAGAGGAGTATTAAGTAAGTTTACCACCTTGAATTATTATAAAGGGGTCTGAGTGACTTTGGGCCAGCCATTCTCTCTCTCAGTCCATCCCACCTTACAGAGTTGTTGTCAAGATTCCGACTAATGAACCCAAGCAAATCAGAACTCTGAGACTGGAATATTCCTCAAAGAACGTCTTTATTGGGAACATCATATCAGCATGGTCAAGTGTAAAACCAACTCTAAATCTTTCCCGTGGTTTCAGCATAATTAAAATAGGAAATAACTCCCTCTCCAAATGTCACAGGTCATGTTGACCAATTAGGTTAATTAGCAGATTCTCCAGGCATTCTTCCCCAATTTTATCTGTCACTTGTGGAGATGACTTTGGTTCCCATAAGAAAGCTCTGTGTTGTGTCTAACAAAGCATTCCATCTACCTTCCCCCCTCCCTACAATGTGTGGCAACTAAGGAACAGGAAAATGGCCTCTGCCAGGTTCGTTTCGAAGTTGATAGTTGTTGTGGGAAAAAATAGGAGGAGTCAGTTCACCATCTTAAAGTGGTGGTAAATAAAGTAGAACATAAAGTAATAAAGGCAGGATAAACATCTAATGAGTAAAATAAATAAATAAAATTAATATTTTAATTGATAATTGCATTTAAAAATACATAAATATTGCTATTCTCCCCCTTTTCCAATAGTTGGTGCATTACCTAGGTCCTTCAGGCTCCTCTATTTTATATAGGGGAATGAATCCAAATGGGAATTATTATCTTGACACAAAAATACTTATCTCAAAGGGATCTACCCATTCCAATGCTGCCTATGAGGATTGAAAATTAGCTGAATTCAATAACTTTCTCAACATTATTCAGAAATGTAATCTTTTTAAGTGTAAACTTCCTGAGAATATATATGAATATTCATTCATGCATGCATTCATTCATACAGGTGGGAACCTTTGGAGGATATTACCGATGAATAAAAAGTAATTTAGAAATTATACCAATGGAGATATGCCCTTTTATTACCACTTTGATCAGAATGAAGAAGGACAAAATGAAATTTGTTTTTGGGTTTTTGAAGTCTGTAGATGTTGCAAAAATGAAACTGCCCGCATTTTTAAAATTACAACTTTTAAAAGTTTTCTGTACTTCCTTTTTAGACACTTTTGTTAGTGAATTTGAATTGTGGATTGGTTCAGAGCAGGGGTGTTATTCAGTAAGTTCTGACAGGTTCTGGAGAACTGGTAGCAGAAATTTTGCAGGTTCTGGAGAACTGGGAAATACCACTTCTGGCTGGCCCCAGAGTTGGGTGAGAATGGAGATTTTGCAATATTTTGCAATAAGAGCCGAGGTGGCACAGTGGTTAGAGTGCAGTACTGCAGCTACTTCAGCTGACTGCTAGTTCAGCTGATCAGCAGATCAAATCTCACCGGCTCAAGGTTGACTCAGCCTTCCATCCTTCTGAGGTGGGCAAAATGAGGCCCCAGATTGTTGGGGGCAATATGCTATTTAGTATACTGTCGATTGTTGTAAACTGCCCAGAGTCCTCAGAGAGTGGGTGGCATAGAAATACGATTAATAAAAAAATTTAAAAATCCTTCCCCCAGGAGTGGGGAGGGAATGGAGTTTTTGCAGTATCCTTCCCCTGCCATGCCCACCAAGCCAAGCCCACAAAGCCACGCCCACAGAACCGGTAGTAAAAAAATTTGAATTCCACCACTGGTTCAGTGGTTTGGGAGTGAATGTCTTATCCCCACTTCTGGAAACTGTGAGGGTCTGGATGGGGAACAACAGGCTTTGGCTGTACGTTGGGAAGACATAGAACATAGAATAATAGAGTTAGAAGGTACCTTGGAGGTCTTCTAGTCCAACCCCTTCTTGAGCAGGAGACCCTATATCTTTTCAGACAAATAGTTGTCCAGTCTCTTTCCGAAAGCTTCCAGTGGTGGAGCACTCACAACTTCTGAAGGCAAACTATTCTTTTGGTTGATTGCATTTATTGATTGCTACTCAAAGAGTGAGAAGCTCTGGAGTTTGGAGCTCACTAGTTCCAGAATTATGCCATCTTTGGTACTGGGTGGGATTGCACTGTCCCAGACAGATCCAGTGCCTAATCTGGAGTCTTTCTAGTCTCAGGACTCCTGTTCAATGAGCAGGTGATCACTGTGGCTAAGGGCCTTTGCACATACATCTGGACATACATTTATTTATTTAATTTATTTGTGTCCCACCTTTAAGATTTTTACAAATAACTCAAAGCAGCAAACATATCCAACACACCTTCCTGCTGCTATTTTCCCCATCACAATCCTGTGTGATGGGTTGGACTGAGAAAGAGGGACTGGCCCAAAGTCATCCAGCTGGCCTTCATGGCTAAGGCAGGACTTGAACTCCTTCTTTCTATCCTGGTGCCTTAACCACTAGACCAAACTGGCTTTCAGTTGTGCCTATTCCTGAATCAGCAGGGCCTGTTTACAATCGCTTATGCCCTAATCACCTCCAGATTGGATACTGCAATATGCTCTACATGGGATTGCTCTTGAAGAGTTACGTGCATTCCTAGAACACGGCAACTGCTCTGCTAGTTGCATTGATTATCAGATGGCTTCTGGATCCAATTCACGATGCTGTTTTTAACTTTTAAAGTCCATCATGATGTGGAACCAGGCAATTTGATGCTTCTGCCTTGATATTTCAGCATCCCATTAAGTCTGGCAGAGAAAGCATACCGCAGATATCATCAGCTAGATATTTGGTGAGTCCCAGGAGATGTACCTTTTCTATTATGAAATTCATCTTATGGAACATTCCCCACCTCCCCCAAAAAATTAGACTAGCACCATCGCTTTTGATATTTCTTAAGATCCTTAAGACTTGGTTAGATTATCAGGCTTGGGGCTCCTAAGCAGTGGTAGATTGCCCCCGGTTCAGACCGGTTCGCAAGAACTGGTAGTAAAACCAGCAGGAGGCTTTGCCCACCAACCCCAACATCATCAGGAAACTTCTGCGCATGTGCAGAAGCACACACAGCCCCGTTGTGAACCGGTAGTAAAGGTAAGTAGAACTTGCTTATCTTTACTGCTTCTAAGGGACCAGATTATTCCTTAGATGAGTCCATTCCTGTGGTGGCCATTTTTATCCACCCTTTGCCTAGGAGTTTGTATATTTGTTTTTATATTATTTATTCTTTAATGTAGAATTTCTAAATTTTTATATCTGTTGTTTTTACATTTGTGATCTTTATCTGGTTGTTATGCACCACTCAGAGTCTTCCCTGTCCAAAGTCTTAGAGACCCAAGGCACTGGGTCACCACTGGTGCAGCATCACTCAGTCAGCCAGGGTAGAGATCCACAGCTGTGTATCCTCAGCATATTGAGGATATGACCATGTCTTTTGATGAGTATATCCAGCTATTGATCTCTACCTGGTCTTATGTAGAAGTTAAACTGAGTTCGGGGAGGAGACTTGAGCTTTGAGGCACCCCACACTATAGATAACTACAACTTTGATCTCTTCTATGGATACTGTTATAGAAGAAAGTGGAGAACCACTGTCAAATGGTCTCCCATTCCCAAACTCTGGAAATGGTCCAAAAGGATATCATAGTCAATGGTGCTGAATACCACTGAGAGATCCAAGAGGGATAAAACTAATGTACCACCCCCATTTCAAATTGTCTACATATCATTCATAAGCGCAAACGAAGCTGTCCCAATGCTATAGCCCAGGGGTCACCAACCTTAAACACTCAAAGAGCTACAAAGGTCCTAACCAGAAGCCCCCATTCAATTCTGGAGCCAACCAGAAGTCTGGTTCCTCCATCATAGTCTCCTCCTAGCGCGGCATCCTTTTTCCTCTGCTGATTGGAAGTACGGTTCCCCCACCATAGAGTCTCCTCCTAACACAGTGTCAGTGCTAGGAGGAGGGAGCAACAGGGAGCCACAGCAAAGTGATGAAAGAGCCACATGCAGCTCCCGAGCTGTGGGTTGCTGACCCCTGCTATAACCCAATCTGAACCCTGACCGGAAACAATCTTGAAAACTTGCTTCATCCAAGATCCTCTGAAGCTCAACATCTACCACTTGCTTAACAATCTTTGCTATTTTTTAAAGGGGGGGGGAGTTTGGAGACTGGATGAAAGTTGCCTAATACAACTGAGTCAAAAAATGGCCTCTTAAGGCCATTTTAGTTATGTATAATAATCACCAAAAAATGGAATACAAGTTTGCTTTTTTTGTCTGCCCATTGGGTCATCATTTCAGAAATGTTTGATTACCTAAACCAATTAACAGAGTGACCATGTGTGAGCAAAAAAGCCACTGACAGTGGGGGTGAGATCCAACTCCCTGCCCGCTTCCCCACTGACTTTGCTTGTGGGAAGTAGGGTCAGAAAATACAATCACATGACTGTGGTTGTCCATGGCAACAGCACACCAAGTTGGGTGAAGAGCTTGGAAATTTCAGTTCCATAGGAATGATGGATCCTGGATTTTGGATACATTAAGTTAGCCCATTTGAGATACCTAGGTTCAAAAATTGTTGCCCTAAAATATACCGTTTTGCTGATTTGAAGGTTACCAACAGATGAAAACACTGGTGAGTTTTTAAGATAAAGGTAAAGGTTCCCCTCGCACATACGTGCTAGTCATTCCAAACTCTAAGGGGCGATGCTCATCTCCGTTTCAAAGCCAAAGAGCCAGTGCTGTCCGAAGATGTCTCCGTGATCATGTGGCGAGCATGACTAAATGCCAAAGGTGCACGGAACGCTGTTACCTTCCCACCAAAGGTGGTTCCTATTTTTTTCTACTTACATTTTTTACATGCTTTCGAACTGCCAGGTTCGCAGAAGCTGGGGCAAGTAATGGGAACTCACCCTGTTACGTGGCACTAGGGATTTGAACTGCTGAACTACCGACCTTTTGATTGACAAGCTCAGCATCTTAGCCACTGAGCCACCACATCCCTTAAGAGATGAATATTAGCAGTGTATAAATTGAGATAAGACCTTAACAGAATGTGGCTTTCAGCAGAAGAAAAAAATAATAATTCCTACCCATTCGGCAGCTATTTAGAAATTATGGTTGCTTTCCTTCAGTCTTCATTCCTGCCTCTGAATATTGTAGGTAAGGAGAAAGGAAACTTTCCCACAATTGCTTATAATGGATAATTAGGGGGATGGATGACCTGTTCTCCCAGCCCAGAGTTCTATCTCATTAGCCAATGCTGTTTTTCAGTGACACTCATTTTGATTTTGCCATCTAGACCTAAAACACGAGAAAAAAACAAAACCAAACAAAACCAAACCGAAAAGTGACAAATGTTTTTATCCCTCTCTTCCATTTCCTTAGCTGCAGATAAATTCTGAATAAATGCTACATCGTCTTGAAATAATATTTATTTTCACATTTAGCCTGCCTGCGAGCAGGCATTAGAAATCATCATTAGCTAAATTGAAAGTTTTAGTTTTCCTTCTTTCTTTTTTAATCCCCCAGGACTGCTTGGATGCTTCAGTACTTTGCTTGGTTTTAGCACTCTGCCACACACCATTATCTGCCCCCAAGGCTCTTGTCTACAGATGTCTTCGTGAATTATATATAGGTTAAAAGATTTTCCCATAAATGGTGGGTTCACTGGAGAGACTGCTTGAACGTTTGAACCCATCCATAAGACAGGACATTTTTCATTAGTCTTCATTCAACTCTCAGTCACCTTTTCTAATTCAGCATACTGCAAATGTAGCATTATCTCCTCACTTTCTCTGATTTCCCTCAAGTGCTTTTTTGATAAGAATTCCCAGGCTGTTGTTGAAATTCTTCCTTAATATTGTCAGGAACTTGATATCCTTTGTGTTTTTGACTTGATTAATGTTCACTAAGAAACTATTTAGATTCATGTAACCTGGCAGGTGCACTTTATTAAAAAAAATCCCCAGTCCCAAAATATATTTTATGGAAACGTAACAAAGAGAATTTTTTTTAAAAAAAAGTTTGCCAGTTTAACAAAAAAAAAAAGTACATTTGAAGAATAGATTTCTTTAAAAAAGTGACAGTCTGTATCTCATTGAATTTTTAAAATTATCTTTTAAATTTGTAACAAAGACATGTATTCCTTACATTTTATATTGCAATCCAAATAGAGTTTTATGTTTAATATATATATTAAACAAGTAGTTATATATATACAACTACAATATATATATATGTAGTTATATATATATAACTACAAGTTATATACATATATATAACTTGTAGTTAAGCTCAACCATTGAATAATTTATATTTAGGTGTGTATTTATGGAGCTTTTGGCTGGCCTCTGCATTTCACTTATTATTAAAGTACTTTTTTTAAAAAAAATAATTTATATGCCGCCCTTCTCCGGAGACTCAGGGCGGTTTACAATGTGTTAAGCAATAGCCTTCATACTTTTTTATATACCTGCTTAGTAGGGATTTCGCCCCCCCCACCCCCACACACACCATTAAGCGGTGTTCTTTTTTATACAAAGTCAGCTTATTGCCCCTACAATCTGGGTCCTCATTTTACCTACCTTGAAAGGATGGAAGGCTGAGTCAACCTTGAGCCTGGTGAGATTTGAACTTGCCATAATTGCAGGCAGCTGGTGCCACTTTAACACCACTTTAAGCTGCTGAGCCACCAGGCTCTTTCAATCTTGATTGGCAACATACCCCAGGAACCCTAGGAGATATGCAATATCCAAGACAGCATTTGTAAACAATCCTCCCCTCCTGAATTTTATTGAAAAATGACCTAAAATCTTGTGTTCTGTGAGAACATTTGAATTTGCAGAATATTTTGCAACCAGGCAAGATTTTGAATGATTTTTTTAAAATATTGAGCCATGCGATAACCTAGAGGTGAAGACGCTCTCCTCCCACTCAGAAGGTTGAGAGTTAATAATAATAATAATAATAATAACAACTTTATTGTCATTGTATGTGTATACATAGTATACCCATGCAACGAAATTCACTTAACACCCAAAGACCAGGTCGAACACAAATAACAATCCCCAAACACACCCCCACCCAGCACAATTCCCCACTCTTAAACCAATCAAACATCAGTTCAATTCTAGGCAGTGGCAGATATTCCTCTATCAGGGTGCAAAGAACAAAACATCTGCTGCAAAATCTCTGTAGGCATCAGAGAAGGTATCCAGCTCAGTTCCGTTCAGTCACCTCAACTCTATGGTGATAAAAGGGAATATGGGGTCATAAAAAGAAAAAAAAAATCAGGCAGCATCTGCCTTACCATCAGTGGTATCCAACATCTGAAAAGTTGCTGACCGTTGTTCTGCAAGGTAACTTCTATATTTATCCTAAGGGCCAAATAAAACCCCTATAGTTTCTTAGCCAACATCTTTTAAGGCTTACCCTTCTTTTTATTTTTGATGGCTCACACTCTTTTTCTACATTTGAATATATTTATTCATTTAAATGTATTGGCTGCCCAACTCCAGTAGATTCTGGATGATGCACAAAAATAGAAAGCTAACAATTATCAATATCAAGATGAGCTGCGATGGTGCAATGGTTAGAGTGCAGTACTGCAGGCTACTTCTGCTGATCACTGGCTGCCAGCAGTTTGGCAGATCGAATCTCACCAGGCTCAAAGATGACTCAGCCTTCTGTCCTTCCAAGGTGGGTAAATTGTTGGGGGAAATATGTTGACTCTGTAAATCGCTTAGAGAGTGCTGTAAAGCACTGTGAAGCGGTATGTAAGTCTAAGTGCTATTCTATTCTCACATCAATGTTACATTTCTACAATCATCAAAATCTCATCAAATTATTCTACTGTCACAATACATACACATTCAACAAGTCATCTCCTGAAACTGGAAGCACTTATCTATCATTTCCTTGTTTCAAAAATTCTTCCATATTACCAAGTCTGTATGTAGCACTGCCATATTGGAATATAAACAATTTTACATATGTTTATGGACATTTTATACTGTACATCTGTATAAAAAAGACCACACAGTCACAGTACTTACAGAAGTGGAACTAACCCTTTGGAGGTAGATTTGCATAGGGATGGTATGATAGCTGTTGCAATCTTGAATTTTCAAAAAGCTTGTGACAAAATGTTTTATCAAAATACCCTGAAGGGAATTAGCACTCAGAGATTAAAAGCAGCTGTTGTTTTATAAATCAGTTATTGAACAGAAAAAGAAGAAGGCAGTTGGAATAAATCAACAGCAATAATGAAGGGTTGTAAGAATTCAGAAGAAAGCAAATTTTAAAACTCTGCACTGTTTTGATACTTAAATGACTATGCCTCATTTAGTGGCCATAATGTTCTTTATGATTCAGGACCAGACAAGCTTCTTCTAGTCAAGAAAATTATCAAGTCCAGCTTTGTTTGAGCTCATTTCATGGTCTCTATATCTGATCTCTCTATGATTGTTTCTTCTTCTGCTGTTTCAAAGTTGGAATTGAATGTAGTGACTGAATTCATTGTAGCATTAAAGTATTCACAAGGGTAAAGAAAAAAATGGATTGCAAGACTTTTCCAGAATCAGAGGTATGGGTTTATTGGCAAACACAGCTCAGCTTAACTTAGCTCACCTCAGGTATACATTGCAGGCCAAATCCGTAATTCATTACTATCCTGATAAGATCTGAACTGATAGTGACTGACCAGGAGAGAAATTGTGGAATTGTAATAGACAGCTTGATGAAAACACTGGCAAATTCATTCTCAGGATTACTAGGCAAGGGTGAAAAAAGAAAATTTCTAATCGAGTAACTCTGTTTTATAGATCTATGTTAAGGTTAGATGGTCAACAAGTAGTGAAGAGCAGTGAAGTGCTGAAAGTGGTTAAAAAAAGAGCAATAATTAAAATGTTGCTTTATGTTGTATGTATGTATATGTCAGGGGTGGGTTCTACTTACCTTTACTACCGGTTCACAACAGGATCATGCATGCACAGATTGCTGTTGATGACATCCTGGGCCTCCCCCCAGTTTTACTACCGGTTCTTGCAAACCAGTCCGAACCGGGGGCAACCCACCACTGGTATAATGTGTGTGTGAAGAAAACACATAGACTTTTTTTTTACTGTAATACTGTCATTCCTGCCACCTGCTATGCTACCTGTTCAATTGGTGTGTGCTACCTGTTCTAACATAGGCCAATGAAACATGGACACTAACCTCACAATTGATACAAAAGCTGTAAGTGACACAAAGAGCCATGGAAAGATACATGCTCAGCAACACAAGACAAGATAGAAAGACCTGCACATGGATTAGAGAACAAACGAAAGTATACAATATCATTAAAAGAGTAAAAGAATTGAAATAGAAATGAGCTGGTCACATAGCAAGAAGAACTGATGGTAGATGGACCAAGGCAATGATAGAATGCATCCCATTTGATAAGAAGCATCCACAAAAGGGACCTAAAACAAGATGGATTGACAACATCAGCAAATATTTAAGTCCCAATTGGCAAAAGGAAGCGTAGGACCTTATTGCCTGGAAGCAAGCACTTTACCAAGAAATGGATAGACAATGGCTAAGGAGGATGACTGTTATACACAGTATTTGAATGGTAGCAGATTTTTGTTCTTGGGTGCCCACAATTAATTAATGGATTTATTGGCAGTCCCAATTTTATGACACTGAGGATAAGCTAAAGGCTCCCCTCGCACATATAGGCCAGTCATTTCTGACTCTAGGGGGCTGTGCTCATCTCCGTTTCAAAGCCAAAGAGCCAGCACTGTCTGAAGATGCCTCCGTGGTCATGTGGACAGCATGAATAAACACCAAAGGCGCATGGAACGCTGTTACCTTCCCACCAAAGATGGTCCCTATTTTTCTACTTGCATTTTTATGTGCTTTCGAACTGCTAGGTTGGTAGAAGCTGAGACAGATAACGGGAGCTCACTCCGTTACGTGGCGCTAGGGATTCAAACTGCTGAACTGCCAACCTTTCGATCAACAAGCTCAGTATTCAATCATGTTGAAAAGGTTGGTCATGACCCCTCATCTAATGTGCCTGTATCCCGGTGGGGGGGGGGGGGCGAGGAGAATATTCCTATAGGAATTTTCTTGACATTTCTTCAGTCCAGAAAAGCTGAGAGCACTGCCATACCCCATAGTGAATATTCCTTTGCTTCAATAAGAGAAAAGACACTGTAGATTTTAAACAGCAGCACCAGAACTGTGTGGTTATTGGATGTTGCAGATATACCTGGAACAAAGATGTCTTCAGAGAGTTTTGAATTTATAGGACAGAAATTCTTTTCTAGCAGTTTAAGAGTGCAGCTCTGTTAAGAGCCCATGAATCTTTTATGAAGCTTAGCCTCTGTTTTTAGCCGTGTAGAGATCACATTGGTATCTGCAATGAATAAAGCTTTGTCATTCAGAATTTCTAAGCTGATTCTTTTTGATCTTAGGAAAGTTAGCCAAGGTGGATAACAAGGTTAACAACCACATATCTATTTTAAAGTTCAGTGGTTTTAATTTGTGTACGCGTCTGCTGAGCTCATGGATACCAAATAGAAATAAGTGTGGATGTGTGTGCGTGTATTCTTGTTTGCCAAGTCTTTCTTTGCAGCTATTCGAAAGCCAGAAATATTTGGGGAATCATAGAGGATGCACAGTGTTTGTGTGTGTTACTGCAAATATTTATTTTATATTCATTTGGGTATTCTGAGTAAGTGAAAGAAGAGTTTCTCAGGGCTATTAAAATTTAAATACTTTGCAGTTACTAAGCAGCTCAGTATTCATATATGCTTACCTAAAAGGAAACAACCTTGAAGTTAACGTGACTTTTCATACACCCCTCCTCCCAATCCAAATGCCTCTTGATAAATCTAGGTAGAGGTTAACTTTGTGAGGGAGAAACATGCTTTTCAGCTGAATATGCTTTTCCAAAATGAAAGTATATCATATCTAAGGAAACTGCAAGGTCAAGATACTCTCCACACAAGTCTGCCAGTGTTCAGTTTCTGGTCTCCTTATTCATACTGTTTAGAAAGGAGTTGCTAAGGAGTTGTCAGCCTCCTTGACCAGGACTTAAACAAAATGTGATAGCTGTACACCGCTTAACTAGACTGCTAGGTTCAAACTTAGCCACATTGTTTCAAAGACAGGACACGTTCTACATACAATCTAATTTAATGCAATTAGATGAAAATGACATTAAATAGTTGATTTAAATAACGAAGGAGAGAAGCAACCTAGAACTAAGGAGAAATTGGAAGGACTAGAACTAAGGAGATGGAAGGTTGAGTCATCCTTTCTAAGGTAGGTAAATTGAGGATCCAGTTTGTGGGGGCAATAAGCTGACTTTGTATAAATATACAAAAGTATGAACGCATTGTAAGCCGCCTTGAGTCTCCAGAGAAGGGCGGCATATAAATCTAATTTTTTAAAAAAAATCCTAATGGTAAAAACAATCAACCAATGGAATGGTTTGCCTTCAGAAATTGTGGGTGCTCCATTACTGGAGACTTTCAAAAAGAGACCGGACAACCATTTGTCTGAAATGGTACAGGACTGTGATGGCGAACCTATGGCACATGTGCGAGAGGTGGCACATAGCACCCTCTCTGATGGCACGCAAGTCATCGCCCCAGTTTAGCTCCGTCGCGCGCTTGCATGCACAGCTCCCTCCAGCCAGCTGGTTTTAAGGTCTCTGCCATGCATGTGCAGGAGGCAGGGTGTGTGTAGGGGGTCACACACTTGTGCGGGGATCACGTACGCATGCATAGGGGCGAGTGCAGAGGTGCACACACAGTGCATTTTGGGGGTTCAAGCACGCACATGTGCAGTTATGTGCGAGGTTGAGTGCTTTGGGCACTCAGTCTGGAAAAGGTTAGCCATCACTGGTATAGGATTTTCTGCTTGAGCAGGGGGTTGGTCTAGAAGACCGCCGATGTCCCTTCCAACTCTATTATTCTATGTTCTATCATTGTCCTTGTTCACCATGAGTATATTATTCCCTCTTATATCCACTCTTGGCTTTCTTTCCAAGGACTTTGCAGCCTGTAATTCATGGTCTTGAAACTGAATGGTTGTTAGCTGTTGACATAAATGATTTTCTGCCCCCAAGAAACTCTGATTCTTGGTTTATCCCTCACAGAGATTCCATCTCATTCCTTGTAATGTTTCTATTTTATATTTCTAGCCCCACACGTGAAGCAATAAAGTACCTGTCTCAAGTGGCAAACTGAGTAAGGGGCCTCCCTGATATTCTTACCACATGTTTGCCTTTTTGAGATCTGGGTTGCTGATCCACTGTGGGGAAATGATCTTTTGTTGATCATCATTTCCAGACTATGCCATCTATTTTGCAGATTTCTATCTATTTACTGGCTTCTTTCTGAAAAAAGCTGTGTTTGGGGTGATGACAGGAGGGTAGTTATTCTCTTTTTTCATCCCCCTGTTGGCTTGCTTTTCTTCCTCCTGACCCAACTCCTGCACAGTTCAATTATATAAATATTTGAAACTGAATTTCTGAATATAGACAGCCCGGTGATATTTCCTCACCCATATATCCCTGCATTCATTTCTGCTGCGTTTCACTTTTTTCCCTCTGATTCCTCTTTGTGTTTTGCTGGCTCCTCTGTGTGCTTAATTCAAATACGGATATTGTGTATGGGAATAAAAAGAAGCAAATAGTAGTAGTGACTTACAACTACTAACGTTTGTATGAAAAAGAAAATGGGAAAAGTTAGCTCCAGAGTTGTTACTGGAGTTATAGAATATGTTACTTTAAGGCCCGAATGAATTGAAGGTACGGGTAGCTAGAATTGCAGCAAAAATAGCTACTTTTAATTTTTCTGCTGCCTGGTCTTGAGGAAGATGCATTATTTGAAATAAATGTCACCAGCAAAAATCAGGAGATTAATCCTGATATTTTGGGAACCACAACAAACTGAACCAACAAATAATTCCTCCAGGATTACTGCTTAGATGAATTATTTTAAAATGTCTTGGAAATGTAAAGAAAAGTTGGCAGAGCAATTTAATGTTGAAGCTGCCTTTCCAGCTGTGTAGATATTTAGATGTCACTGTAAAAGGCCATTTGATTAGGAAGCATGAGATAACTCCTTCATGGTTTCCAAATGTTTTCAAAGGGATTAGGGAGAGAAAACAACCAGATCTACATTGTATAGTCCACTAAGTTCTTTGTAGCAGTACAGATAATATTATAATATATATAAATGCTCAGAAATTTAGCAAAACCACCCTGTAGTCCTACATTGCAAATCTGGAAATAGGACTGACATATGGCGACATGTCTGCTGCAGATGGGAAATAATAGCTTGATGAACTGAAAGCACTGCCAATCCATGTCTAAAGGTTCTTTTGGAGTGTCCCTGAACAAATAGGAGATCTGGACTTTTAAAAAGTACTTTTGCTAGATTACACTGAAGAAATGAAAAAATCAGTTATTTCCACAGACTTTAACATATTGTATTCATCAAAAGCAGAAGAAAAAGTTGTTGGCCTTGCAACCTCTTTAGTAAAATATGAGATTTTGCTCTTCAGTTCATTTACAGTCTGAAAAAGAGTTGATCCATTAACTCTTAATTATCATAAAAATCCACAATGTTGCATTCCCAATTTATAATATGATCAATGAAATTATTTAAGAACCTTCCATTGGGGTGGAGAAAGAATTTGATTAGAAACATAAACTCTGAACAACATATATAGTTAACCTCTCAAATCTTTTCTGAAAATCTGAGGGAAGGTATTTAAAAATAATATCCAGATGATGCACACAAATAAACATCTGACCAAATTAAGCTATCTACATACTTCACATAATTATCTAAAAGACAGCCATGAGAAAAAGAATATTTGAAATTAGGGTGAAATTGCCCATGTATATAAACCATTATAGGTGGATCTTACGAGGATGGGTTCTGCTATAATTTTTTATGGATGCTACAGAAGAATAAAAAGCAAAAGACATTACTAACAAGTGTTTAAATAGCAACAAAATATGTGGAACAGAACTGGAAATCAGCATAAAATCTGACATCAAATGTATTCTATTAGGGGATTTGGACTATTGTTTTAAATGTGTATTAAGCGATTAAGACACAAAGATTGGAAAGAGGAGGAGCAGGAGCAGGAGGAGTAAAAAGGAACAAGGGAGAAAAGGGAGAAGAAGGAGAAAGAGGAGGAGACAGAGAACAGTAAATATGTTATCTATGCTGGTAATAAAAGAGAAGTTTGCTCTCTGATTTTTCTGAATCAGAGATGGGATTCACTTACCTTCTCTACCGGTTCGCAAATGTGAATGCGCACGGTTGCTCACGCATTACGTCCGGGTGGGTGGACAGAGGTTTTGGGTATTTCATTATTAAATATGTTGATTTTTTGTGTACTTTGGAAGGTAAATCCATCTGGTTCAGTTCCAAGCTGGGAGAAAGACATTGGAAACATGGAGGCTGATTGGAAAGATGGTTGATTTATGAAGCAGAACCACATGTGATTCTGGGCAGCTGACAAAATGAGGTTGAGAGTGGGTGTGTTTTTATATCTTCTTTGGGCTTTGTATTTGAGCTTCCTGCCCTTTAATATTCTATTGGCTGTTGTCAGATTCCTATGGGGGTCATTTAGAGGTTATGGCATAGCTGGCTCTATAAGCAAAAGAGGAAATGCAAATCCTAGATGTATGTCTGAGCTAAAATGGTCAAGCTCTGGCTTATTGTTTATCTGAGCTCCCAGGTGAAGTTTGGACTGCTCTGGGATGGTGCAATGAAGGGGCTTGTGTTCTGAAAGGTTGTTGTGTCTACTAGTAGCTTTTATCCTTTGTTGGATCTTGGATGAGGGGATGCTTCTAATCCTACTATTCTGCCTTTGTTTCAAAATATCCTGTCTTGAATGGATTACCAAATCTGCATTTCTGAAAGCTGGCCTCCTCAGTTTCTGCTTGGGGGCAGGGAGACGGGCTGGTTTCTGAATAGGCTGGCCCAATCTTTCTTAATGGGCACAAAATATCTGCTGGGTGCTATTAAGAAAGACTGAGTCTGTTTTCTGTCTTTAAGAGGATTTTTCTCCATTTCTCATCTAGAGAAATATAGTATCTTGCCTTTTTAATATTCCTCAAAATATTTCATTCTTCTAGGAGGGGGCTTCCCACATGTAAACAAGATAGAGTATCTTAAATTGTAATTTTATATTGCTATGTACAACCCTTTACTCTTCAGACTGAAAGATTGAGTACTTTGAATCTTGGATTTGTGGCCATTCTTGAGTGTCTCTCCTACATCATATCACCACTGGTGCTGAGATTATACCAAGGTAGGTTTGTCATTTCAATATCTGCATTATAACTCAGTAGCTT
Source organism: Masticophis lateralis (assembly GCA_030761175.1). NCBI lineage: Eukaryota > Metazoa > Chordata > Lepidosauria > Squamata > Colubridae > Masticophis > Masticophis lateralis. Next base: position 143,434,685 of record JAUDYJ010000001.1, on the reverse strand, counting down.
ATTTTTTTTTAACCAGTTTCATCACCTCTGATTTATATGTACAGAGCATTTCCCTTTACATATTTATTTACCAGGAGAATATTTGTTTTCATCATTATATTGAAGCCCATATAAGGGGCAATATCCAGCCAACCACACCAAAGTGTGGTTAATACGTGGTGGTCCGGTAGGAGCCATTATGCCACAGTGGTTAAAGGGCTGTATTGCAGGCAAACTCAGCCCACAGTCTGGAGTTTGATCCTGATGGAGCTTAAGGTTGACTCAGCCTTTCCTCTTTCTGAGGTTGGTAAAATGAGGGCCCAGATTGTTGGGGGCAATATGATGATGTTGTAAACCACTCACAGAGTGTTGTAAACTATGAAATAGTTTATAAGTCTAAGTGCTGTTGCTATTGCTATTAGAATGGGAGACCATGAGTTCTGTAGACTAGGTTGGGAAGAAAAGAAGGCAGTGGCTGGACATTTCTGCCCAGGGATGAAATGCTACCAGTTCGGGCAGGTTCGCCTGAAGCGGTAGTAAAAAAAATGCTTAAAAAACGTATTTAAAAAGTTCCGACTATCAGCTGTGTGACAATCAGCTGCGCCGGGCAATCTCGGAACTTTTTTTAAGCATTTTTTTTACTATCGATCAGCTGTGAGGCAATCAGCTGTGCTTGATTGTCTGTAGGTTCCTGCTTGTTGCAGGGGCCATTTTGTGTGAAATCCAGCTGCTTTTGCATTGTGTGTGAGTCAGTTGTGTAGCTTTTGTGTTATTTTTGTGTAAAGTGTGATAGTTGGTTTTTGAGTTCTCTGTGACTCTGTGAGGTTCCTGTTTGTTGCAGGGGCCATTTTGTGTGAAGTCCAGCTGCTTTTGCATTGTGTGTGAGTCAGTTGTGCAGCCACACCCACCTGGCCTCATGACCACCAAGCCTCACCTGCCTGGTCACATGACCACCAAGCCATGCCCACCAAGCCATGCCCACAGAACCAGTAGGGAAATTTTTTGAATTTCACCACTGTTTCTGCCCTCTTGCTCCAGAAAATCTACGAAGTTCAATTCAGAAGGGAGTTTTGGAAGTAGAGATGCCAAGAATTGAATGTGCTGCTTTCTTTGCCATTAGATGTGGTCCCATCACCACTATTAGGCATATGGTGTACCCTTGAGACTTATTTATGTATTTAGTTCAATTTATATCACCACTCATCTCTCTAATAATCATCTAAATCACCTGGAATCATTCTAGCATAATTACAAAAAGACTAGGTAGTGGCAGCAAGGAACTTTCACTTAAAATTTTTAATTTTTTAAAAAATGGTTGGCTAGTAATAATGAAAAAGATCCAAGCATCAGCAAAATAATTTCATAAATCAGTCTTCCCTAACCCTTCTCCTTTTCAATATACTGGTCAACGACTGCTTTAATTCCAAAAGTGAAGGAAAATTCTCTACTGCTACTATCAGTCATAAAACTAACAACTATACTAAACACTTGTTTCTATAGCACACTTCAATTCATAAAAAAAAGTGAACCTTAGATTTATGTAAAGAGAGGGGAGAGGAAGAGATTTTTCTTTTTCGATCTCGCAACTCTTCTCTATTGCACTGTCTCAAAGAAATGATTCATTGCAGTTGGCCTTTGATCTCCTACTTGCATTGCCCTGATGGGGAGGTGGATTAGATGAGTAAAAAGGTGAGTGTGGCAGGTGAAAAGGTGCCAGCAAACAAATACGACATCAAGAAGGAAAGGAAGCAATTTTGGTCTGCAACAAGTGAAAAGCCACTTGGAAGATAAATGGCATGGGAAGAATCCAAACAGAGACGGGGTTGGGAAGAGATGAACAGGAGTGCAAGGGTGTTCATGGATGTGTGGAAATGAGCATATATACAGCAGAGGAGAGCATGGGAAGAATGGTCTCAAATGAATAGAATAGAGTAGAATTTTTATTGGTCATGTGTGATTGGACACACAAGGAATTTGTCTTGGTGCATTGCTCTCAGTGTACATAAAAGAAAAGATACGTTCATCAAGAATCATAAGGTACAACACTTAATGATAGTCACAGGGTACAAATAAACAATCAGGAAACAATCAATATCAATATAAATCATAAGGATACAAGGAACAAAATTACAGTCATACAGTCATAAGTGGGAGGAGATGGGTGATGGGAACGATGAGAAGATTAATAGTAGTGCAGACTTAGTGAATAGTTTGACATTGTTGAGGGAATTATTTGTTTAGCAGAGTGATAACGTTCGGGGAAAAACTATTCTTGTGTCTAGTTGCTCTAGTGTGCAGTGCTCTATAGCATCGTTTTGAGGGTAGGAGTTGAAACCGTTTATGTCCAGGATGCAAGAGGTCTGTGAATATTTTCACAGCCCTCTTTTTGACAAATGAGGGAAAGGATATTACTCATTCATTGTATTGAGCAAAGTTTTGGAAAGTATTTGAGAGGAATCTAATAAGCAGGAGCTTTGAAAAAGCTCAACTTGACCAGAGGTAACCAGGGTAGCATCAGCAAAAGAGCCCCAAGCTTCACTGCCTCGTAATTCTTTCCGGATATTACAGGCAGAGAAAGCTGGGGATATTACATATAGTGCTTAGATTATCAGCAGCCATTTGACAGAGTGCCACGTTAGGAGTTTATGTCTAAGGTGCTGAGCCATGAGATAAGCGCAAGGCTGGCTCATTGGATTGTGAAATTGGTTAAAAGGAAGGAAACAAAAAACATATGCCCAGATATAACTTTTTAAGCTCATGAGAAATGACACAACACAAGAGGAATATATTCTACACTCTTGATCCCCTTTGGGGTATTTTTCCCCACCTCTCTTTTTCTTACTTCATCTGACTGGCCAAACCTCAGTGCGGCTACACATATAGGATAGGGGGGGGAAATGTTTTAAAAAGCACTGCATTATGAGGTGCCAGCAGGAACACCTTTACAATTCTAAAATCCCCAGGCAAATTTTTCTTTGCCTTTAAGGGGAAAAAAAATCCTGCATGTTTCCCATTTTGATAAATCTTCAGTAAATGGTACTAAAATGAATTGAAAGAGTAATTAAGCCTTTCAGATGTTTCTTTCAAATCAGGTGTTTATTTGTGGAGTATAGTCTTAATTAGATTTTTAAACATGTTCATATGTGGATTAGCACATAACATGCAAAAAGCTTTTTTTAAAAAAAAATCCTGCAATTGATTTTCCTTTTTGTAGGCTTTATGTGTATTTCTCTTTAGCCAGGTTCTTCCTACGTTCTTTCCTATTAGGGCTGCATAAAAATATTGGTTTACGTAGGAAGAACCTGGCTAAAGAGAAATACATACATACATACATACATACATATATACATACATACATACATACATACATACATACATACATATAAAAGCAGATGTGCAATAGCATAGTCATAAATGTTGAGCAATGAAACTAAAGATCACAGAAAAAAATAGCTTCAAGTAACAAAAAATAAAATGGCATGAAAGAGGTGGCAATCAGAGAAACAGTGGCAGGAAACAAGCATAAAACTAGATTGTGGAATAATGGAAGGTGCAAGAGTTTTCACAGACTATTTTTCTCATCTTCTGAATAGCAATATTCACACTGAAAATTAAATTTCACTAAAGATCAGTGCAGCGCTACTGAGCACTCTATGAATCCAACCTGTCTAGGGGAAGAAATCCCCTTTGCTTGAGATGAGCAGCTATAGAAATTGACTAATTAAATAAATGGGCTATTTATTTATACGTTTATTTAATAAATGAGGAAAATATGCTTTCTCAAACTCCTCCTTCTCACATGCCTGTTGGAATATAATGGAATGCAACTATACTACAGTCTAAATTGTATCTCTGTCCCAGCTTTTCAGCATTCCATATATTTTTCACAAAGGAAATGCTTCAGAGTTTTTTCCCTCAACTGAGGGTATAATCTCAGTCAGTCAAAGGTTATGTGTGGATTACAGACACATAACAGAAGTAGCCTGAGTAGCGTAGGGGGCTAATGCCTCCTACTAAAGGCAGCAATTAACATCCAGCTGCCTGTAATTCTGCGAGTTCAATCCTAGCCAGGCTCAAGGTCGACTCAGCCTTCCATTCTTTCTAAGATGGGTAAATTGAGGACCCAGTTTGTGGGGGCAATAAGCTGACTTTGTATAAATATATACAAAAGTATGAAGGCTATTGCTTAATGCATTGTAAGCTGCCCTGAGTCTCTGGAGAAGGGAGGCATATAAATCAAATTTAAAAAAAAACATCATAGCATTTTGTAATCCACATTTGGGATAGACACAATCTGATTTCGCCCCTAAGACTCCTCTGATCATGACTGTTGAAAATATGGAGACAGAATTCTGCCATTTTGAGGCAGAAGCACATGAAAACTATAGCATAGTAGCAATAGCAATAGCAGTTAGACTTATATACTGCCCCCTAGTGCTTTACAACACTCTTTGGGTGGTTTGCAATGTCAACGTATTGCCCCCAACAATCTAAGTCCTCCTTTTACCAACCTCAGAAGGATGGAAGGTTGAGTCAACCTTAAACCAGTCAGGATTGAACTCCAGGCTGTAGGCAGAGTTTGCCTGCAATACTGCATCCTAATCACTGTGCCACCATGGCTCATCATAAGTCCTGTTATAGGGCGAAATTAGCTTTCAAAACTCCCCCAAAGCTTTGGAATAACAACCCTAAACTTGTTCCTTTGCATCATCACTGATGCAACCATTTTCTAGCATCTTTGGTCTCCTCCAAAATGTTAGATAGCCAGTAAAACATAGCAGTGAAATTGTGGATTGTAATTGGGTCAATCCAGATTATAGACCAGCCTCAGTGATGGAAGATCCCTGGATGACTTTGGGTCAGTCACTCTCCCTCAGTCCAACCCACTTCAAAGAGTTATTATTTGAGGAAGAAATGTCCTGTATGTCAATTTGAGCTACGAGTTCAAGTAAAAAGGTGAAATACAAATCAAGCAAGTTTGTAAAAGTAAAGTGGGGTTTAGTTCCCAACAGGTTACTGAAATAATTCGTTTTATTTCCCTTCAAAATGGAGGGACCCTCCCTCATGCTTGCTAATCTGTAAATGATCCTGATCTTCAGCTCTGCAGTCAGTCTCTGAGAGCAGCACCGAGTGATGTAGCTACTGTATTTTTCAGAATATAAGATGCACTGGAGTATAAGACGCACCTACCTTTTTTGGTAAGGAAAAGAAGAAAAAGAAATCTCCCTCTGCCTCTGAGCAATTTTGCCTCGTTACAGCAAACAGCCTGCTTTACTTTCACTTTCGTTTTCAGCAGAGCTTGATTAGCACAAGGAGAAAAAAAATGCTCCAGCAATTTACCTCTTTGCAACAAGCAGCAGAGCCCTGTGCAAAACAGCTGAGAGCAAATCAGCTGAGAGTCAGGAGGCCATCCAATCAACTTGTGCTAATTAGGCTGTGCTGAAGCTGAAAGGATCTGTTTTTCTTGCTGTTTGCTTGAAAGGAGGTAACTGCTGGGAGGCAGAGGCCAAAGGGTGGGGGCCAGTGGGTAGACGGGGCTAGATTTGGTGTATAAGATGCACCTAAATTTTCACCCCCTTTTAGGGGGGAAAAAGGTCCATCTTATACTCCGAAAAATATGGTATTTTAATGGGACATCATAACCACATGTGGAAATAGCATTAATGCAGCCATCAGTGCCTTACCTGTAATTCTATTGCTAGCCCTTTTCAACTAGAGTCCCCTATAATTTTGACACTCAGAAAGAGTGAAAAGTTTGCTTTGCTATAATGTTAAACTAATTCAAGCAGTTTTCAGCAGGGAGGGAAAAGAAAGGGGTTATTATCTATCACAAAGAGAGATGTGTGCTTCTGTACTTATAATGAGGAAATGTAATCATAAAAAATTCACAGGAAAAAGCCCCAGCAAGAGTACACCATATCAACTGGAAAAAAAAAATCTCATTCTGTGTTCTATTTCTGCTTTCTTCTCCCCAATTTTAATTTACATGCTGCTAACTGACAAAAACACAAGATTCAACTATGGATTTTTCATATAATATTCTTCCTCTCTTTGTGCAAGGCAAGCTATTTTTGAAGTTATGGCACTCCACTCCAGAAAAAAAAAAAAGAACAACAACATATTATTCTAGTAAATATTTTTGTGATTGGTAAATATTCTCACTCATAGTCAGCTAGAAAAGGAACCCACATGGGAGAATATGCACCAGATGTGGTATTCAACAGGTTCTGATCAGTTCTGGAGAACCGGTAGCAGAAATTTTGAGTAGTTCGGAGAACCAGTAAATACCACCTCTGATTGGCCCCGCCCCCATCTATTCTCTGCCTCCCAAGTCCCAGCTGATCCGGAGGAAATGGGGATTTTGCAGTAACCTTCCCCTGGAGTGGGGAGGGAATGGAGATTTTACAGTATCCTTCCCCTGCCACGCTAACTAGCCATGCCATGCCAGGTCCACCAAGCCACATCCACAGAACCGATAGTAAAAATTTTTGAATCCCACCACTGATGTGCACATAAGCATGTATACTGAGGCCAACATTTCAGCACTAAATTCAGAAAGTTCAGTGGCACTGCTAAAATGAGTATCTGTGGGATAGACTGGGTGGGTGGGTGGGGGAGTGTCTCCACACTTGGCAACATTAAAACTTGTCGATTTCAATTCCCAGAATTTCCCAGGCAGCATAGATGAAGTCCACAAGTATTAAAATTTGGAGACTCCTGGGATAGACTGAGGCAACACTTTTATTCATTTCATGAAATGGTTACTGTTATTTGTCTATGGAGATTCTCAGTCATCCTGGTCATGGTTGTCCCAAAGGTGCTTTTTCAAAAGGCAACTGGATTTTGTTTTTTCCTTGAAGTTTTGCTTCTCATCCAAGAAAAGCTTCTTCAGTTCTGACTGAGTGGTGAAGGATAGAAGGATTCATATTCTTTGCAATCATCTGATCATTAGCACTCTTTCTGAGAGTCATTGAGGCCACTTGGAGGTTTATCTGTGCCTGCAGGGTCACCTGAATAGTGAAGATGTGTGTGGAATCTCCCTGGAACTGCTGAAAGGACAGAGGGTAAACAAACACTTCACAAATACATGGCACAACATAGGAGAACAAACACATGAGGATAAGATTCAGCAGTCCATCTGCATTTGAAAGACAAAGGTCCCACTTTTGAAGCAAAATCCACATTCTGGAAAGAGAGGACCATTGGTTTGAAAGGGGAGGGGAGTCAAAGAAGCCATCTACATTAAGATTGAACAGCTGTCTCTCAACAGAGGGGGAGGGGTATGACACTACCTACCTCCTGTTTACAAAACAGTCCTTTACATCATCCTTCAAGCATTACTGTTATTTGTTTGCTGGTTGTGACTTTCCCATATCATTTTAAAGTCAGGTGGCCTACAGCCAAAAACAAGTTCCCATCATAGCTTGGAATGAGCAGGTGATGAGAAGCATAGACTGAATCACACTATAAGAAAATATTGGAATATGCAGAAATGAATAGATTAACACTGGCAATTAAAGAAAAGGAAAAATCAGAGTATTTCAAGGTTTGGGGGCAATTTTACCAATAGTTAGAGAAGAGATATACATGAAAATTAATATAGCTAAAATATTTTTTTTAAAATTTGATTTATATGCCGCCCTTCTCCGAAGACTCAGGGCGGCTTACAATGCATTAAGCAATAGCCTTCATATTTTTGTATATTAATACAAAGTCAGCTTATTGCCCCCACAAACTGGGTCCCTATTTTATCTACCTTAGAAAGGATGGAAGGCTGAGTCAACCTTGAGCCTGGTGAGATTTGAATTTACAGTAATTGCAGACAGTTGGTGTTAATCACAATGCTTTAGTCTGCTGATCCACCAGGCCCATTTTGGGGGGAAATGTTGTAATGAATTAAATGAAGATGTAAAAGCAAGATAGAAAGGTAGTAAGAAAATGATGAAAAATGAATTAATAAAGGTAAGAAATTTGGAAAAAACATTGTAAATTAATTGAGGGAAAATATAAAGATATGATAGAAATATAGTAAGAAAATGATGGAGGACCACAAAATACGTACCCAGATGACACACTGAATGATTAATGGAGTATTGTATGTTTGTTTGTTTAAAATTAAAAAAAAAAAGACTGACTCACACCTGTGTGTGTGTGATTCTCATAGAATCCCGTGGTTTACTGAGTAGCTCAAAGGAATGAAGCAACATAAAAGATTTCTAGAGCGCTGCTGGAGGAAGACAAAGGTCAAGGGTCAAGGGGAGTAATGCCTCCTACAAAGGCAGCATTTAAGATCCAGCTGCTGCAATTACTTGCGAGTTCAATCCCAGGCAGGCTCAAGGTCGACTCAGCCTTCCATCCTTTATAAGATGGGTAAATTGAGGACCCAGTTTGTTGGGGGCAATAAGCTGACTTTGTATAAAAATATAAATATATAAAAGTATGAAGGCTATTGCTTAATGCATTGTAAGCCGCCCTGAGTCTCCGGAGAAGGGCGGCATATAAATCAAATAATAAAAATAAAAAATAAAACCAAGCACAGGTAAGATACTTATCTTATGATGAAAAGGGTAGTGGAACATGGTTATTTCTCTGTCCTTATTGCATCTGCAAGTAGTTGACTGGGTGGCCATGTTTCAGTTAACCAGGTTTCTCCTAGATATGGAAGAGCCAGAGAAGCTCTTACAGGGTCGCTGTGAGGAATATTCCTGCCTCTGTCAGATGAAATTGCTTGGCTACACTTGAAGTTGGACTCTGGTTGAACATTGGTTACACCTTTGGAGAGCTTAGTATGAGAAGGCGCAATCATTCCGGCTCTCCTCAACCTCACAGCAGCTTTCACCATGGCATTCTTCTTGACCGGTTTCAGGGGGTCAGGAGTGGGAAGCTCGGTGTTATGGTGGGTCTCCTCCAGGGGTCATATTCACTTACCTTTGCTACAGGTTCACAAAAGGGAACATGTGCGTGCACTCACTCACTTTACTCGCACTTGCCACCTGCACGCTTGCGCAGGGGCTTCCAAGCATGTGCAGAACATCAAAAATGGGACGTGATGACATCCAGGCAGGTAGGCAGAGCCTCCCGCAGCTGCCACTACCGATTCGCCCGAACCGGATAGTACTTGCTGAATACCACCATTGGTCTCTTCCTTTGCAGCTGATTCCAGCAATGTGGGTTGCCTCAGGGCTTGAGCCTTTCGTCTTTCCATTTTAACGCCTACATAAAAATACTGGGGAGGTCATACATCAGTATGGGGAGGTTCGAGACCTCTTTTTAAAATATCCATATAAAACTGGAGTGCCATCACTGAAGATTCTCCTTTATAATGCCATTGTAAAATAAGAGGACAAGGACCAGATGTTTCTTGTGTGGAAATGATGGGAAAAGACTTTTCAGTAAGTTCCCCCTTCCCATGAAAAAGGCCACTATAGAAGAAATAAATGTCATATAGACTTTAAAGAACTCCTATCAGCTAAAGATGAATGCTGGGGGGGAAAAATGAAAGCTTTCTCCACCTCCATTCTGAACCAAGCACATACCTCCTGCACTCGAGAGCGGGGGAAAGAAAGGAAAAAAGAAGGCAGAGGGGGAGAAGTACAGCAGAAAGGAAGCAAAAGAAAATGAAATAATATAAGGAGGGCTCCTTGGAAACCGGTTTGGAAGATGAAAGCACAGATGTAGCCATTATTTGAACGAATTAGACTAGACCTTTTAGTGAAATTGCTGTAGGGGAGGGGAAAAAAATTACTTGTGTGTATTGTGCAGGCTCTAATTTACTTTTTGGCCAGGCAAACTGTAGCAGGCAAATGGCACATTATGTGTGGTGTATGCTGTGTTGGACAAGTGACAACTCTTCCTACAGCTCAGAAGAATTATGCTTTCCAAGTAAACACTGTGGAGGGGCCAGTGCAATTGTCACATGGCCTTGTCTCGCTCAGTGTTTCCTAGTGAATGAGAGGGACCTCCTTGGCATTGTGCTCGGATCCATCATGCCCCGTGTCTCTCACCGACCCAGCTCCATGGCCAGCTGACAAGAGCATAGAGGAGCCCATATGCTTTAATTGTCCCCATGTATCTTTGGTTGCTGGCTGAGAGCCTGGGCAATAGTTTTTATCATGTTAGGGGTGGTTCCCCCCCCCCTTTCCCAGTCTTTTCCCATCCCTGCTCCCCTTTTCTATTTGCCCTGAGGCACATTTTGTTTTCAGATAGAAACAAGATAAATGAGGGGGAGGCAGGAGCAGACCATTTGGAGCCTGGCAAGATTTGGAAGAGGTATTAGGCACCAACTGTTCTATTTAAACCTACCTGGTGGGTTAGACAGATTTTTAAAAGGATTTATTTTGATTCTCAAAGAGTTGTTCCCAGTCTGACGAATTGGAGGCTCACAGCTAGACAGTTCCCCCACCCCCCAAGCCTAAACCTAAGGTTTATCAATCATCAGATTCATCAGCCATGTAGCTAGATGAAGAAGGATCTTGGAGTTGGCAAATTCTTACCTCCTTGCTGTGGGCACCAGGCTGATCTGAATGGAGTGAGGCTTTTAATACTTCCCTGCTCCTGGCTCACCCAGTCTTTGCAAAAGTAGACTTCTTCCCCTCGCTTTGCTTATTAAAGACATTTTTTCTTTTGGGATTCTCAGAAGTCCCTCAATTGAGAATGATCCCATTTCTGGAGCATTTTGGAAGCATCTGCTGCAATAAAACAGTCCCATCAGGGTTTAATTTTTACATTTTTCAAGTGTGTTACATTTGTTCTAGAAACAGTATTCTACTTCGTCAAATTAGAAACTAGAGAAAATCGGTCATTGGAATGTAGATATGGATTGTCAACATATCTATCCCAAATGCACTTTATATTTGCTTTATATAAGCCATGCAATTGAATTTGAATAGACGTTTTTGTCCATACATTTTTTTTATGGTTTGCATGTTCCACTAAACTTTACTCTTCAGAATTGCTTCGTTTTACCAAATAAACACTTCTATATAATCTGTTTAAAATGTGCTGATTTTTGCCTAACTCCTCTCTAATATAATAACATGTGTAAATCTTTTAATGGCCGTGGTGGTGCAGTGGTTAGAATGCAGTATTGCAGGCTACTTCTGCTGATTGCTGGCTGCCTGCAATTTGGCAGATCGAATCTCACCAGGCTGAAGGTTGACTCAGCCTTCCATCCTTCAGAGGTGGATAAAATGAGGACCCAGATTGTGGAGGGCAATATGCTGACTTTGTAAACCTCTTAGAGAGGACTGTAAAGCACTGTGAAGCGGTATATAAGTCTAAGTGGCACTGCTATTGCTAATAAAGAATAGGAGGTAGTAGCAGACACTCTTCATTGCTGCACCTGTGTTAGAATCCACTTTGGCAGGTCATGACATTTTTATTTCAAATAAATTTCAAAGACTTATTTTATATCCACACTTGTGATAATGTTCAAAGACTGTGTTTGACATAAAGATCTGCAAAGTGGGCAGATTTCAGAGCCCTATTTTATTTGGTATTTGGAACAGGTATGACTCCTAGATTTGGAGTCGGACATGGAGTCCGACTCCATGGAGTTGGACATGGTCACAAGGGACCTCCACTTTTAAAAGAGATGACATTCTTGCTTTTAGCTAGAGTTTTGACTGTGAAAAAGTAGACAATTGGCAGTTTTCATTGTCCTATTATCATCTCTTTTTTGGCTCTTTTAAAAAAAAATCTCTACCACCCTGAATTTTTAATAGGAAGATGGAATTTAAATTGAATAAATAAATGCTAGAGGTTATCAATTATTTGGGTAGGCTTGTTGTGATCATTTAACAACAGGAGGAGATGAGAGTGAGGGATAGCAGGATACTTGGGCCAGCATACAACTTACAAAAGGTTGAGCGTAGTATCATCCTTGCATCTCAGATCAGTGGTGGGTTGCTACCAGTTCACCCTGGATCAGGCGAAGCAGTAGTGCCGGTGACAGGAGGCTCCACCCACCCGCTTGGACATCTCTGTGCATGCACAGAAACATTGCATGCACGTGTGAGTGCACCCGCACCCATGAGTGAACCAGTAGCGATGGGATTTTAATCCCACTATGGTCTCAGATGGTTGGGTAATTTTTATGTAAGTTGAATGAGCCCTATATTATAGCTCTTGCCCCTCTGCTCCCCATTTCTGTCATTTAAACATCACACGGTTGCTTTCCATTGATTTAAAGTTTGAATCTTGTGCTTGTCTTGTTATAATGAGCACTTAATATTAAGGATATTCCTCCTACTGGAGGAAAGGGCCACCATCATATTTTTCCATTATGCCATTGTCCAACAGTTTTTGCCCTCTGAATTCCTCTGACAGTACCAGATAGCATAAAGCCCATCACCATCAGTAGGAGGTTTTGTTCAGATTCCCAAGGTTTATGGTGCTTGTTTTTTGCTCAGTGTTCCAACCATGCCGGTTTTGGTTTTCAAGACCCATTTTCATGTATTTGGCTACGTGAAGCAGGTACATTATATGAATCACAACAATACCTAAGTGAATTATACTGTACATCTTCAATTCTTGAAGGAACATTTCAAGTTGGGTTGCAGATCCTCCCTGGCAACCAGGGATGAAATCCAGCAGGTTCTGATAGGTTCTGGAGAACTGGAAGTGGGAATGTTGAGTAGTTTAGAGAACCGGTAGTGGAAATTTTAAGTAGTTCAGAGAACTGGCAAATACCACCTCTGGCTGGCCCCAGAGTGGGGAGGGAATGGAGATTTTGCAGTATCTTTCGCCTGCCATGCCCACCAAGCCACACCATGCCCACCAACAGGTAGTAGCCACGCCCACAGAACAGGTAGTAAAAAAATTTGGATTTCACCACTGCTGGCAACTCCACTGTGCAGCTGGCAGAAAACAAATTCAGGAAAGACGAGATAGATGCTTGTTGTCTTTATGAGAATCTGACTTCTTAGTAGTAGTAGTAGTTTGTCTGACTCATGGGGACTATACAGGCAAGTGCTCTCCATGCTTCTTTCAATTGCTGGATGGTCAATATTAGTCATCTTTGTATCAGCTTTGATGGCGTCAAACCAGCGAGTTCTTTGCTTGCCCCTTCTTCTTTGTCCACTAACCATTCCTAGCATTATTAATTTCTTCAATGAATTTGCCAATTTTGACATGGCCAAAGTAAAAATCCATACCTGAGATATGCTGAATTATTGCCATAATAGTGAGGTTGTTTTACAGGGTAGTTCACCATTACTTTCCCTAAACCTCCTATTGATGTGGGCTTGAGACCAGCATATGGTTGCTGGCTTCTTAAGGGCCCCCCAAATCCTTTGAAAGGAAAGTGTGTTCTTTGAAAAAAAGAGAATAGGACAAATCTTTCAAAATGAAGGTAGGAAATATTGCAAGTACAGTCTACATCTCTTTCCTCTTCTCTGAACTCAACATTTCCCAGTTGTAATGGATATTTTCATCTACTTAGTGAATATAATCCAAGATACCATTTGAATTTGCAGCACGAACGAATGCCCATTTCCTAGGGTTGCTTTATTGTTCTTTAAAGCAGAATAAGTAGGAATGTGAGGCAGAACATGACACAAAGTCTTCTCCCTCTCATCCAGCTGTTAAAATGAGAAACCAAGAAAATCATTTCTAATCCTCTCACTTCATTTTCAATTATGCTATCTCACTCGCAAACTGTTATCCTAAATTAATCTATAACTTTGGCCATAAAAATGCTATTCTCATGGAGCCCAAGAGGCATGCACCTTAGAATGTTTGCTTTTTGCCAAGGAATCTCATAAAACATTCTGGAAATGTTTCAATCAATTTTGGAAACAGACCATCAGGAGCCAAACATCGGAACTGTTATTTAACAAACATGTTCTACACCATCTCTTCTTTATAGTGCCTGCTAATGCAATGTGTGAACTCTGGTTAAAACCATAGATTTCTATATCATATGACTCAAGGTTACATTGGTCATTTGCTAGAGTGTAACACAGAAGTACCAGTCTGGATTGGGCACATTAAATGATAGAAGGAAAACCAATCTTAATAGCTCAAGGGACTGAAGTCAAAAACCTATGAAGAATGGATGTAGGAATTGGGTATGTCTAGTAATGAAAAGAAGAACTAGGGATGACATAATAGCAATGTTCTGATATCTAAGGGCTGCCACAAAGAAGAGGGAGTCAAGCTATTTTCCAAAGCATCCGAAGACAAGACAAGAAGCAATGGATGGAAACTAATAAATGAGAGAAGCAACCTAGAACTAAGGAGAAAGTTCCTGACAATTAATCAGTGGAATGATTTGCCTCCAGAAGTTGTGGGTGCTTCAACACTGGAAGTTTTAAAGAAGAGATTGGAGAACTTTTTGTCTGAAATGGTATAGGGTTTCTACTCGAGGAGGGGGGTAAACTAGAAGACCTCCAAGATCCCTTCCAACTCTGTTATTCTGTTCTGTTAATATGTGAGGAATTGAAGAAAAGGACTTCTCAGTATTAACTCCAGATTTCTGACCACAGCTGTGCTGCAGAAACACAATGAAAAGGACCTATCATGCCCAAAATCTTTTTGTAACCCTGATGTTCACTTTTGACTGGAGTTCCTTGGTTTAACTTGGAGTTCCTTGGTTTAACTTGTAGGATGTTGTATATGAATCCCAAACTTGTTTTCTGCTACTATGCCCTAAATCATAATACGTTTGTATGAAAGTATGCTTCCATAATTCTTCAATCATTTCCTAGAGATGGAATTTGGTAACCAAATATATTACCATATTTTTTGGAGTTTAAGACACACCTTTTTCCCCCAAAAAAGAGGGTGAAAATCTGGGTGTGTCTTATACTCTGAATGTAGCCCTGCCTAACCTCTCAAACTGAGGTTTCAGAGGCTGAAAAATGCCGCATAAATTAAGCTTCAGAAAAAAAGCCTCAGAAACGAAGGTTCAGAAAAAAGAGCCTCCAAACAGAGCTTCAGAAAAAAAAAAAAGAACTTTTTTTATGAAGCTCTGTTTTGGATGCTTTCAGAGGCTGAAAAAAAAAAAAAAACAAGGTACAGAGCTCACAACCAATGAACCTATTGCTAAAATTCACCTCTGGGAATTCCAGGAAGCCAATCCACCTGCCAATCAGTTTTCTTATTTTCCTCCCCAAAAACTAAGGTGAGTCTTATACTCTGGTGCATCTTATACTCTGAAAAATATGGTATAATATTTTTGTAATAATAAGCAATGGATGCTACTTGGTAGTGTACAAATAGTCCTTGGTGTATGACCAGTCACTAAATCATTCAAAGTTCAAACAGGCTAAAAAAAAGTTACTTAAGACGTATCCTCAAATTTATGACTGATGCACACTCATTCCAGTGGACACATAATCGCATTTCAGGTAATTGGTGACCAGCTCATATTCATAATTGGTTGCAGCATGCTGTGGTAATGTGATTGTGTTTTGTGATCTTTTTCTTGCTATTTTCTAGCAAAAAAAAAGCTGGATTCAGACTTACAACCATGTGAATTGCTTAAAAACCAATGACTCACTTACCAACTGTTGTAATAATGGTTGTAAAATAGAGTCTGGTCATGTGATGACTTGTCTTATTACCAAAATTCTGGATTGAATTGTGATCGTAAATCAAGGACTGCCTGCACAGTTTTACTTACTTTTGCTTTA
This sequence comes from Masticophis lateralis, assembly GCA_030761175.1. NCBI lineage: Eukaryota > Metazoa > Chordata > Lepidosauria > Squamata > Colubridae > Masticophis > Masticophis lateralis. The sequence goes on along the minus strand of JAUDYJ010000001.1, from coordinate 143,419,071 downwards.
CTTACTTTTACTTACTTTTACTTACTTTTGCTACCAGTTCGCTCACACTGATGCCTATTTCAATTCATTAAGGGCATTAAGCTACAATATTATTTACTTGTTAGTTTATAAGCCATCTTACCTTCAATGACTCAGGTTGGCTTATGATAACAAGTACTACTTGTTTAGCAACCACAATTGCAACCAGAAATGAGTATTAAGTGAAGCAGTCACTAAATGAAACCTAAACTATGCTTATGATCTTACCTCAGCTTTCCTTTGCTTTAGAGACATGCCAAAGTGCAAGGATTGGTCGCAAAGTTACTTTTTCATCATCATCGTAACTGTGAACTGTCCAGTGGTGAAATGTAAAATTTGTTACTACCGGTTTTGTGGGCGTGGCTTGGTATTGGGGGTAATGTGACTGGGTGGGCGTGGCCGACTTTTTTTAAAAAAAACTTTTTTAAAGCGAATAGGTTGTAAAAAAATTCTTTTAAAAGGTTAAAAAAAGGCTCTGACGATCACAGCTGTGGCGCACAATCGTCAGAGCCTTTTTTTTTTACCTTTTAAAAACAGGAAGTAACGATACCCGGGAGGGTTGGAGGAGCCTCGCGCCACCATCGCTACCAGTTTTCCGAACCACCTGCCACAATTGCTACCAGATCGCGCGATCTGGTCCGAGACAGAATAAGGCATATTCTGGCAGAATAAAGGCAGAATAACCTATTTCATAGTTTTTGGCAGTTACCTTTGTATTTTTATTGTTATAAAGTTACGTCACGGTACAAATGTCTCTTAACAATAAATTTATTTATTTAGCGTATGGCAATTGAACAATAAAGACACATGCCTTTAACTCTTTGTCTCAGTAAACTTTGCCTTCGCTGATTACAGTCGGTCCCCACTGATTAATCCATTACACCTTTTGCTGATCACTCTGTTAATTGGGCTAATTAAAACATGTAGCCCTAGTTTTATTTCAACATAAGGAAGCAGAAAGATTAGAAAGAAGAGTCATTTAGAGCCTCCTAAAAGTTGCCCCCAGGATTATGGATACAAAAGAGAAGCAGCTGTAGGAGTGCACTGCGAAATCAATCTTTTTTTTTTAAAAAAAAAAAATACAGTACAGATACAGTCTTTATTGGGTTTCTTTCTGGCATTTTGCTGAGTAACGATGAAAACAGATGTAGAACATTTGCCCAAAGCAGCCTACTGATTTCTCCTTCTCTTTAGTGTGCGGAACACTGGATTTTTACCATCGGCAGCCAAGAATGAATGTTGCTGAGTTTCATAAGTGTTGCGGAAAAAAGTCAGCAGGCCAAAGCTGGAGTTGAGAAGATGGGCAACTATTTACAGTGACAAACCTATATTCATTGCTGTGGTAGAATTCAAATTTTTTTACAAACGGTTCTGTGGGCGTGGCTTGGTGGGTATGGCAAGGGAAGGATACTGTAAAATCCCCATTCCCTCCCCACTCCTGGGGGAAGGATATTGCAAAATCTCCATTCCCACCCCACTCTGGGACCAGCCAGAGGTGGTATTTGCCTGTTCTCCGAACTACTGAAAATTTCCGCTACCGGTTCTCCAGAACCTGCTGAATTTCACCCCTGATTCATTGCAATATCTAGGTTTGACCTCAGCCCCCGAACATTCCGAAGCTTTCTGCTCTCCAGTTAAAATGATAAACAAACAAGCTTTTTCAATAATCACAACTAAGTTCCAAGGCAGCAACTCAGTCTTAGAATCATATAGTAATAGTGGCTTGTTTATTTTGATGTGATTATCTTTCTGGTTGTGTTTCTGGCTTGTTTTTCTCCATTGTTGGCTGGAGCTCTGAAAATAGCATATGTTAATATTTTTGGAACGGTGTGTAAAAAATAAAAATAAAAATCGAACTTGCATTTTAGTTTATTTCAGTCTTTCTTTTATGGAAGGATCCAATACATAGGTGGAGAAATAAGCTGGAAATTTTAAAACAAAATGAAATGGTTTGAATGGAAAACAAGGAATGGAAGGCCAAGAAAAAGTCGGAATCCAGGCAGTAATGAAATCGCAATTGTAGCCTTCAACCCAGGGAGGAACTGCCACTGTGCCGTCCTGTTCAAAATGTGCAGTGTGATGCAAGGTGACAATTGGAAGATGTATGTGTCGACATCTCATTTTGTTGCCTCTAGCCCAGTAAACTACAGAGTGTACTGTCGGTTCGGTGATTTAGGAGCTGTGACATCCCTGTTTGTAAGCAAAAAAAAAAAGGGGGGGTGTTGAAATTACATTAACAATACACAGGGAGCCCTGTCATCTTGTTCCTGTCCACACATACACAAAATGTGTTTATATATGCAGATAGTGACAAATCTGCTGGAATTGCACAAATAAATTCCTTCCTTCCTTCCTTCCTTCCTTCCTTCCTTCCTTCCTTCCTTCCTTCCTTCCTTCCTTCCTTCCTTCCTTCCTGCCCTCCCTCACTCTGTCCATCCCTCCCTCCTTCTCCCTCCCCCCTCCTTCTGTCCTTCCCTCCCTCCTTCCCCTTCCTCCCTCCCTCCCTCCCTCCCTCCCTCCCTCCCTTCCTTCCTTCCTTCCTTTCTTCCTTGCTTCCTTCTCATAAGAACTTCCTGAAAATACAAATTTGAGTGGGATTAATCTGAAGAGAAAGAACAGATGGGACTGTTGTTGTGGCTGCCAGTCGCATGGGCAGAAGGCAATGAAAAATAATTCCATTTCCCTCCTCAGTTGGGAAAGCTTAAACTGGTGATCAGTGGTGGATATGGCAGATGGGGGTGGCTGGCAGACTTCATCACAAAGTGATGTCGGTATTAATAAAAAAAAAAGGATCACATTTATGCCCAGAGAGAATTTTGTACTGGCTCCACAATCTAAGTTACTAGTAAGGAAGGTATGTGTGTGTGTGTGTGTGTGTGTGTGCATGTATGTTTGTGTTAGAGAGAGACTCTCTCTTCCTCTTTCTTTCACAACTAGATGCAGATATTATTATGCTGGGGAGGGGAGGGCGTTCTCCATTTCTCCCAAAATATATGAACTAATGGCAATGTTTGTTTTTTTTCTTCAATACTTTCATCTCAAAATAATGTTCTTAAGGAAATCTCAGCATTGCTTAAAGAATCACAAATATTAGCCATGAAATAAGTTAGTCCATTTTCTTGATCTTGCTGTATTCTATTTACTCACTCACTAATCAAGGGTCTTGATATCCTTAACACAGAATTAGATTCACCATATATGGAATTCCCCAGAGGTGCTTCACTGACAGTGACCTTAGCATTATTTCAGTGCCAGGTGAAGATCTTGTTTATTTTCTCAGGCTTTTAAACTGGCTTTTAATTGTATTTTGATTCACACAGTTTTAGTTCTGAATGATGGCCTTGATGTTGAATAGGGTATATGGTATTTTATTTTACATTTTTTAAATGGAAACTGCATTTATAGTGTGTGGTATTGTATTGGATTTATTATTTGGTGTGGTTTTTTAATTGTAAATCACCCTAAGAGGTTCAGCTGTGGGCAATTTCTTTTTCTTTTTAATGAATGAATGAATGAATGAATGAATGAATGAATGAATGAATGAATTCTTAAGGAGACTGGGTATGTTTAACCTGCAGAAGGCAAGGATAAGAGGAGACATAATACAGTGTTCCAATATTTAAAGAACTATCACATGGAAGAGATTGTGGATGAATTCTTCATAGTGCCAGAGAGTAAGATAAGAACTAATGAAAGGTTAATTCTTATCTTTAAGGTTTCACTAGTGAAACCTTAAAGAAGGTGTTCCAACTTGAAATAAGGGAGAATTTCTCAACAGGGAGAGCTATTAAAAGGTAAAACAACCTGCTCAATCCAAGTTTTCAAATCAACATTTAGCATCTGTTTGTCCAGGATGGGTATGGAAAGTCCTGTCCTGGGAAGACTAGACTAGAAGGTTTCCAAGCTATCTTTCAACCCTGTGATTTTATGTGTAGGATTCCCTTTGCATACAGTTCAGTCCAATGCTAGGATGAGAGCTCAGGTCCCTTTTATCTACATATAAAATAAAATAGATCTCTGCTGTAATCCTACCCATAGCGTTTGTTCACTCTGTATTTTCAAATGTCATTATTCATCCTGCCTCCTGCAGCTTTGAAAATTCTGAAATAAAGAAAAGCAGAGTGTTTTAAAATAAAACAAAACCTGAAATCTGACTTTTTAAAGAAAACAAAATAATATCAGTGCTATATTAGATGACACAACTGTTTTTATAAAAACCACATTGGCTTTTTGAGAACCGTTTGAGAAATTAGTAAACAGTTGTATAGAATGGCACTAATTGGCAGATGATAAAAGCAGAAACCCAGAACTGGGCTTTGTTTTTTCCTAGTAATTTGCAGATCTTTTTCCCTTCCAGGTCTTGCAAAAACAGTAGTCTAGGGACTAGCTCCCAAAAGACTCCCCATCTTTAGTTACACTTGAATTCCAACATGGAGAAAGCTATCAATTTGTTGTTGCAGGATTGCTGTTTTGCTCCCCACCCCTCTTGCCCATGCTCTTGCAAGACCCCTTTATTTTATCATTGGTAATTTGTTCTTTTTCTACAACCTAAAGCCAAGTATTTCTTCTGGGAAGTGATAGGGGCGAAAAAAGGCAGTCTGGTCGTCTCCTTTGATTTTTCTCAATTTCAGAGGAGAGCAGAGCCATAAAGATACCCTTGAGAAGAAGCCAGCTAAGGAATCATTTACCCTGTTCTGGAGGTTTTTCTACAAATACTGCTTCTTTCTGCAAACTTTCACAACTTGTTAGCCTAACAGAACTGCTGGAGTTCAATGACAAAGTTTTTTTGTCAGCTTGCATGACACTTTAATGAAGATAAAGGGGGCTTTCAAAGGTAGCTCTTCACAAGATTTTGTTTAGGAGGAAATAATGAACAGGGTACATGGCCTGGTTAAAGGTACAAAGCTAAGATGGATCACTTCTCAGTGCTACAGAACATCACAGTGGCATTTTGACCAAACTCTCTTTGAGGAATGGGCTCATGAAGAGAAAGGAAAGCTTTATTTTGTCCTAGATAGCTAGATAGATTCAGTTCGCACCACTTCGGAGAACCGGTTGTTAATTTTCTGAGCAATTTGGTGACCTGGTTGTTGGAAGAAATCATTAGGGTAGAGAACCAGTTGTTAAATTATTTGAATCCCACCATTGGATAGATAGATGATAGATAGATAGATAGATAGATAGATAGATAGATAGATAGATAGATAGATAGATAGATACATACATACATACATGCACCCACATTGGGCTTTTCAAGAGATTTTCAAAGGGAGGGATTGAAACAACCCACCGGTATGTATTACTGTGAATAAGAATTTATATATTTTATCTATCTATCTATCATCTATCTATCTATCTATCTATATCTATCTATCTATCTATCTATCTATCTATCTATCTATCTATCTATCTATCTATCTAATTATATATATATATATATTATATATCATTCAGGACAAGATAAGTGCTGGCCGTTGGCTCCATATTCAAGCATGGCTTGAATAATCACTATCAGCTGAGTTTGGACAGCAAGCTAGGACCAAAACCCTGGACTACAAACCACAATGGTAGGTTGACACAACATCACCATCATCTTCTTCTTTTAACGACCCCATAATCACTTGCAGGGTGGAGTCTGGGCAACTGAATGGAGCTAGTAGAGTGTTTACTGGCAGGATGCCCTTCCTGTCGCCATTGAAGAGTTTTGTTCAGCAGATATATTCTCATTGTGCCCAGAGAGAGAAATATCTGCCTCTACCTAGGATTGAACTCACGACCTCCTGATTGTGAGGCGAAAGCTCCACCTCCAGGCCACTGCACCACTCCTGGGTTCACACAATATATTAAACCAAAATGCATTCTAGCAGATCATGATGACAAAACCATCCCAGTGTTCAAGTATGTAAGCAGCATAATTACAGCAAGTAAGGGCATGGGTTTAGAGCTGGAATATATGATCAAACATTGTTTCTGATCTGCTCATTCATCAACCATATCTGTATTTGTTTTTACTAGTGAAGAAGAAATCAGAATCGCAAATTGATGTGGAAACAGAATAGAATGGATTTCAGGCCAGAAAAATGACGTTCATCTACTTGAGTTGCACGTATAAATGTAAATTGAAAAACAAAACCAGAGGAGCAAACAATGGATCTTTGTTCTAACTTCTTGAAATGTTATGGATTCAGCAGAACTGTTATTTCGGAGAACTTGGGAGCATCAAGATACTTAAAATTTCTCTTCAGTGCACCTGGCTAATAGCAGCCTGATTCAGTGGAAGAGGAAGATGCAATTTAAAACTGTTTTATTTTGCAACAAAACTTATTTCCACCTTGGCCTTTGCAAAGATAACCAGGACAATCACAATGCTGAGGTTTTTTTTTTAAAAAAAATGACAAAGCACTTTGTTTCCATAAAGTGGTCAATAAAAAGAAAATAGTGTGAAGCATTATGGTTATTTCTTTCTAAAAGAAGGATCATCTGTATTTGGCACAGGTTATTGTGTGATAATGATGATAAAGGGAACATTAGAAGAGGGATGGTAGGTACATTGGTGCGCTTATGCACACCCCTTACAAACCTCTTAGGAATGGGGTGAGGTTGACAGTAGACAGTCTAAAGTTAAAATTTTGGGGGTTTGAGGATATAACAAGAGAGTCAGGTGGTGCATTCCAGGCATTGACCACTCTGTTGCTGAAGTTGTATTTTCTGCAATCAAGTTTGGAGTGGTTTACCTTAAGTTTGTATCTATTGTTTGCTTGTGTATTGTTGCGGTTGAAGCTGAAGAAGTGATTGATAGGTAGGACATTGTAGCAGATAATTTTATGTACTACGCTTATTACATGATGATGACCATAATGCTCAGAATGTTTCTTTTACTAAATGTACAAACTGCTACTGAGTGCCTAAATATCAGAATTTGGGATTTGGGGATGTTAATCTCAAATATGAAATATATTGGAGAGACTGGAGATGTCAGATAGAAAAACTAGCTTTCTGTCATGCCAAATTGTTTCATGTTTAACCCAGCAAACTAAAAATATAAAAGGATCATCACCTAAGTGATAAACTGCCTGCTCCCAGACAATTGTTTTAACTGATTTACACCACTTTCCTCTCCAGAAAAATCTACATTTGTTTGAAGTAGGCCTTCCTAAATTAAAAAAGGCAGTGTTGTAAAAACAACTTTCCTTCCTTCCTTCCTTCCTTCCTTCCTTCCTTCCTTCCTTCCTTCCTTCCTTCCTTCCTTTCTTTCTTTCTCATTAAATTAGGCACGGGGGTGGCTTTGTGATATTATGCTTATCATTCTACCCCTTCTCCATTCAAACACATGCCACTGCCAACTTTGACTGCCATGAATAAGTTACTGATGATCTCTGATCTCAGCATAGTAGGGAGGGAGAGCTGTTTTTCAAAGAAAACTTCAGATACCATTCAGCTTGCCATCTTGTGAGTCCAATTCATTTGAAATATGTCAAAATATATTTTGCCCAAAACAGCACAAAAGCAATATTGCTGACAGATGTCAAATGGAAATACCAGCTGGTTTGAACAACAGCAGCATATTATAATTAGGATATATATATATATATATATATATATATATATATATATATATATATATATATATATATATATATATATATATATATATTCAACAATGTACGCTTTAGTTTCAACGATGGAAATATGAGCATCCAATTCTTTCAGTATTCGGAGAAGTGAAAATATAAGCAAAACAAATGTTGAAGTCTTTATTCAATTTTAAAAAATGCCTTACCAGTCGCAAGATTTTGCAAAATAGGTGATATCGGGGAGGGGGGAACCCACACTAGAAGATGTCAGAGATTAGTAAATCTGAAAAGTAACCAAAATGGTGATGCTGTGCAGAGAAGGGTTAAAATTGAAATAAAAAAACCCCGGCATAGCTCAAAGCAGGTTCTGCTCTGAATGATGAGCTGCGTCTGTATGACTAAGTTATAGGTTACACACATATCCCCTTAAAATGTTGTGATTTCCCATAAAAAGCCCCAGCAGATATGATATTGAGTGATCCTCGGGAGTAGTCTAATAAAACAAATGGAGCTAAGCTTCCCCAAATTTCTGAAATGGTTCAGCAACTTTCCAGGCCAATTCACTTCCCATTAACCATCAGAATTATTTGAGGTTAGGGCCATGGATGAGTGAAGAATGTCAGCTTGTGGTAACTCAGTCTTGGTCCCTAACCTAGGAAGAGTCTGACGCTGCAATAAATGCTGCTCTTTAGAGCCAAACAGTGCCCTTGTTTCCGTGGTTGTGATTTACCGGGTCAAAGGAAGGGTAGCATATGTTATGACTAGATAAATCTAATCACAGTAGGTGGGCTAGATGAACTTAGTTTTACCCCCAAACAGCTCTGCCTCAGCTACTTCCCCCAGGCTGTTCTCTTTTCTGATTATAAAAAAGTGAGTTGACAAAGTTAACTTGGCTCCAGGTATTCCCCTCCCGACCCCCATTAACTAATCAGTGATTAGGGTTTTGTGTTTTTTTTTTAAATCATTACATAGGGGAGGAAGTAATCCAGAAATGATTGCTTTATGGCAAGTGGGAGAACAGTGAAACTGCCCATTCTCCATTTGACACAGACATCAATGACTGCCTACTGCCACACTCATGATTCTCTTTACCCTGGGGAACCAATAGACAAGGTCCCTGTGTCATAGGAACATGGAAGCTTATCCTGGGATTGAACACGGTAAACCTTTGCAGCGTCTGTACTCAAATGCAAACCAGAAATATGTAGCGTTGCTTAAGGGATGGCTTTACTATCCCTTAATTAGATCAGACATTTCCCAGTGTCTGTATGTATTTTTCTAATGCTCAGATACCGTCTGTATATCCAGAATTTCCGATGGGATGTACAGGCAACATTTAAATGGCTGCTTCTAGTTAAATATTCCCTAGGGAACAGGATTTGATAGCTGGGGGAATACTCAGCCACCATTAACTTTAAGCTTTTGTTAACACAATTTTGACACCGCTAGTATGTAGGTAATTAGGAAATGCAGTTCCTCTTTAATGAAAGATTAGGAAATGAGGATAGTTTTGGAATACACCTAAACACACTCACGTATTTTTCATCCTTTGGGGGAAAAAAAACCCCCACACATATGCTCGAATAATGCACCCTTGGACCCTCTGCGCATGCACAGAAGGTCAAAAACAGGTTACTTCCTGGTTAAAACCAGGTTTGTTTGTTTTTTTAATTTGATTTATATGCCGCCCTTCTCCGGAGACTCAGGGCGGCTTACAATGCGTTAAGCAATAGCCTTCATACTTCTGTATATTTATACAAAGTCAGCTTATTGCCCCCACAAACTGGGTCCTCAATTTACCTACCTTAGAAAGGATGAAAGGCTGAGTCAACCTTGAGCCTGCCTGGGATTGAACTCGCAAGTAATTACAGCAGCTGGATCTTAAATGCTGCCTTTTTGGAGGCATTATTCCCCTACGCTACACAGGCTCTTCTTGGTTACTTCTTGGTGTTGCTGTTGCTACTGGTTCAGCTGAACCAGTACGAGCTGGTAGCATCTCACCCTCTCCCAAGACCATTGTTATCAATAGAATTCAAAATAGTTATCATTTTACTGGTATTAGAAATAGTATCTATTTACTACATTTTTATGCCATATTACAGGTTAAAAAAACACCTCCAAAATACAATAATGAAGCAATAAATTGCCAAACAATGCCTTTCAAATCTTCAAGGCATTGTTTGTCCTTCCTACAGCACATATGCGCTTAGCCACTCAAGAAATCTCAGCTAAACAATATTTATTATGATTATTACTGCTATTACTGAAAGGTATAACTCATTCTTCTATTCTAGAGACCTTTGGAGCAGTATGATATTTTAAAGCATTTTTTTTTTAAAAGCTATAAATACCAAACATTAAACAATGTTAAAACAGCTATATCAGCATGATCTCCATCGGGGCATGGAATTTTAATTCTGTATTATTATATTGATTTGTTTCTGTTTGTATTTTTCATGGGCTAAGCTTTGACTGAAACAATATCATGGAGTAAGTCCTAACAGCAGTCAGCAGAAAACCAGATGTGCACATTTCTAGTTGGACATCGCCCAGTGCCAAACAAACAGAAAATCTGGATTCACTGTGCTGAGCTGACCATTACTGGGGTATTCTGTTCCTTTAGCTACCACTTACCATATTTCAGAAGATGAGGAAAGCAAATAATAATAATAATAATAATAATAATAATAATAATAATAATAATAATAATAATAATAATCCCCTCCGAGGAGCTCTACCTTGTCGTGGTGGAGGGGCTTGCATGCTCTAATGATCCTAAGAGCTATGCTGAACAGGTGCAACCATATCAGACAGATCTTAGGTGAAGGGCCAGACAAAATCTGCTCCACAACCCATTCAAACATGGTGAATACGAAAAAAATGAAATTTATGCCGGCTGAACCGTCGCCCGGATTAACAAGGGTTCCGTTGGATGCTAGGGTTCCTGGGCATTCTACGAAATTGAGCTACAGGGCTCAGCTCCCTCTGCTAGGCAACCAGGGCATGGAGCCGACAAGCTACTGGAAGAAAAACCCCAAAAGCAAAAAATCTGGACTAAGGAAGAAAATACCTTTATTATGGAAGCTTACTATCAGTCTAAGCCAGCAAAACGTGGATTTCAAAAACGAATGTATCGGATTTGGAAGATGAACCATACGGACTATGACACCAGTGAACAAAGGTTAATGGACCAACGACGTGTAATCCTAAACCACAAATTTTTCACTACAGAAGAATTAATAGCAATAGAAGAGAAAGCAACTAATAGTCTAAGTACATCAACAAAGAAGAGTAACATCAAGAATGATTTGCAGACTCAAAAACAAATTGAGAAAGAAAGGGAGGAAGAGGATACTGAAATGGATGAAGATATAGAACAAGGAAGCACTGAAGAACAAATACCAAAAGATAGTGCTCAATTAGCTAGAAAAATAAAGCATCAAATGGAAGATGCTGAAAGAACACGTTTGCCAAAACTGAACCAAGTGAACTGGAAAGAATTGAGAAATGTACTAAAAAAGATCAATGAGGCTGTGCAAACTATTAGAACCACTACATTAGCCGAAACAAACCAACTGATGTATGCAGCAGCCGTCATAACCACCAAAGAACTGGGGTTGAAAATACAAAAAAACCAAAGGGGCAAGAAAGGGAAGCCTAAGTGGAAAATTCGGTTAGAATTGAAGATAAAAAAATTACGTGGAGATTTGAGCAACTTGAAGAACCTAAGGCAAAGTCAGTTAAAGAACAAGCAGGTCAAAAGCAGCCTGGAAGCAAGATACGATCTGAGAAATAAGGAGATTGCGGTAGTAATTGAAGAGCTGAAGCAGAGGGTTGTTGCCATCGCCGAAAAGATTAAAAGGTATGAAAACCGAGTAACTCAGTTCAAAGAAAACTCACAGTTCAGAGCAAATCAGCACCAGTTTTATAAGAGCTTAGAAAATAGAGAAGGAATAACAACAAATGAAAAGCCTGATAAAGAGAAAGCTCTGAAATTCTGCAAGAATTTGTGGGAAAACAACAAGAAGCATAACAGAAATGCAAAATGGATCAAACAGGTTGAGGACTCTATTAAAGTGCATAAAATGGAAGACATGAAAATAACAAAAGCAATGGTGCAAAGACAGTCAAGAAAAGTGAAGAACTGGAGTGCACCTGGGCCAGATGAGCTACATGGCTTCTGGATAAAGGCACTTACAAGTGTGCACAAAAGATTGGCAACCCAGATGAACCAGGTCCTAAAAACACCTGAAAATGATAAATGGATGACAACTGGAAGAACATTTTTGATCCAAAAAGATAAAGAAAAAGGAAAGGACCCTGGAAACTATAGGCCAATCACCTGTTTGCCAACAACATACAAGCTTCTTACTGGTATCATTGCAAACCAAATCTATAGATACCTGGAAAGAAATAACTTGCTTCCTGTAGAACAGAAAGGATGCTGCAAAAACTCAAGAGGAACAAAGGATCAACTGCTGATTGACAAGCTAATCCTAAAGAACTCAAAGAAAAGACGAACCAACCTGTTCATGGCTTGGATAGACTATAAGAAAGCGTTTGATTCAGTTCCCCATAGCTGGATCAAGAAATGCCTGGAAATCTTTGGCATCAGCAGAAACATACAAAAATTCATGGAATCTTCAATGAACCTCTGGAAAACAAAACTTATGGCTAATGAAGAAGAACTAGGTGAAGTTGAAATTAAACAAGGCATTTTCCAGGGTGATTCCCTTTCCCCCCTACTTTTTATACTCTCAATGCTACCACTGACAATCATTTTGAAAAATCTAAGCTGTGGATATGAACTTGCAAAGAAAGGACTGAAAATCTCGCACTTGATGTACATGGATGATTTGAAGCTGTTTGGCAAAACAAAGCTGAACTGAATTTATTAACTGAACACACAAAAGAATTCAGCCAAGACATTGGTATGCAGTTTGGAATTGACAAATGTGCAACAATAGCAACCAAAGCAGGTAAGATCATAGAAGAGGATGGAATAGAACTAGAGAATGAAGAAACAATAAAGGCAGTAAAATCAGAAGAAGGCTACAAGTACTTGGGGATTTTAGAGGCCTCTGACTTAATGCATAATAAAATCAAGGAAATAACTTCAGCCAAGTACATTCGGCGAATTCGTAAGATATTAATGCCCAAACTAAGTGGAGGAAACATCATAAAAGCCATAAATACCTGGGCTATACCTGTGATTCGATACTCTGCAGGAATAATTGACTGGACCCAGATGGAGTTAGACAATTTGGACAGAAAAACAAGGAAGCTTATGACAATGAATCATGCCTTGCACCCTAAAAGTGATGTTGACCGATTATATTTACCAAGAGCAGAGGGTGGTCAAGGACTCCTACAAGTAAAGCAGACTGTGGAAGAAGAAAAATGCAACTTGAATGATTACATCCAGAAAAGTGAAGAACCAATGATTAAGGAAGTAAATAAAGGAGGCCTTTTAAAGACAACTAAAACAAAAGCAGAATATAAGAAAGAAGTAATTGAGCAGCGAGCTGAAAATTGGAAAAGCAAAGCTCTGCATGGCCAATACTTGAAAAGTATTGAAGGCAAAGATGACCAGAAACTAACTTGGAACTGGTTAAGATCAGGAGTACTGAAAAAAGAAACAGAAAGCTTTATTTTGGCAGCTCAAGAACAAGCCCTAGCCACAAACTGCATAAAGGCAAAAATTCAACATGTTACCACCAACAGCAAATGCCGCCTCTGTAATGAGAAAGATGAGACAGTCGACCACCTGATCAGTGGATGCAGCAAAATTTCACAAACCGACTACGTACAACGCCATGACCGTGTTGCTAAGATCATTCACTGGAAATTGTGCCAGAAGTTTGGATTTGAGTACAGCAAAAACCACTGGGAACATCAAGTTGAGAAAGTTCTAGAGAATGAGAAACTCAAGATCTTGTGGGACTTTAGGATTCAGACTGACAGGCACTTGGTCCGCAACACACCTGACATAACGGTAGTTGAAAAGAAAAAAGTATGGTTCATTGACATTGCAATACCTGGTGATGCACGGATTGAAGATAAGCAGCAAGAAAAAATCACAAAATACCGGGACTTGCAAATTGAAGTTGAGCGACTATGGAAAAAGAAATCATGTGTTGTTCCGATTGTAATTGGAGCCCTTGGAGCAATACCCAAAGGGCTACCCCGCTATTTAGAAATTCTAAATTTACCGGACTTGAACATTTTGACTCTACAAAAAACCACCTTACTTGGAACAGCTTACATCCTCCGACGATATCTTAACAGTTCCTAGGTCCTTGGTTAGGACTCGAGCTGCTGAGCTATTAACCAGCCTCAAAGACTGTGAATCTCACTACCGATTAACCAATAATAATAATAATAGTAGTAATAATAATAGTAATAAGTAGTAGTAGTAGTAGTAATAGTAGTAATAATAATAGTAGTAGTAGTAGTATGGTTCATTGACATTGCAATACCTGGTGATGCACGGATTGAAGATAAGCAGGAAGAAAAAATCACAAAGTACCGGGACTTGTAAATTGAAGTTGAGCGACTGTGGAAAAAGAAATCATGTGTTGTCCTGATTGTAATTGGAGCCCTTGGAGCAATACCCAAAGGACTATCCCACTATTTAGAAATTCTAAATTTACTGGACTTGAACATTTCAACTCTACAAAAAACCACCTTACTCGGAACAGCTTACATCTTCCGACGATACCTTAACAGTTCCTAGGTCCTTGGTTAGGACTCAAGCTGCTGAGCTATTAACCAGCCTCAAAGGCTGTGAATCTCACTACAGATTAAAATAATCATCATCATCATCATCATCACCATCATCATCATCCTAGTCCTAGGATTTATATTAGGACTAGGCAGCATTTCAGATTTGGAAAGGAACGGGGGCAAGGGGCTACAAGGTGGGTGGAGACACAAACATGACCCCACCCTGCAACTCTTCAAAGGCATCTTTGCCAAGGGTGTAACTGCAGCTGTGGAGAACAGCTGTGGAATCCAGGAGAAAGAGACAGCTACTTTCAAGAGCTATAAACAGCTGTGGCCCTAAAACATCTCGGTGTCTTGCACCTCTGTTCCTTCAAGCACTGGGCAGCTGTAGTTTATACGCAGTCAATCAATATTATGGGGTTTATAGGGAATTCCTATCTCAGCTAAAGTCAGGTGATGAATTACATTTTTTTAAAAAAAAATGATCCCAACCTTTACTCATCTATAGCCAGAATATGGCAGTGGAAATATTAAATTTCAAATTAGTCCAGGCTCTATTCTTGTGGTTTAAAATCAATGGGTCATCTTCAGATCAGATTGTAAAGAAGATTACTTCAAACACAGATTTTTCTCCCCGAAGAAAATATAATTGATGATCTGACCAATTCTGTTGAGCATCTTGGTCCAAAGTATCTACATTATCTTTTCAGTTTTACAAAACGTGATTCAAGTTTGCCACACATGCCCACATTTTTGGAAAACAAATGTATAAATAAATGTCTGCATGATATCTGTTGAAAATGTAAATCTATTCTTGGCTTCAGCCAAGAATTTGGATATTCACTGGATATTGTGATAATTATGCACTGCAGTTGCTTAATAATATTTATATTCATTTAGTTTTGATGAGAGCCCCACTTCTCTGTTGCCTAATAGACCCCACAGTTCCAGCTGAAATGGACAACGCTTGAATGATACATATTATCTAGCACATCAATGAAGCAAGAGAAACTGGCACACTATTTCTAATCAGTTAAATACTGTATGCAGCTATATTGTCTACACAAACTATACCTTTTTCAAAATCATAATCAGTCAACAAAATTATTATTATTTGCATGGGGAAATGTACATATACATGTACACTGGCTGGATGCCCATGCTTTGCTACGAAACTAAGTGATCGGGTGTGATAAATTGACACTTAAAGCCTGAAAGTTAATGTAGAATGTGTAACTCCAGAGCATCAGAGCTATAAGGCAACTGACAGTTGGAACAGAGAGGGAGGGGGAGTAGAATGTCCCAGGTTGCAGGCCGGATGAGTCATGTGCGGGCCACACCCATGCCCAGTTTACCAAAGGGGTAGCATCAGAGTGTGTTAATATAAGGCAACTGGCAGTTGGAACAGAGTTCTTTTCAGGTGGGGTGGGGGAATAGAACATCTAGCTCCTTAGCATCAGAGTATATGAATATAATACTGTATATGAAATACTAATGATTGATGGTCATTTCAAAAAATCCTGACAAGAATTAGGGTTTTTTTTTAAATTTTTTAAAATCATTTTACAAACTTTTTATGGATCATCACTGCTTCTGTGAGCTAGAATTATGGCAGAAGAAATATATCCCTTAAGACCATCAGTCAATTAATTAAACAAACAAACAAATATGTTGTCTCTACCAGTTATAAGAAAGACACTTGATGTTGTTATTTTAATATGAACAACCTGGATATCTGCTTTGGTATATGATTTGGTAGATGGTGCCGCCAGTAAACCACTTTCTGCTCTTTTACCTATGCCTAATTTGGAAGCTGTGCCAGACAGGACAGTACATGAAAGCTTTATTTCTTAATCTTGACAACTTTGAAAAGATGTGTGGGTTTCAACTCCCAGAATTCCCCAGCCTGCATGACAGAATTCTGGGAGTTGAAGCCCATACATCTTAAAATTGTCAAGATTAAGAAATACTCCTCAAGGTAAAGACAACTTTAGATGATCCTTTTTTAAAATTGTGAATATAAAACCTGGGTAAGGGGACATTCCCCCTTTCCCTATTTCACCTGCTTGGTTATATGTTCCCTGGTTATTTACAACACAAGAAATGCCCCTTGATAGTGGTGGATTTCAAAATTTTTTTACTACTGGTTCTGTGGGTGTGGCTTGATGGGCATGGCATGGTTTGGTGGGCATGGCTTGGTGAGTGTGGCAGGGGAAGGATACTGTAAAATCTCCACTCCCTCTCCAACCCAGAGAAAGGTTACTGCATAATCCCCATTTCCTCCTGATTAGCTGGGACTTGGGAGGCAGAGAATAGATGGGGGCGGGGTCAGTTAGAATTTTTACTAGCAGTTCTCCAAACTACTCAAAATTTCCGCTACCCGTTCTCCAGAACAGGTCAGAACTTGCTGAAGCCCACCTCTGCCCATTGAGACATTAGATTTTAAAATGGAGATGTCTTTGACTTCATGGAATTCCTTGGTACTCTGTGAGCTTGGATGTCTCTGACTCCTTAATAATAATAATAATTAAAAAAGACTCCAGAAGGAGAAAATTCTGTTGAAAAGACATTTGCTAAATTCCATGCAACAGCCCTTCAGTGTATCCACACTAGAAGAAACTGCAAATTGTCTGTTGCATGTCTTGGGAACAAAATATTGCAAGCAATTTCATTTGGAATCAATGTTTTCTGACAATGCAGGAAACGTTTCTATTATTTCTTTTTTATCCCAAAGCCTTTACAAAGTACATTTCTAAAATCTAATGTATCCAGAAAAACTATAAGCCATCTGTGACAAATATGAATAATATTCAGTGTATGTTTTGCCTTCTTGCAAACAGGTTCCTAGATAACTAGAGCCTCATGAAAATTGGTAATAAAAATGTTCCAGCTGGAGTTTTTTTCAGTATCTATCCACCCATGCTCTTATATACATGTGATGAGATGCTTTCTTAAAGCTCAGTTTATTTTTCTCAATTGCCGTGACCAAAAAATGATAACATCAAAAGCTCTCAAAGAAGCAGACGATAGCTTGCAAATGAATTTCTCTGCATCTGTTCCAACTGCCAGCACTGGATCCTATTCATTGGATGCTCAGCTTGTCCTACCTTTTCACCCAGAAATGTGTGTGAATATTCTAGGATTTCAAAAAAGATCCACTTACAGATTGAAACAATTTGGTATCTGAACGTCTCTATCATATTTTGAGGCCTTTTCAAATGTCTTTCATGGGTTCACATGCTTTTAAATACAATACAAAAATAATTCACGTACTTTTTAAAATTCTTCAGGGGAAGCCTAATGATATATATGCTGACCCCATCCATTCTTCCCTTCCCTTGCCAGTTAGACACAGGTAACCTTCAATTTACAAATGGTCACTTAGTAACTGTTTGAAGTTATGATGGAACTCCCCCAAACGACTTAGGACCCAACTTCAAAGTTTTGATGGTTATCTCCCTCATTTTGGGTACTTGATGATCAGTCCACATTTATGGCAATTTGCAGCGCCCCCTGGGTTACATAACCAAGATTTACAATTTTATTTTATTTTTTTTGCCACAAACTGGTTTTAATTTTTGGCTTGGGATAAAAAAACCCCACCCAATTGGCTAAAATGGATTCACTTAACAACCACGGTGTGGCTTACCGACCATGGTGTTCGCTGAACCACCACCACAAAAAAGGTCATATAATTGGGCACAATCGCATGGTGATCCGCTTAATGACCAACATGACTTATGATTATAAGCGGGGGAGAGATAATCATGCAGTTAAGCCCTTCACTACCACCTTTGATTTTGGTTGGTTGGTTGGTTTGCTTTTTTAATTGTCCTTATAGGTCATGTTTAATTTTAATCTGCATTGTTAATTCATACACACACACCCTTTGGCATGGTGATTAAATGTGAGAGTGTGAGTTTCATGGGTTTTTTTAGTAGTCCGTGGTGGGATGCTGCCAGTTTACCAACCGGTTCAGTGATCGCACACTTTGCGCGCATGCACAGTTTTGCAAATACTAACCTTCTGTGTTACCACTTGGGAGTAACACAGCTGAGGTGTGGCAATCTGTTCTGCTGAGCTAATCAGCTAATAAGCTGAGAAGATAAAGGTAAGTAAAGCGCAAGGGTGGGTGGGCGACCTGATTGTCGGAGTGAACCAATTCGCTCACAGCTAATCGTTGGAGCTACTGGTTTGCCCGAACCGGTCCAAACCGGTAAAATCCCACCCCTGTGTGTAGCAATTGGCCTTAAACTGGCCTTGGGGATATCTCTTACCTTAAGTGCCAATCACTCTCTTCCCCACTGTCCTCTTGACCTCACATTCAGTGGAAAATGTTAGCCCAACTTTTGGTGTCAAATAGGATTCAGTGGCCACCTCAGTCAGCTTCAGTACCTCCTCAGCTGGGATTGAATACCATCTTTTTTTTTTTTTAATTAGATTTGTATGCCACCCTTCTCCGGAGAATCAGAGTGGTTTACAATGCGTTAAGCAATAGCCTTCATACTTTTGTATATTTTATACAAAGTCAGCTTATTTCCCCCACAAACTGGGTCCTCAATTTACCTACCTTAGAAAGGATGGAAGGCTGAGTCGACCCTGAGCCTCGAACCTTGCAATAATTGCAGACAGCTGGATCTTAATAACAGGCTATTAGCCTGTTGAGCTATCTGAGGCTCTGAGCAGTAAACTGCCTTGGGCCAACCCACTGGGGTTGGGGCAACTGTGGGAAGCATTATTAGAGGACATCTACAATACACTGGTATCAGTGATGGGTTTCAAAAATTTTTACTACTGATTCTATGGGTGTGGCATAGCTTGGTGGGCATGGCAGGGGAAGGATATTGTAAAATCTCCATTCCCACCCCATTCCAGGGGAAGGAACTGTAAAAATCTCCATTCCCTCCCCACTCCAGGGGAAGGTTACTGCAAAATCCCCATTTCCTCCCTATCAGCTGGGACTTGGGAGGCAGAGAATAGATGAGGGCAGGGCCAGTCAGAATTTTTACTACTGATTCTCCAAACTACTCAAAATTTCTGCTATCAGTTCTCCAGAACTGGTCAGAACCTGCTGAAACCCACCTCTGCCCCTTAAGACATCTGACTGGCATCCTGCTTTCCTTGAAATGTAGCATTTTTCACCAGCCACTGTCTTGAGCCATTATTACTGAATCACGATCATCATATCTGCAGCTGAAAGACTTGCATGTAACAATATACCGAGAGGGAGTTACAAAGATTAATAATAAAAGGCGTTTAAAGTAACGTGGTAATTGGTATATTTACATTTCACATATGGCTTTATGGAGCTTCAAAAGAAATGTTGCTCAGGCATATCTTTCCTAATGATTATTGTAGGCTGAGAAAGCAGCCGCTAAGCATATTAATTTTGAGACTCTGCATGCATCTATTTATTTCATTGTGGTTTTATTCTCTCAGGTTTCCGCTACTGCATCTCATCTCTCTTTTCCCCACCATCTTTTTTCCTTTCCTCCCTCTATTTTTCTACTTATCACATGATGCCTTTTTTATCGTGTTTGCATTTCTCTAGATTTGAGCTGTTCACCTGCTTCCCACAAGTCTGATCCTGTCTGTCCCTCTGGGCTATTCTCCCCCACCCTGTTCAATTAACACTCTTCAAATGAGACACTTTATTTTTATCACTATTATTTGTTCCAGGAATGGAGAAGAGGAATCGCAGCAGCTGAAATGGAGAGCCAGGGTGAACCCAGCAGCTGCCAGATGCTTTCCTTAGCAGCAACAAATCTGAAAGGCCTGTTTTTGAAAAAGAAAAGAAATTCTCAGCATTCCCATTTGCAGACCGTTCGCTGCGGTCTTTAGGCTCAACTGAGTTTGCTCCCTGACTTTTTCTGCATCAACAGGGTTTTCCACTAATGACTTCTTATTCCTCTACTAGAGACAGGCAAGAAATATAGCAGCTCATCCCCTCTTCAGAACTCCTGGCCCTATAATTTTTCTACTCATCTTTAAGAATCTACCTTTCTTTGTTATACAACTGAGCAGTTTGTCAGACTCACCAGGTAGATCAGATATGAAAATCAATGCCTTAGGAAAACTGAAACTATTTTAGTGAGGCCGACTAGAACAACAGAATTTTACAAGTCTGATTGTGTTGCCCTTCCTTCCCCTTTTTATAGTTTGCTGAATTAGGAATATTATCTGTCTAATGCGGTCTTAAGATATGTTTCACTCCATTTCTCTGCCAAATGGTGCTCGTCTATCACCATCAAGATCATATTCCTTTACTTTTTGTGGTTTTATATGTAGCTAAAACACAAGCACAAAGCTTTTTACACCTTTCAAGTCAGCTGCTTTGAGGGGTAAGTGGTCAAAAACGTCAAGATGGCAGCTGCAACCACATGACTGTGTCACTTGTGAGGGGCGGGGCATTGAGAGAACAGTTTTGGATACCATCTTGAGGTTTTTTTTGACACAGATTGTGTATACCCCTGCCTTATCTTTAGACTTTGGGTTGTGGAGAGTGTCATATTTCAGTTGCTCAACTTGAAAGAAAGAAACATTTTAAAAAAGGATTCATTGACATACATTTTATGACAGCCAGTATGGTGTAGTGGTTTAGGACAAGGGAGGCCTAGATTCAAGTCTACCTTAAGCCTCACTGAGTAACCATCTCCCTCTCACACACAGAAAACCCCTCATAGGGTTGTTGTTGCAAGGAAAAATGGAGGAGGGAATGCTGCATGCCTTGAGCAACACAAGGAAATGTAGGCTGAGGTTCTAAGTAAATAAAATAGATTAAAACTCTAATATCATTACCCTTCATCTTCTTCTGCTTGAGATAAATGTGTGACTTGAAGTCAGTGAGGATATGGAAACTTTCATTTAGCAATTGCTCATTGCTAAATGGTATAAACACTTCAGTAATCAGTGGTATAATAAAACTAATAAACACTACTCAACTGATAAATTAGAAACAGCAACAACCCAGGTGTCCTTTCAACACAAATTTTTTGCCCCCCAAAATTGTGCTCCATCCTTTCTCCCAACAGTCTCGGCTGACAATTTGTACTCCCTTGGAGTAAATATAGCCCCCAACTTTCTTTTCTTTTTTAAAATCATAGGAACTCTAGAACAGGTTTGCTGAAATCTACAAAAGTAGAACCACCAATGATTTCACTAAAACATTGAGTGAGCCCTGAACTATCTCAGATACTTGAAGTTGGCCTTAACTATATGTTAGTAGGTTTACCACATTTGGGATGTAAGACCCTGGATCAGGGTTTTTCAAACTTGGAACTTTAAGATGTGTGGACTTCAACTCCCAGAATTCCTCAGCCAGCACGGGAGTTGATATCCATACATCTTAAAGCTGCCAAGTTTCAAAAGTGCTGCCCTTGATGATCATGGATGGCAGTAAAAAATATTTTTGCTTCCATTTAGCAATAGCACTTAAACTTATATACTGCTCCATAGTGCTTTACTGCCCACTCTGAGTGATTTACACAGTCAGCATATTGTCCCCAACAATCTGGGTCCTCATTTTACTGACCTTGGAAGGATGGAAGGCTGAGTCAACCTTGAGCCAGTCAAATCGAACTATGGGTAGAATTAGCCTGGAATACTGCATTCTAACCACTGCGCCACCAGAGCTCCTCTTTGCTTCCATTTAGGTATTTTTTTGTATTCTCATAGTCCAATTATGGAAGAAAGGAAACCTTTCATCTGAGTAAACATTATTGCCTTTGACCGTAAGGCTGCAAACTTCTAAATAGCATTGCACTAAGAATCTGGACATGAAATCAATTCATAACTTATTTATTTAATATTTGGTAGAATTCCTTTCCTTTTGAAGAAATAGATGTTAGAAACAGGAAATCAAAGGAAATCTTTCTGATAGTGAAAGAAATAGAGGGAAATTTCCTCTCTATATTGAGAGACAGATTACAGAAACTACTAGGAGAGCAGCTATGATATATAAGACCAATTAAGTCGCTTATCTGCAATAATAGTTTTGTGTAGGTTTTATTTTCCAGGGTTCAGGTTAAAAGTCCCTAAATATTGTTTCAGAAACAGTGTAAGTATCTCAGACTATATGCAGATTCTTTCTTGTCACTTAATGGCACAAGATTATCTCAGTCTCATCAATGATATTGAAGGCAGACTCCGCCCCCAAATAATCCAGTTTGTATTGAAAGACCTGGGGGGCAGGGAGGGGGGGCAGAAACGAGGAGAGAACCATTCTGTGATCTCCTTAAAACAGACACTGCTGGCCAATTTTTGCATTATAGGGCATTCTTCTTTTGTATGGGCAATGAGGATCTGATGCAAAATTTTCCCCACTTTCCTTTTTCCAGATTAGAGGGTGGGGGGGGGGGGGAGAGCAGCTTAAAGAAGAATTCCATAACACTTTTTTTTTGTTCTCTCCCCCCATCATAAAAAGGTAAAGTCTTAGGCAGCCAAAACTACTGATACGTATTAGCATCGTAGTCTCATCGCCTTATGATAGATAGATGTTTGGTTTCCAATGTTTGGTTGGGTTGAGAAAATTTAAAAACATATATTTGCCTGCCTGCCTGCCTGCCTGCCTGCCTATCTGCCTCCCTCCCTCCCTCCCTCTCTTTCTCTATCTATCTATCTATCTATCTATCTATCTATCTATCTATCTATCTATCTATCACATATGATATCTATCTATCTATCTATCTATCTATCTATCTATCTATCTATCAATCACATATGATACCTATCTATCTATCTATCTATCATCATATGTGATAGATAGATAGATAGATAGATAGATAGATAGATAGATGATAGATAGATAGATAGATAGATAGATAGATAGATAGATAGATAGATAGAGAAAGAGAGGGAGGGAGGGAGGGAGACAGACAGGCAGGCAGGCAGGCAGGCAAATATATGTTTTTAAATTTCCCCAACCCAACCAAACATTGGAAATAAAGTATGTATGGCAGCAAGGGCTCTGTCTATCTGTCTGTCTGTCTGTCTGTCTGTCAGCAGGATAATGCTCTGAAAATTAAAGAATAGAATAGAATAGAATAGAATAGAATAGAATAGAATAGAATAGAATAGAATAGAATAGAATAGAATAGAATAGAATAGAATAGAATAGAATAGAATAGAATTTTTCATTGGCCAACTGTGATTGGACACACAAGGAATTTGTCTTGATGCATATGCTTTCAGTGTACATAAAAGAAAAGATAAATTCATCAAGAATCATAAGGTACAACACTTAATGATAGTCATAGGGTACAAATAAGCAATCAAATCATATTAGAAAACAGTCAATATAAATCGTAAGGATACAAGCAACAGGGTTACAGTCATACAGTCATAAGTACATAAAATAGGACCAGTTTTGGGGGGATATTCAGCAGAAAAATTATCTGAATCTAGTTGGGTTGCAAAGAAGAACCTCTTGAAAATGTTATTTACAGTGTAGTGGGTAGCAGTGGCTCAAAGGCCTACCAATGTCTTCCTTCTATGCCCTTCTGTCCCTCCACCCTTCTACTCATTCAGCCTAGACTGAAAGAATAAGAGCCCATCCTGTTCTTCCCTGGGCACACAAATGCAAAACACACAGAAGCAACATGAGGAGAGAGCAGTCATACATATATAGCAATAGCAATAACACTTAGACTTATATACTGCTTCATAGTGCTTTATAGAGCTCTCTAAGTGGTTTTACAGAGTCAGCATATTGCTCCCAACAATCTGGGTCCTCATGTTATCAACCTTGGAAGGATAGAAGGCTTTGACCAGTCAGAATCAAACTCCAGGCTGTGGACAGAGTTAACCTGCAACACTGCATTCTAAACACTGCACCACCACGGCAAGATGCATTACTCCATATTAACATTGGCTGGCCACACCCCTGAACTGGACCCCAGCCCGGTCACTGCTCGCTTACCCTACCCACCTCATCAGAGGCTTTTTTTTTTTTTTTACTTTTAAAAGCATTTTTTCTACAACCTCTTTGGCTAAAAAATGCTTTTAAAAGTTAAAAAAAAAGCCTCTGATGATCGCGTGGCTCAGCTGGGATCGTCAGAGGCTTCTGAAAGCATTTTTTCTCCAACCTCTTTGGCTGAAGAGGTTGTAGAAAAAAAATGCCTTTAAAAGCCTCTGGCGATCCCAGCTGAGTTGCCTGATCGTCAGAGGCTCCTGAAAGCATTTTTTTCCCTGCAACCTCTTAAGGTTGTAGAAAAAATACTTTTAAAAGTTTTTTTTTAAGTTGGCCACGCCCACTCAGTCACATTACCTCCACCAAGCCATGCCCACAAAATAAGCCACGCCCACAGAACCGGTAGTAAAAAAAAATTAGAACCCACCCCTGCTCTGAAGGTTTCCATAGCTTCATTGTTGGCATTGTTTCTCATCTCAGCCTGATAGGTAAGGCCTATATAGCTTCTGAGCTGCCAAGCCAAGTGTAGTAGTAAGGGCTTGGTTTAGGAACCTGCTTGGGATTTCAAGACTTCAAACCCCTGATGAGTTAATTTCAGAGAATCATTGATGATGCCACCTAGTTTGGGTAATGAAACATTTGCAAGAAAACAACCAAGCTCAGAGATCTCCAAGGACCCCTCATTTCATCCTTGAGCTACAAATATTCTCCTTTATTGAAATCATAACTTCGCAATACAGTTAATCTCTTCAAACTCCCCTTCCTGGAGTTTTATCTGGAAAGTTATTTTACTAATCCTTTGGTACACCCATTGAAGTCAATGCAAGCAAAGCGATGATTCCTTAGGTGGAATCCAAGATGTTTATAATCAAACATAAGCATGTAAAGATTATTCCTTTGGAGATATAATTAGTCCTCATTTAGAGACTTGTTTTGTACAGCAACCATTCACATTTATGATGAAAATATAACATGGTGACCCATGCCTGCATTTATGACCTATTCAGTGAATCTGTCAGTTATGCTTTCACCATTACACTCAGTTAGTACGGTTAGTATTGTTTTGTCTGCCCCATTGCCCCACTTTTTTTTATCCCATTGCAAGATGAAGAGATTGCTTAAACAAACTATTTCTTCCTGAATTGCTTTTCTCCTGGGTACAACACTTCCCTGATTACAAGTTAACAAGCTCAGTTCTTTGAACTTAATTACTGGATTAGAATCTGGGGCTATCTACCAACTGCTGTCTGTAACTGACAAAGTCCTAACCAGTTTTATACTAAAAGGTTACTATTGCCTCCCAAGCAGCTACCCTGGGAGGGCACTAGGGAAAAAGTTGGCACTAGTGCATTCCTTTCTCTCTGTATCCCCCACTGCTTACCTTTGTGTCATTTCTTCTCCAATGAATGTAAATACAAACATCTTCTCTTATTTCAGAACCAGGTTGAGCATTTCCATGGGCGAAGGAGTGAGGAAAAGGGACTGTAACATTTGCCATTTTACCCAGCTTCCTTGTGAGTCATATTCTGGGAAACATCCCCACCATTTGGGCTCATCTAGCTGTTTGGGGCAGGGGTGAAATCCAGCAGGTTCTGACAGCTTCTCAAGAACCAGTAATGAAAATTTTGAGAACTGGCAAATACCACCTCTGGCTGGCCCCAGACTGGGGTGGGAATGGGGATTTTGCAGTATCCTTCTCCTGGAGTGGGGTGGAAATGGAGATTTTGCAGTATCCTTCCCTTGCCAGGCCCACCAAGCCACGCCCACAGAACTGGTAGTAAAAAAATTGAATTTCACACTGGTTTGGGGTCATATCTTTTTGATGCTATAAATAAAGGAAGGGAAGGCTGAAGTAAAATTATAACCCCAGTTATGGTCACCTAGTATACTCAATGGCCGAGTTACCAGTCTCAATTGTAGGTGCTAAGCAAGAACTACCTGTAGTTATAGAAAGAGATTTGTCCTCTGAACTTGCTGTTTGGCTCCCAGACATTTTGTTACCAAACTAGGTGATATCTTCAGCTGAAATCTCGCTGAAGATGTTACCTAGTTTGGTAATGAAATGTCCAGGAGTCAAACAGTAAATTCGGAGGACAAACCTTTGCCTAAATCTACAACCTGAGCTATGAATATTCTCTACAATTTCTAACTACCGTATTTTTCGGCGTATAAGATGACTGGGCGTATAAGACCACCCACTACTTTTCCTGTTAAAATATAGGGTTTGGGCTATACTCGCCGTATAAGACGACCCCTCTTCCAACGCACACCAAATAAAACTTAAAAAACATCAGATTTGATTTCAATGTGGTAACTTTAATTCAAATGCTTATGATATGCAGGTACTTAGCAGGAAAACTGTCACTTATAAACATACAGTCATGGCCGTAAATGTTGGCACCCCTGAAATTTTTCCAGAAAATGAAGTACTTTTCATATGTTACTGAAAAGTATTGCAGTAACATATGTTTTGCTATACACATGTTTATTCCCTTTGTGTGTATTGGAACAAATCCAAAAAAGGGAGGGAAAAAAAGCAAATTGGAAATAATGTCACACAAAACTCCAAAAATGGGCTGGACAAAATCATTGGGATGGAAGGCTGAGCCTGAGTAGCGTAGGGGGAGTAATGCCTCCTACAAAGGCAGCATTTAAGATCCAGCTGCTGCAATTACTGGCGAGTTCAATCCCAGGCAGGCTCAAGGTCGACTCAGCCTTCCATCCTTTATAAGGTGGGTAAATTGAGGACCCAATTTGTTGGGGGCAATAAGCTGACTTTGTATAAAATATAAATATACAAAAGTATGAAGGCTATTGCTTAACGCATTGTAAGCCGCCCTGAGTCTCCGGAGAAGGGCGGCATATACATCAAAATTTAAAAAAACAAACAAACAAACAAACAAAAAAAACCTTGAACTGGTAAGAATTGAACTGCCAAACTGCAGGCAGCCAGCAGGCAGCAGAAGTAATCTGCAGTACTGCATTCTAACTACTGCATTACCACGGCTCTAGGTGCACAGATACAGAAGGCTGAAACTCTTGCACTCTTAAAAGAATAACTCCGGGTAATATTTCTCTCTCCCCCTGCCCTGCTCCCAATCCTTGTTGGAAGAAGAAAGTATTGACTCTTTATACCACTATACCAGAATCTGCTAATATGAGAACAGAAAACAGAGCAAATGCCATTAGCTTCCAAATACTGCTGCAAAATATCCTCCTTCCAAAGTGAGGTGAGGAAATTAATTCAGTCCTAAATTAGTTCTCCAATATCAAAAAAGGACATTTAACAGCTCTCTGGAGATGGTTGTAATGCTCGAAAATGGAGGGGAAAGAGAAGAGGATGACAAGCAGCAAGGTGGATAGACTCAATTATAATGGTGATTGGAGTGTTATGGGAAGATCTCAACCACCAGATTAGGTACAGACCATCATTGACAAAATCTATGAATGTGAACCCTAAGAGTTGGCAATAACTTAATGGCATGAAATCAAAGGTCAGATCTAGCATCTCCCTTCACTACACTGATGCTAATATGGAGACAGTAACGAAATAATAATCATTACATTAGGAACTTCTACTCAATGACAATTACTTCTGTGATTCAAAGTTCCATCTAATAAACCAGAGGTTGGTTCCTTTTGATCCTTCTGATTTTGTCCAGCCTAATGCTATTTTCTCAGGGAGGAAGAGCAGCATGAGAACTGTTGGTATTCTGGTAGAAATGCCAATGAGATCAGCTACTGGCATTATCCCAGAGCTATAATTGCACTCAACAATGAACTAAAGGGCCACCATCAATGAGCTGTTGGACAGTATTACTTTGTCTATTGTGTGGATGCTTGGGTGGTTTAGGGGTGGGGAATTGTGCTGGTTGGGAGTGTGTTTGGGGATTGTTATGTGTGTTGGACCTGGTCTTTGGGTGTTAAATGAATTTTGTTGTATGGGTATACTGTGTATACATGTACAATGATAATAAAGTTATTATTATTATTACTGCCCATTATACCCATATGAAAAAGGATGAATATGAGTAAAGCAAAAGTTACATTGCCAGTTGGAAATCTAGCACTGGAAAGGAGCAGTGATGGGACTCATCAAATAGGGGCAAGCTAGCTAAACCAGATTAAGTCTGCAAGCTTCATATTTTCCCATTCCTGTTCTAAAGTGGATGTTGGATAACCATACAAATAATACTATTGTTAATTAGATAGCATAATTAATTGTGGGCAGGGGAATATTTTTTTAAAAATGAGTGTTAAATTAAGTATTGGTTCATAATGTATACAGGGAGAACAGAATTATAAAAGTATGATAGCAAGTATTAGTCACATATTGTGAGGAACTGGTATCTTTTCCAAAATATTTATTAAAATTATGTTCCCATGTATTATAATAAGTTGGATTCCCAGAAGTTTACTAAGGCTCTTTGTGATTTTCCTGTAAATACTTACAGATAACATGTCATAGGGAAGGATTTCAAATTTATTCAAATAAATTACATTACACCTGTAAAAGCAATTTAAAAGTAATAGTTCTACTAATGGTCCTTATTGTTTTTATGTTCTTATTAGAGATTTTATTCCTCGGTTCTGAGTACAAAGAAGTACTTAGGAAGTACTTAAAGAATGTCTTAATGCTGGACCCTGCAGGTTGCTGCGCGGAGCTTCCCCCACCATCCCAGCATCCACGTGGAGGTCTGGGGAAGTCGGAGTGTCCACGTGGATGCCTGGGACAGTGGGGGAAGCTCTGCGCAGCAACCCGCAGGGTCCAGCATTAAGCGGCTTGCACCTTTGATGAGATAGGCACAGCTTCCCGAACCTGGACCCTGCTTCCATCTGCTTCCCATGCTGGACCCTGCAGGTTGCTGCGCGGAGCTTCCCCCACCATCCCAGCATCCCCGTGGAGTTGCTGGCTGACCAATGACGTTACGAGAGTGCCGGCAACTCAGATTCGGGAAGCTGTGCCTATCTCATCAAGGGTGCAAGCCGCTTAATGTTGGACCCTGCGGGTTGCTGCGCGGAGCTTCCCCCACTGTCCCAGGCATCCACGTGGATGCTCTGACTTCCCCAGACAGCTGGGGCTCGCCATCACTGGGGGTCTGGGGAAGTCAGAGCATCCACGTGGATGCCTGGGACGGTGGGGGAAGCTCCGCGCAGCAACCCGCAGGCTTATACCTGGCGTATAAGACGACCCCCAACTTTTGAAAAGATTTTTCTTTGTTAAAAAGTCGTCTTATACGCCGAAAAATACGGTACCTGTAATTTACATTATATAATGCAGTGGCAAATATATTATATAGAAACTGTGAATAGAATCATATCATTTAAATAATACTAGAACAGTGATGGCTAACCTTTTTGCTATCACGTGCCAGGAGAGGGGAGGTGGGGGAGAATCACGTGTGCATGTGCCCACGCGCATGAGTGCGCAACCCCCCCCCCCCCCCCCGCTCCTGGCACATGATGGCTTGGTAGGCCCATTTTTCTTTCTCACCTGGTTCCAGATCCCCTCTATTTATCTGGGAAAGGCAAAAACAGCCTTTCCCACTCCCTTGGAGGCCCTACGGAGGCTGAAAGGGCCCATTTCCCAACTCCCAGTGGGACAGGAAGTGACATTTTTTGCTGTACCCAGCCTCCAGAACCTCTCTAGGAGTCTCTAGGAGCCTCTCTAGGAGTCTCTGGAGGATTGGGACAGCAAAAAAGTCACTTCCTGTCCCACCGGGAGTTGGGAAATGAGTCCTTTCAGCCTCCGTAGGGCCTCAACCCCCAATCTGCCCTCCAGAGGCAGGAAGCAGCCTGTTTCCCTACTTCTGGTGGGCCCAGAAAGCCCGAATATTAGCTGGCTGGCGGGCACATGCGCCCCAGAGCTGAGCTGGCGTGCCCACTAATATGGCCTAACATGCCATAGGTTCGCCATCATGGTACTAGAAGTTACTCATGTGGTGGATAATGCTGCTATTGTTTCTTCTCTTTCTCCTCCTCCTCCTCCTCCTTCTTCTTCCCTGTGCAATTGTTACATGCTGGAAATTGTCCTGTTAGATTCAATCCCCATAATTTCCACCTCAAAACAACAACAACAAACAATTCCTATGTGTGCCTGCCTTTAGCTCATAAATCCCTTCTCTAATGTACTCAAGTCAATCTCTCCTACTCTTCTCTGTTTCATAAATAAATTCTTCATTTATCAGTGATGGGATATATCATTCATTATTGAACAGAATGCTTCCAAGTATCTGGCAGCCACCTCTGAAAAGAAGAAGAAGAAAAGGAGGGCTTTTTTGTTTGTTTCTTACTGCGCTTTTCCTGAATGATAATGAATGTTCCAGTACACTAAATCATTCAAAGGGGTCATCGGGATTGATGAATCTATGTCTAATAAATGCTGGCTTACTTGGTGACTTCTTTTGTCAGTGACAAAGCAAATCTCATTTTTCACCTGCTAATAGTTGCAGAGTTTTATCCTTTGCTTTCTAATCACTCTAAACATGATAATTATGGGGGTCAAAACCAAAAATAAATTAATTTAATATTGAGGTTTGACAGGGGCAGGCTTCAGCAAAATGACAAACAACCATTATTCATGTTGGTGACAACCGAGGTAATCTGTCGTAGATGCAGGGTAGATACCAATAGGTCACTTTCCTTGCTTTAAAATTTCCTAGGAGGTGTACATAAATTTCAACTGAAATGCTATGCGAAGCACAAACAGGAAATTATAGTGGCGGCTACTTCATCAGCAATTTTGTGCATTAAATAAAAATTATCATGGTGTTCATATATTGAATGCTAAGATGTATTCACTGTCACCAGTGAACGTTTGCGACTTAATGAATTTCATAGAGTCGTTTTTAACTCCATTTGCATCCAGGCCAACCTGTAAAGCTTTAGACAGTTATCAAGGATTTAGCTATTTATAAACTCAACAGTTCTCAGTGATGTAGGTGGAGATGGGCGAGACGTTCGTTTGATTGACTTCATAATGCGAGCCTATTTAAATTGCATTTCTTGATCAATGCATACATTTTTGATCGGTATTTTCACTTTATCAAGCTTTGCCAATGCCTGCTATATGAAATATACATATATTGGATAGAAATATACACGTATTGGTGAAAAAGAGATGCAGAAATGCACTATACACCATTGCCAAAACCGGTATGTTAGGCAAGCAAAAAGCAAATCATGTCTCGCTAAGCAGATGCATTAAATAGCAATAGCATTTAGACTTATATACAGCTTCAAAGTGCTTTACAGCCCTAAGTGGTTTAAAGAGTGAGCATATTGGCCCCAACAATTTAGATTCTCATTTTACCCACCTTGGAACGATGGAAGGCTGAGTCAACCTTGAGCCTGGTGAGATTTGAACTACTAAATTGCAGCAGCAGGCAGGCAGCAGAAGTAGTCTGCAGTACTCATGATGGTTGTTAAGTGAATCTGGCTTGCCCATTGATTTTACAAGTCAGAAAGTCCCAAAAGGGGATTACATGAGCCTGGGACACTGCAATCATCATAAATATGAATCAATTGCTAAGCAGCTGAATTTTGATCATGTGACCATGGGGATGATGCAATGGTTGTAAGTGAAAAAAAATAGTCATAGTCACTCTTTTCAGTGCCACTGTAACCTTGAACGGTCACTAAATGAACTGTTGTAAAGCGAGGACTACCTGTATTGAGAAGGCCACACTAATAGATCCATCTGTTGATTGAGGTACAAAAGACTGGAGGAAAGTGATTGCATAAAGACCTCCAGCATGTGTTATGTTTCATCTGCAATAGCAATAGCACGTAGACTTATATACCGCTTTACAGCCCTGTCTAAGTGGTTTACAGAGACAGCATATTTCCCCCAACAATCTGGGTCCTCAAATCGTTTTTTAGATACATGTTTTTTAGAAATTTTCTTTACCCAATACTCAGTGGTGGGTTGCTCCTGGTTCTGTCCGGTTCCTACAAATCGGTAGTAAAAATGGCAGGAGGCTCTGCCCACCTGCCCGAATCTCATCATGGATGACCTGCGCGAGCAAAGCGAATGTGTACGCGTGCTCCCATTGCAAACCGGTAGTAAAGGTAAGTAGAATCCACCCCTGCCACTACTCATGAAAAAAGGAAGGGGAAGGGACACTAAATTGAGTATAGTGTCTCTTTCTGGCTACATTCAGAGTGTCTGCATCTTTAAAGAACAGATGAAAGGAAGCTTCCTACATGGTAGTTATAATGTATGAAACCCCTTTCATACATTCAGCTAAATGGTGAGGAGAGTGGACAGCCAAAGCATGGGCTGAAAGCAAAAATATTACTATCCAGCACAGTTTCCCTTTCTTTTTCTTTTTTTTTATTATACTTTATTAAGTTTTTAGAGATACAAAAATTTACATTTCTATTTACATCGAATATGCAGTGTTTATACATATGTACATAATATTACCTGGTGTCACTTTTGCTATTTGTTATTGTTTATTTAACACACCTTTTGCTCCTGTTTTAATTTTATCGTTCATCCATTCGTACCACCTTTCCCACACAGTATAGTAATCCGAGTTTTCATCATTGTTTATTTCATGGGTTAATTTACTCATCTCTGCGCACTCTAGCACCTTCCTAAATATAAGTTCTTCTGGTGGCAAGGTTTTCTCTTTCCAGTGTTGGACATAGGCCAACCTAGCAGCTGCAGTTATATGTATCATTAAGTAGGTCTTTATCTTTCCAAATCTCTTCTTCACTATTCCCAGGAGAAATAATTCCAGTATCAGCTCTACTTCTTCTGTGATTATTTCTTTTTTTTTATTGAAAAAGTTTTACAATACAATTTTTATACCCCTTTCCCCCCCAATCCCCCCACCCAACTACCACCCCCTCCCTTTCCCCCCATCCCTCCCCCCTTCCCCCCCGACTTCCACTATTAACCAATCATGTGTCAATCAACATCAAACAACAAAAGAAAAAAAAATTAAGTGAGATCCAGCTAAAAATATAACAAGTTTAACCTTAAGTAATAAAAAATTAATCTAGACTTCTAACATCTTTTACCCCCCCTAATCAAATATATAATAACCATAAATCATTTGTAAAAACTCATGGCAATCTAACAAATATTGCAAATATGACAAATATATATATAAAAAAACTATTTTTGAGCATCATAAATTTTTTAAAAAAATTTCATATAAATCTTTAACATTAAATATAATTCTCAATATTCAATCTTAGTAATATTATTTAGAAAAATATATAGAATTCAAATAATGCATCATAAATTTCTTTTTTAAAATTAGATAATATAAGGCTAATCTATCAAATATATAAACTTATTTTTAACATTAAAATATATCTAAATAGTAATATAAATATAACATAATAAAGATATAAATTCAAATATGTAATAAAATAATTAATAGATATAATTATGAGTCAAATGCTAGTTGAAACTTCTTACTTTGATATTTATTCTGCATATACTCTACCCATTTCTTCCACTCCTTAGCAAAGGCTTCATGGGTCCTGTCTTTTAGGTATGCAGAAATCTTAGCCATTTCTGCAAAATTAGACATCTTCAATATCCATTCCTCTATAGTAGGTACACTATCTTTTTTTCCAGTATTGACCAATCAGTAGTCTAGCTGCAGTAATCATATATAAAATCAGTCTCGTTTCAATCGATGAGCAATCCTTAACTATCCCCAGCAAAAAAAACTGAGGAGAAAATTCAAGCTTCTTCTTCAAAATGTTCTGCATAACCCACCAAAGTTTAATCCAAAATGCTTTCAATTTTCTGCAAGTCCACCAAATAAGTTGCATCCAAACAATCACACCTCCAACATTTAGGCTGAACATTTGGATACATACATGATAATTTTTTGGGATCTAAATGCCATCTGTAAAACATCTTATAAAAGTTTTCCCTCACATTCTGTGCTTGTGGAAACTTAACATTCTTGACCCAAATCTTTTCCCATGTTTCCAACATTACTGGTTCTGCAAAATTTTGTGCCCATTTTATCATACAGTCTTTAACTAATTCACCCTCTGAATCTCTTTCTAACAATAAATTATACACTCGTTTAATATGCATCGGCCCTTTACATTTTATCTGAGTCACCAAATCTTCTTCATGCGACATTAGTCCAATTTTCTGATCTTCTCTCCATCTCGCTTGAAGTTGAAGGTACTGCAACCAAGTTAAATTCATCTCTTCTTCCAACAGCATATTCAAAGGTTTCAAAATCCATCTGCCCCCATCATTAAAAAGCATCTCTTTATATAAAATCCCCCCGAGTGACTTTATATTTGGCATAATCTGCCCAAGATCCAACCACAAAGGTATTTTGTAATCCAATTGAAGCTGGTGCTTCTTCCAAACTCTCATCAAAGCATGTCTCAAAATGTGACTGTTAAATACTCTGTCCAACTTATCTTCATAGAATAAATATGCATGCCAACCAAATTCCAGATCATGGCCTTCTATATTCAAAATTTCTGTTTTCGTTGTTCCAAACCAGTCACCCACTTGTGTCAACACTGCTGCCTCATAGTATAAACGTAGGTTTGGAACTTTAAGGCCACCTCTTTCACAAACATCTTGCATGATTTTAAGTTTAACTCTTGGTTTTTTCCCATTCCAAATAAATTTATTTAGACCTGCTTGCCATTCCATCAAGGTTTTATCACTTTTAAGCACCGGGATCATTTGAAACAAAAACAGAAATCTAGGTAGAACGTTCATCTTAATAGCTGCTATTCTGCCAAGTAAAGATAGTTGCAGTTTCTTCCAAGTTTCAAGGTCCTTTTGAATCTTATGCCACAATTCCTCATAATTATTTTGAAAGAGTTTTATATTAGAAGCTGCAACCTGAACTCCTAGATATTTCACCTTTGTAGCTATTTCAAAGCCTGCCAACCTTTCCAGTTCACTCCTTTGTGGTTCCAACATATTTTTAACTATCATCTTAGTCTTTTTCTGGTTCAGACTAAAACCTGAAACCAGACCATATTCCTCTATAATGTTTTTCATCTGTATGATTGATTCCAAAGGTCGTGTTAGGGTAACAACCAGATCATCTGCGAATGCTTTTGTTCTGTAATCTTTTTGCCTTACAACTATTCCATTCAAATTGTCAGAGTCCCGTAGAGCATTCAACAACACTTCTAAAGTTAAGATAAACAACAATGGGGATAGCGGACAACCTTGTCTAGTTCCTTTCTGTATATTAAAATTAGTAGTTAAACTCCCATTAATAATAATTTGTGCAGTCTGTTCTTGATAAATTGCTGAGATCGCTTGTATAAACTGGTCCCTGAAATCCATTTTATGCAGTCTTTTTTAGAAAATCCCAGTTGACTCGATCAAAGGCCTTTTCCGCATCCAAAAACACCAGCACCGCAGAGATCTATTTATTTTTTATTTTTTAAGATATTCCAATAAGTCTATGAGTTGCCTGACGTTGTCCTTCATATATCTGCCTTCTATAAAACCTGCTTGATCCTCATGAATCACATCTTGAATAACTGGCATCAGTCTGTTGGCTAATACTTTTGCATAAATTTTATAATCCGTATTCAGGAGAGATATTGGTCTAAAATTTTCTGGTTTTGTAGATCCCTCTTCCTTCGGTATCAATGAAATAAAAGCCGTCTTCCATGAGGGGGGTATTTTGCCCCCCTGCTGAATATTACAGAACAAGTCCTTAAGATGCTCAACCAATTCCGATTGTAAAGTCTTACAATATACTGCTGTCAAACCGTCCGTCCCAGGAGCTTTGGATAATTTCAGTTGTTTTATTGCAAATAGAATCTCTTCACATGTTATAGGTTGATTCAGTCTATCACTTTGTATACTTGAAATTTTTGTAACCCTCTTCTTCTCAAGATATTCATCAATAAAGTCCTTTTTAATATTATCAAAATGGTATAGTTTAGAATAATAATCTAAAAAAGCTTGATGTATTAAGTTCTGTTGAAAAGCTTGTTTCCCTTTATACTCAATAGTGTTTATAATACGAGAACTTTGTTGCTTTCTCAAGGTATAAGCCAGCCATTTACCAGGTTTATTAGCATTACAAAAAGTATTATGTTTGGCATATTGCAAATTAATTGCCGTCTGATCAGTCATCAATATTTGAAATTGATCTTTCAAAAGTTTTATAGTTAGCTGGTTTCTCATCAGTTGGATTTTTAATAAGCAGTTGTTCTTTTTCCTTTATTTCTAACTCCAATTCTATTCTAGACTTTTGTCGTGTTGACCTATATTTAGAATTCATATAAATCAGTACACCTCTCATATAAGCCTTATTTGCATCCCAAACAGTCTCAATAGGTGTACCCTTGTTCATGTTAATATGAAAAAATTCATTAACATGTTTTTTAAGATCCATAATATTCTTTTCATATCTAAATAAATTCTCATTCATTCTCCAAGATCTTCTCTCCCTCTTACCAAAATCCATCTCCATCCATACCGAACTATGATCCGTTAAAGTTCTAGGAAATATTTTAGTCTTAACCACTTTGGTCAGTAAATCAGAAGTAACCAGCATGAAATCAATCCTAGAAAAGGATTTATGTCTATCAGAAAAAAAAGTAAAGTCCAATTCCTTCGGATGATGAATTCTCCATACATCCTTCAGTTCCAATTCTTCTTTCAATGCAAAGAATGTCTGTGATAATTTATTCCCCTTCTTGGCCAAAGTCTTCTTATCAAGATTTGTATCAATCACTCCATTCCAGTCGCCCATAATCAAAAAAGACTTATAATTCCACTGCAATATTTTAGTGTTCAATAATTTATAAAAAATTTCCTGCTGTTGATTTGGGGCATAAATCCCAATAAGAAGCATCGAAACATTCTGTATATTTATTTCAACTGCAATATATCTTCCTTCATCATCCGTTTCTATCAATTTAGCTGGTATTCTTTTAGAAATGTACAAAACTAACCCATTCCTTTTCACAGAGCTAGAAGATATAAAATGTGACCCAAGTTTTGAATTTGTCAAAAAATTTTGGTCCTGGGTTCTAATATGAGTTTCTTGCAAACAAACAACATCATTTTTATATTGCTTCAAATAATGAAATATTTTCCTTCTTTTCTGTGGTGAATTCAGACCATTCACGTTCCATGATAAAAATCTAACTGTCATTTTGGGGATGACTGAAGCGATTCGAGCATTTGCCTAAGACTCTGTTCCACAGCAGATGTCTTTGGTCTCGCTCCTC
Organism: Masticophis lateralis; assembly: GCA_030761175.1. NCBI lineage: Eukaryota > Metazoa > Chordata > Lepidosauria > Squamata > Colubridae > Masticophis > Masticophis lateralis. Next base: position 143,381,634 of record JAUDYJ010000001.1, on the reverse strand, counting down.
CCACTGCTTCAGAGTACTGTTTCTTCCCATTTGCACCATTCTCTTCTTGTGGCATCCTGGACCTCTGTTGATTTTGTTTCTCTAGTCTTTGCTTCTCTGCTGCACGAGTTATACGTTGATCTTTCGGTTCTAGCAACAACAAGTCGAGGTCCGGCTCCACCTCTCTTGTGGCTCTAGACTGTTTTTGTTTAGACTCTAAAAAATCTGTAAAAAAATCCTCTGAGAGACCACCTACTGCTCCTAGAGTTTCCTCCCTTACTGTTTCTTGAATTGCCTGTGGTTCTTTTTGCTGAATCAATTCTTGAGTCCCCTCTTCAAGAGCCTTCTCTTTAGAAATTTCTTCTACAGATAAAAGTGTAGATGAACGTGGGGGTGTTGAAATTTTTTTAAGAATGTTGTTGTAAAAATATTCTGCTTTTTCCACCGAGTTGATATGATATCTTACATCCTCATGTCTCAGGATAATGCCAACAGGAGCATCCCATCTGAATGGAATGTGGTGCTTTTTCAATTCATTTACCAAAAAACCAAAATCTTTCTGGTCTCTTAACATCTTAGGTGGCAGCTCTTTAAAAACACCAATTTGGCTACCCTCATGTTGAACAGAGGTGTGGAAAGAACTTTGCAAAATGTCATTTCTCAATCTTCTGTCAGTGAAGTAAATCACTACATCTCTTGGCAAATTCCTTTGTCTCGCCACACGCAAATTAACTCTGTAAATCTTGTCAACTCTATTAGCAATCACATCTGATTCAATTTTTAAAATCTTAACCAATATATCCACACAAGCTGCCCTCAGATTCTCTCTGCTGTTTTCTCTTAAACCTCTCAGTCTTATAGCGAACTCCATATTCCGAAATTGCATCATTGTGATTTCATCTTCTAGCCTTTGATTTTTGACCTCAACTGTAAAGATTTTTTCATTTACTTCCTTCTTATTAGATTCCACTTCAAGATTTAAATCATCCACTTTTTTCTCTACCACCAACAAAGCATCAGTAAAAACAGTAGCTACAGTGGCCACATTCTGACTTAACTTGTCTGTTTTTTCCTCAACCAACTCCATCATTTCCTTTTGATTTTTTTCCATCCTTTCATCCATTTTACTCATTTTTCCAGAAAGCTCTCCTAGGGACATATGTATATTAAGTATGAAAACTTTCAAATCCTCAGTCCCACTGTCCTGTGTCTGACTCTGAGCTGGCGCTGGTAACTTGGCTGACTTTTCCTTTGTCTGGTGTGTGGGGGAATCTCCCCCCGCTTTTTTTGAAGCCATGCCAGAACAGGATTTAAGTCTCTGGAAAAAAGAAAATCTTCCTCCTTTTCCTGTCTTCCCCAGTTTTACAGAAAAGGAATCAAATCACTTGTATTTTTCAGTTAAAAATCTTGCAGATACATTAGTTTCAATTGCTGGCAGGCAAACTGATAATTAACACTTTCCCTTTTCACTTTCACTTGCTCCGCTTTAGCCAGCCTCCATTTTCCAGACACTTTCACTCAGAGACAGCTCAGTTTCTTCTTTTAAAGAAAAAATCCCTTAAATATAATTAAATTTTTAAAAATAGTCCAGATCTCACCAAATCCTTTAAATGTTGAAAGACTGTGAATTATAGTAAGTGGAGTTGCTCTCGTCATCTCGCTCCGTTCAAAACAGAGGTCCCTCGCCGCTCGGAGTTCCGGTAGCCTGGGAAGGGAGCCCTCACACAGAACGCTTACCAGGGCAAGAAAGGAACCCTGGCAGCAGTTCTGGGGGCTCAACCTGAAGCCACCCGCTCTATCTTCCCTTCCGATCTGAAGGGAAGATTTCCAAGCCGCTTTGCCGATCGCAAAGCGGCTCTACAAACGGCGAAGGCGGCGGCCATGCAAACAAGCCGCCCAGCGACGACATGGACGCCACCCGAAGTCGTCTTCTGTGATTATTTTTTGTAACCCTCTCCCAATTCTGGTCCAATATTTTTTCGCTTCAGGGCACGTCCACCACATGTGAAAGAAGGTGCCCTGACCATGGCCACATTTCCAGCAATTTGGGGGCATATTAGGGAACATCTTCGCTAATCTAGCAGGAGCTAGGTACCACCTGTGGAACATTTTATAGTGATTCTCCTTGTATGATGCAGCTCTAGTCAACTTATAATTTTTATTCCATGCCTCTTCCCATTCGTTAAAATTTAAATTATATCCAATATTTTTTTCCCAAACTCTCAGTTGATTTTTAGCTAAAGTGTGTCTGGATGTTTTCCCCGAAGTGTTCTGTTGGGAGTTTGCTGTGCAATTAACAATAATGTCAATAGACAATAGACAATAAGGAATATTGTTCCATTTGCACCTAACTCCTCCCCCTCCTCCCCTGTTATTTAAAACTGCCTTCACATGGTAATTTACTAATTACATAAATGATACTAAGTCTAACATCAATAAGATATGTTTTTTTAAAAAAAGCATTAATTTAATAACTGCATAATGAAATAATAAATCAAGACTAGAATACAATAAAATATTTTCAGAGCTCCCTCCCTCCCTCCCTCCCTCCCTCCCTCCTTCCTTCCTTCCTTCCTTCCTTCCTTCCTTCCTTCCTTCCTTCCTTCCTTCCTTCCTTCCTTCCTTCCTTCCTTCCATAGTTTATGGCTGTCCCAGGAAAAGGAACCAGATTGGCTCTTGTTTATATTTGTATGGGGGATGCAAAGCTTTTGATATAGTCAGATGTTTAAAAGTCATTCTGGAAGAAGCCAATAACCATCCAATTCTGTCATGGTGCCATAAACTGCATGGGTGAAATCATAAGGAGTCAAGTCAAGGTCACTTTAAATTGTTATAATTTTCTAAGTTCCGTACTGATAAAGCCCTCCCCAGCCAACTGTTAGCAAAAATCGGGAACCTGGATGTTGATCTTAATAATTCAAGCCTAGGTCTTGTCCTTCAGTTTGCATCAAACTATTAATTGCATAATATTGGACATGTATAGTCAATCCTGCTCTAGTACATTACCTCTAATGTTCACCAAGTCTAGGGATGAAATCCAGCAGGTTCTGGCAGGTTCTGGAGAACCGGTAGCAGAAATTTTGAGTAGTTTGGAGAACCGGCAAATGCACCTCTGGCTGGTCCCAGAGTGGGATGGGAATGGAGATTTTGCAGTATCCTTCCCCTACCACGCCCACCAAGCCATGCCCACCAAGCCACACCATGCCCACCAAGCTACGCCTACAGAACCAGTAGTAAAAAAAAAATTGGATTTCACCACTGACCAAGCCCAGTGGTGCATTGCTCCTGGTTCGCTCTGGTTTGGGTGAACTAGTAGTGGTGGTGGCAGGACGCTCCACCCACCCACCCAGACATCATAAAAAATGCTCTGTGCAGAAGCGCCATGCTGGCAAAGTGAGTGCATTTACCCGTGTGCTACTGATAGCAAACCGGTTGCACTGGGATTTGAAACCCACTACTGACCAAGTCCCATGGCCAAGCTATATTTGAAGATGAGATTAAACATGATTAAGTGATCAATTCTGAAGTTTATCATACTTGAAAGAAAACCACCCTCTCTAGTGCTGAAGCCATTGTTTCTTCTGCACATGACATTAGAGGGGAATGTTCAAGGGATCAAAGCCAGTTGTGGGTGGACTATACATTTTTTATTGATATTCTATGTCTTTATTTCTGCTCCTCGGCCTCCTTTTTTTCCTCCTCCAGAGCAGCAGACAGATGAAGAAAAAAACACATAGCTCTTAGCAGAGATGGACCGTTATTGTTAGAAGTCTTTCAAATCAATAAAGGGTTGTTGATGATGCCCTAGAATAGTCAGTTGTCCTCTTGTACTTCAATAATTTAGAACAATGGTTGGTTGTTTATACCAAGTAAATATCATGTGGAGACCATTCATTTTTCTCCTTAGATATAAAATTGAAAATTGAAATATCTAAAGAGGTGATGATAGTGGGAAGAGGAATGAAGGAGGAAAACCAATTTCTCTTCCCCATTTTCATATGTCTGTATCCTGGGTTTCTATTAAACTGATAAAAATACATCTATTTTCAGATTAAGGAGATTATATTGTAAAATGGAAGGCGTGGTGCTTTCAGAACTCACAGGATAAAATTGAGTCCCCTCTGTTTGGCATATATACACATTTCCCCTTTTAGTGGCAACTCTAACCTTCTAGCAAACTTTCACTTCATAAATAACAGTGGATATTTGGGAGTTGTTTCAAATATTGTTTGGCTAATAAAAAGAGGAACGGGTTCTCTCATCTTCCTTTAGAACATCTTGAACAGCACACAAGGGCAAAATTCTACTTAGCCCAGAAAATGTTCAAGCCATTATTGTTATCAACAAAAAGCAATCTGATTTGTTAGCTAGTCAGCACAAATGTTAGATAAAAAATAAAATAAAAAAAAAATTCTTCTCTGGCCTTTTTTCTGACAGTCTCCAGGTAGATCACAGTTAAAAATGAATGTCCCAACAAACTGAAAGCAGGTTAGCAGAGGCAGTTATTATTGTTTCAGTCCCTAGAAAACTGTATCAGGAAGAGGACACATTAAACTGAATTTACTAGTATGATCCTGGTGGAATGTAGTATTCAGCCAGTAGATGGAAGTATTTACAGGTTTGGATCTGTGGTATGTACTTTATGCTCTTTTGTTCTAAGAAGAGTTTCCTGTTACAGTTATACAGTTGAGCAGTAAAGCATATGGTGATTGTACACTTTGCTTGCTCTGTGTGTGCTTTATATAAACAGAATCTCCAACAGATCCAATAGTCAGAGAGCCATTCCAGAACAGGAGATGGTTAGAGGTGTATTTGGCTGCTGAGTTGTGATACTAGTCTCAAACATTAGCCAAGACATCTTCACTCATGATTTCAAACCGACTCCTTTATTTCTTTTAAAAACTTTCAAGCTGTCACTACTAGAGCAATAGCAGCGGATAGGTGAGAAGATTATATTTCTATCCTTCTTCATTAGCAGAGCCTGAAATACTGTTGCATAGTCTCAAGGTAAAATTGAAAAGATAGAAGCTTATAAGAAATCTGTACTCACTCCAGGACTGAGACAAAAGGCATGGATTAAAGCTTTCCTCTTCTTTGAAAAAATACTCCCTATTGGTGCTGTGAAAAGCAAGAGCAGGAAGTAAAGTATTTTTTCTTTCTTTCTTGAACTAGCTTTATGATATAATTATGTAGCTAAATCAAGCAACTGGACCTGGGCTAACTAAAATCCAGCCCTGTTTTCTGCAGTTTTGTGCTATGCTGTAAATCTTTGCAGCCTAAAACTGGTTTTGGTTTGTTTGCTTTGGGGGAAAAGTCTAAAAGAAAAGTGATTTTAATCTTAGGGCAGGTTCAGAAAAGGTCAGGAAATCATGTTGCTGATTTTCCAGAGGATCACAGCTGGATTTCAGGAACCACAAAAATAGAGACTAGCAGACAAATGAAGTTTATGGAACAGATTTACCTAATTCTAATCAAGCTTAATATGGTTTAGCTTCCCTGTGTTTCAAATGTTGATTTCCATATTAGAATGGAAGCTGCTGGAAATTTAACTAATTTGACTTGGGCAGAGCATGTAATCCCTCATATCTTGTTAAAGAGGGAAATAAAAAATTAGGAATAGATAAAAAACAGGAGACTGAATTGATGCAAACACTAGGAAAAGAGGTACACCTTCATATTTATTTTTGAGACAGAAGACAATATCAGTGACATGCAAAAGGAATAAAAAGGGGGGATTTTCCAATTCTTTTGCTTCAACACTCAACACTCTTCAACACTCAGGCATACCAATAATGAAAACCATTACAGACTGAATAATTGAAATCATGTAATAAACTTACCTACTAAAACCTGGGAGAGATGTAGTAATCTCATATGGTGAGGATGTGCTGCTGATAATCAACTTTCATATAATCTTGAATTCTGGAGTAAATTAAGAAGGAGCCATCTGCAGTCATACCCTGTAGGCTGGGACTGTTAGGCCCTATTTATCAGTGGTGGAATTCATTTTTTTTTACTACCAGTTCTGTGGGCGTGGCTTGGTGGGCATGGTGTGGTGTGGCTTGGTAGGTGTAGCCTGGTGGGCGTGGCAGGGGAAGGATACTGCAAAATCTCCATTCCCCCCCCACACTCCAGGGGAAGGATACTGCAAAATCTTCATTCCCACCCCATTCCTGGGGGAAGGATACTGCAAAATACCCATTCCCTCCCCACTCCTGGGGAAAGGATACTGCAAAATCTCCATTCCCATCCCACTCTGGGGCCAGCCAGAGGTGGTATTTGCCAAACTACTCAAAGTTTCTACTATCCATTCTCCAGAACCTGTCAGAACCTGCTGAATTTCATCCCTGCTGTTTATAATATCTTTTCAAAATAGACATACTGCCACTACCCTTACCACCATATGCCGCCACCATTTGCTCTGAAAACTGACAAACTTCAGGCTAAAAACTAGAGGTTACAAGCTTAAACTCTAAGGAAGAATAGTCTCCTATTTTCTTTTTCTTTTTTCAAGAACCCAGTAAACTCAAGGGAATGGAGGGGACGAATGAAGACTGAATCAACTCCAATGTTGAATTCACTACGTTAATTGCAGATCAAGAGAAAGGAGCCAGAAATGGTCAACTGCACTTTAAATTAAAATAAAACATACTTTATTGACTCAATTACCTAAACTTTATTTTTATTTTTATACTTGCAAAAGTTTACAGCAAGTTATGGCCTTGGCGTTTCACCAGCTACTAACAGTGGTGGGTTGCTCCCGGTTTGGTCCAGTTCTATAGAACTGGTAGTAAAACTGGCGGGAGGCTCCGCCCACTGCCCTGACATCATCATGGGTTAACTGTTTGCACTCCTGTTGTGAACCAGTAGTAAAAGTAAATAGAACCCACCCCTTGCTAGTTGTTCTGTCCCCTCCCACAAGTGGTCTTGCAGAGGCTCAAATAGCCCGGTAGCAACAAACACAGGCTAGAGAGACTGAAGCTGGCCCTTTAATAAATAGTTCTCTTCCAAAGCGTATATCAGTCCGTTACCGGGCAATGTTCCAAAGGTCTTGGCAGACAGCCAGCAGGCTAATGTAGGAGTGCAGACTCTTGTCAAAAAACTCCAAACTAACAGTTGTCACTCCACTGCATCCAAAACGCCAACAAATTGTTCACCACGCCTTTCCAGCCCAGTCACACCCCTTTTATACTTTATAGGGTGTGGCCCTACGTCTCATGACCACACCTCTTAGGACGTGGCAATAACTGTTCTCTACAACATCTCCTACGTCTCTCTCTTGCATCCAATAGGGGCTCCCCCTCATTGTTACGGGCCTCTGTTTCCTCCTCAATTTGGCTAGGGTCCATAGGCATGTCAGTAACTGTCAGTTCTTGCTGACTCACCAGTGAAAATGGACCCTCCAGCACATAGCTCATGACAGCTTCCTCCTCCTCCATATCATCCTCTGAATCAGCATGCAAAGATATGGGCAGGGGTCACAACACTAGTACCATAGAAAACTAAGCAGATTTTCCCAAAGGACAACGAAAGGAGGATGCTTGTAGACATGTGGAATAGTTACCAAAGAGTTCAAAACGATCACTTAAAACTTTGGATGACCTGATCAGATTACTGTAAATGTATCTCCTAAAAGATCTGTTTCATAAGGCTGAATTTAATTTAGAATATGAATTTTGGAAGGCGATAGTCTATACATGATCCTTAATTTATATGAGTGGTTTAGCATCTTCCCAATTTTAAATTATTTGCACCAATAATCAAGAACAACAGCAAATAGCTATAGATGTAGAAATGTAGATGTAGAAATGTAGATTTCTACATTCAAGAGCTGGTTTGGTGTAGTGGTTAAGGCATCAGATTCTGAGTTCTAATCTCACCTGAAGCAGGAAGCCAGCTGGGTGACCTTGGACCAATCACTCTGTCTTAGCCTTAGGAAGAAAGCAATGTCAAATCACTTCTGAAAAACCTTGTCGAGAAAACTGCAGGGATTATTCCAGGCAGTTGCCAGGAGCCAAAAACTGACTTGAAAGCATGTGTGCGCAAACACTTTCTGCACTACATTACGAATCACATCTACATGTTGCTCAGGAATGCTTTTTTTTTTAATGTATCCTGCAGTGAAAAAGCTTAAAATGAGATAACTGCCTAATTATATATATTATGGTACTGTAATATGTAATTTTTAAAGAATATTCTTCCGTTTTACACAGGACCCTTAGAGGCAGCTCAGAGAATATTTTTATAATCTAACTATGGAAGATCAATTAAATTCATAGCATGAAAAATACTTTTGATATTTGCTTCAGATTTACCAACTTTCTCTGTGTAAAAACCCTGCTGACACTTTGATATTGCCTTTTGCTATTAAAGTGGAACATTTGCTGTTAAAATAGAAGATCCAATACTGTAAGAGTAAAAATGCCAATATTTAAAGTACCAGACTATCACCCCCATCTTATGAATTGGTCTCAGCTTCCATGGAAGCCTAACCCTAAGGACTTGCCCAGCTGGATCAAAATTCTGATCCATTTCTTTGGAAAACTGATGTCAGGCAGATATGAAATAATATATTCTTATCCTGTCCATGTCTAATGATGCATTTATTCTACCCATGTTCCATGTTACGTATTTTTACTTTTTAAATAAATCTTTGCAATAAGTTTTGTTTATACCGTTTACTAATCTTCTGTTAAGAATGAATTTGGCAAGTCAGGAGTCGGTTGTTCTCGGGCTAGAGAATACAGGTAATCCTTAATTTACAGCAGTTCATTTAGTGGCCATTTGAAGTTACACAGCACTGAAAAAACATTCCTAAGTTTTTTCACAGCACTGAAAAAACATAAATTTAGTGATTTATGACCATTTTTCACACTTATGTCCGTTGCAGCATCCCCACTTTGATCATTCACTTGATCAAAATTGAGATGCTTGGCAACTGACTCATATTTATGACAATTGCTGTGTCCCAGGATTATGTGATCACTTTCTATGACCTTCTGTCAAATAAAGTCAGTGGGGAAGCTGGATTCACTTAACAACCATGTTACCGTATTAACTTAACAACTGTAGTGATTCACTTAACAACTGTGTTCTACTAAGAAGCCATTTCCTGAATGAGAGTTTAGTGTCTTCAGAGTCTGGATTTCTAGCAGTACCTGGAGGAATAACCTCCATTTATGTTTGTTCATAAGGATGCAATTTTCTCTTCCCAAATGTTATTTAGTGTTTTGCTAATATACACATTTTTGCATGTAGCTTTCCTCAATATTTATTTTTACACTCAACTTTTGAGCTGAAATCTCCTCACTTTGATAGCATTCCTTCAAAGAAGTGACACCAGCGAAAGGTGTTACCACAAGGAACACCCAGGTAAAAACCCTGAAACGTGATAGGCCCATTAAAATAGCAATGCACAGATGGCAATGGCCCCATCCGTTCAGTAACTAGCAGCTCACAGACAAGTAGGATTCAAAACTGAGGAAAAGCAATGTGAGATTTGAATCTGAGGACATAGAAATATATTGTTGGAGGCTAATGGGTAGCAGTTCCTGGTTTTCTGCTTTAACTATGGCCCTTCTAATAATTGTAATAAAAGTACATTACCAAAAAGCTATTTCCTTCCATCTTTGTTTGCTAGCCTTCAAATCTGAGTAACAGTCCAACTTGACAATTTGTTAGATACCATTATGTTAGGTTCAACTCTTGGTGTCTATGGATAGATGCAAATATAGTCTTGATCTGTCCCCAAAGATAATCCAGAGCTTTTCCAAGACACTTCTAATGGTAGTCCCCAGGAAACCTCAGTTGACGGATATATTTGCCTGTGAAGATAGCTGTTCAATCTGGACAAGAATTTGTGGAAGTAGGCCTTCAGGAGGTCTGGTCCCTAGCCATTTGGGGCTTTATAAATTAAGCCAGGACTTTGCATCAAATTTAGAAACAGACTGGATGAATGAGCATGATACCATAAAATCATAAAAGCCCAATTAGTCCAATCCCCTCTTCAGTGTTGAAATCCAAATTGAACTATTCCAGACAGTCCAGATAAATGGCTTTCTAAATCTCCCATTAAAGGAAGCATATCACCTTTTGGATTAATTGATTTCATTATCAAACTGCTTGTAGTGTCAAGAGATTTATTTTCCCTGTCATGTGAAAGGCAAAGTATTGTTATGATAACAGTAAAGGAGAATACCATATTCTTAGTCTAGTCCTGGTTTTACTGCCTTCAGTAGTGATCTTAAAGGCAGGCTATGGATATTCAAAACAAGTACCAAAGGATTTTTTATTTATGCAAGATAAATTTGCAGCTTCAACCTCAGCTAATCAACTATGATTTAGAAGACCAAATCCAGCTGTGCCTCTGCTGTGTGTGATATATCTAGAAGTACTTCCACTTTGAAAATTTAATTCAAGGGAACAAGTAGAAAAGAGAAGAGAAGTGGTAAGTAGTCACCTTTCAGCCACATCTTCATCCTGACTGAAACGAACCTCCCTTTCTTGATTTCTTCATCTTCCTCCATTCCATTGTCACAACTCACCACTGATTCAAGGCATCCACTGAGCCATCACAATTAAATTAAAAGGAATTACAGAACTTGAAATCTCAATCCAAATGTCTGGGTGATCTCACTCATAATTTCACATAGATGTTCAGTAGCGTAGAAATAAAACTGAGCATTGAAGGACACGAAAACATGGCAGTCAGGCAATTTTGTATTCATCCTCTCCAAAAATGAGCCTTTAAATAGGGATGGAACAATTGCAATATAATTTTCCCCCTTGTGTCAATTCAGACAATCTATGCAGAAGAATATTATGAACCCTGGGATCAAAAACTAGTGAAATACACCAGATAATTAAGATTCTCTTTCATATCTCTCTTGGTCATCTCACAGAATGATCCAGGCACTTTATTTATGTCAAAGAAAAGTTTAGTCCTGAAGTTAGATTCAAATATATCTACAAAATCTGTTTCATTTGTGGGCATCTGGAGACATTTGCTTAAGAAGAGGGACATCTGGAGATACTTGTCGGGAAGAAGAAATTTGGAATGGGTCTATGGTAGCTGTTATCTTGTACCGCACTGAGTCGCACACACTTCTTACAAAGTACTTGGCAAGAGCAACTTATCACTTCATTTCTGTGAATTGCTTTAGCTTAGTAACTCCAACGATTGAGCCAAAGTACACAGGAGAGATAACGTTATTTCTTCCATTGGGCCTTGGGCAAATTGCATAGCATGACCTTAATATAGTTTTGGAATTAAAAACTAATCTCTCCAACTGTAGACTTTGTGAGAGAAACTAGCACTTTTAAAAGACAACCATTGCATTTTGCTAACCCAGATACAATTTTTGCAGATGAAATTGTGCACATAAAAATGTATTTGATTTTTTTTTTGTAGACCTTTAAAAAAGCAAGCATTAATAGGATAGTGCCAAATAGATTTACGCTATTACCTAAACTCAGCCTCTGAGTTGACTCTTTCCACTGGGATATTTGTACTGGCTTGAATTCAGCTGGTCTAAATTGAGTCAGAGTTTGGAGTGAAACCAAAACTGTATTATTTCTGTACCAGACACCATTTTGTAAATAGCCATTACTCACCTATCCATTAGAGTCACTTTCTTCTAATTCTACACTCACTTTATTTAATTTATTAGACTCATATTTATTAGAACTAACTTACTCAACAGGAGCACTAAAAGCAATTAAGACCTAAAAAATAAAATACCAAAACAAAAACAAAACAAAACACAAATCCCTCAGCACATTAGAACATAATGAAAAATATATAAGCCGATAATATAATCATAATTATTTCCCATGTGTATTCAATGTGTTAGCTTGGTAAAGTTTCCCAAAGCCTTATTTCTTGTAGTAATGAAAACAGGATGATTATGGACTAAAGACAGGTGATGTATCGGCTTTCCTGAAGTTGAGCCATCTTGTGGCGAATTCCTGGATAAGAGCCTGGAACTGTTCTGGGCCCTACACATGAAAAAGAGCCCTTGTCAGTCAACAGGTGTGCTGATTTACTACAGCTTTTCTGTTACATAGGAGCTGAGGATTCAGCAGCACAAGGAAACAACAACCAATCAATACCCCCATCAATGAGTAAAAAGCCACATACAACCAAGCACCACATAAATCTGATGCATAGAATAGCCCAGAAAACACTTTCTGGTAGAAAGACGTGAGTGCTCTGAGGATAGGCTCCAGCATGAGTTTGAAAGCTCAGAAGACTAATCCCCTAGCCCTGGTAACCGACTCAAATTGGATCCTGCAATATTATCCTGGGATACATATATTTGCCTTCATTTATGACAACTCTAATCTAAAGGTAAAGGTTTTCCCTGTCCAATTCTAGGGGGTTGAGTTGGTGCTCATCTTCATTTCTTAGCTGAGGGAGCCATGTTGTCCAAAGACACTTCTGTGGCCATGGGGGCAGCATGACTATATGCCAAAGTGCATGGAATGCTGTTACCTTCTCACTGTCGTGGTACCTATTTATCTACTTGCATTTGCATGCTTTTGAACTGCTAGGTTTGCAGGAGCTTTGGCAAGTAACGGGAACTTACCCCATCTGATCTGATCTATAAGCAACAATCAGTTCTTCTCTTTAACTTGGAAACTCTTGTAACTGTTAAAGGTCAAAGCATTTTGTCTGCATGTGAATATTTCTTGGGCAAGAATCTGAGTAACGATTACTGAAACAAGGTTTATAAATATAACAGCAAGAGGACTTATTTACAGGAAATACATTATAGCAATAGGCAAAGCATAACACACTGTACCCTACTAGAAAAATAAGTGAATTAGCAGGCACTCCGTGTCTGTGTGTGTGTCTGTGTGTGTGCACGTGTGTGTGTGCACAAGCATGCCTGGGAGGAAAGGTAGAAGGCAAAGTGTCTCTTAGACCAAAATGTTTTTCAACCTCAGCAACTTGGAGCTGTGTGGATTCCGGTGGCAATCCACACATCTCAAACTTGCTGAGGTTGCAAAACACTGTTTTAGACAATGAATATGCAGAATAATAGCTACAGAGTGGAAGTTAATTTTAGCAGGAATTATCTCTATATTAAAAACTTTAGTAGATGACTAATGGCCTTAGAAATTTATTCTATATGAAGTAATGGAACTGTTGATTAAAACAAAGTTGATAAATATTTAGGTGTACAATTAATGTCAATCAATGTATCTGGATGAAAACAGATCATGCCAAACACATGTGACATGAAATGCTAATCAGCTCACTGCATATAACAGGCTGAGCAATATGATACTTCCAATCAAATATGTTCAAGCCAGGTCTCATATAGAGTTTTATTGGATTGTGCTATCCAATATGAAATATTTTGGAAGCAATGGATTTAGTGTTGTATGGATATTAAAAAGAATCAAATTATGATAGTTGAGGAGAAACAAAGAGAATAAAAATCAGGCTCTCCTGGGGGGAAAATGAGAGATTTCAAAAGTTGAAGAGGATCTTCCTTGACAGATGAAACTTCTAGACATTTTCAAAACTGATCCCAAAACATCACCAATTATGAGGTTGTCCAATCTTTTCTTAAAAACTTTCAGTGTTGGAGCACCCACAACTTGTGGAGGCAAGTCTTTCCACTGATTAATTGTTCTAACTGCCAGGAATTTTCTCCTTAGTTCTAGGTTGCTTCTCTCCTTGATTAATTTCTACCCATTGCTTCTTGTCCTGCCCTCAGGTGCTTTGGAAAATAGCTTGACTCCCTCTTCTTTGGGATTCTTCTTGGGACTAGAGAGACCCAAGCTGAGAAAAGTTATTTTACATTGTGGAGAGCCTCACAAATCAGAAGAAATGTGGCTCTTTCTGATTGGTTCAGCAGGAAACCAAGAGCTCTTTGTTCCCTACTGAAAGAAGAAGGGGGGAGGGGGACATGGGACTTTCCTAATTCAATATTTCTCCACCTCATCAATTTTAAGAATCGTGCATTTTTCAACTCCCACTTCACAAACTTCACTGGGGAGTGAAGTCCATAATCTTAACATTCCTGAGATTGAGAATCACTGGCCTAATCCTCTTCTCTGTTGTTACAAACCAGGATGAGAGGTAATTTAAAATTTCATTGGCAGGCCTTTTCGTCCAAGGATATCCTGGGAAAAATAATTACAGTAGGTGGCCATTAGAATCTTCTACTGAACCTTCTAACAGTACCCCTTCTGCATTTGGTCCAGCTAGAGAATTTTACCAAGGCTTTGCAGCTTTTTTTTCCGATCTAAAGGGAAAAATATGATTCAGAGCACAAGCAATTACATCTCAAACCAAACATATATTTCCCCTGGATTTTTCTGTGGCTACAAAGGTGCTTTTCTGATGTTTCATATGAGCTGCCATGCATTTTCTGTACCACATATCTCCCTTTCTGTTCAAACTGCTACAGAGCCCATGTTCACATCCCTTTTGATTCAGTCTTGCCGTCTTGAGCATAGAGAAGGTTTCAGTGATAAATAAATCAATAAAGCCAAATCTTGAGATAGAAAAAGAGAAAAGCAAAATATAAGAAAAAAACAGGGGAAAGTGAGAACCATGCATCCAGAACTTCAAATCAAGAAAGCCAACCTCACCAAATAGGTTACTTATTAGCTCTTTGCAAATCTGTTGGGTGTCAGCCAATAGGGGTAATCCTCAACGAATGACCACAATTGAGCCCCAAACTTCCATTGCTGTTGTTAAATGAATTTGGCCCCATTTTATGATCTTTCTTGCCACAGTGGTTAAGTGAATCACTACAGTTGTTAAATCAGTAACACAGTTGTTAAGTGAATCTGGCTTCCCCATTGACTTTGTGTCAGAAGGTTGCAAAAGTTGACCAAATGATCCTGGGACACTGCAACCATCATAAATGCATGCCAGTTGCCAAGCATCTGAATTTTGATCATGTGACTCTTAGGGGTGCTGCAATGGCTGTTAAGGGTGAAAAGTAGTCATTAAGTTGTTGGGTTTTAGGTTTTTTTGCAGTGTCGTTGTAACTTCAAACAATCACTAAATGAATGGTTGTAAGTCAAGGACTACCTATATTCATTGCACAGAGGATGACTGGATTGAAAATATCTGGATTTCCTGCTTAGATGTCTATATGCAGGACATCTTTGAGTTCCTTCCCTTCACAATGGATTCAGTTTTATAGAATATGGAGGACAAAGAAAACCAGTTCTTTAAGGAAGTTGATTCTAATTTTGCCAATAAAAGGAAATACTACATTTTTTTCACATCCTGGGTCTAGTAAGCAAATCAGAAATTGTCTAAGGGCTAAATTCATCCTCTCCGTGAGCCATGGTAGAATTAAAATAACCCTTCAAGGTTTCCTCTAATTGTAACCTTGTATGAAAGGGATTATGGAGAAGCTTCTTTTGGTGAATAAATTCCATCTGTTCAAGTCTTGCAACATCAGGACATCTTAAACATGCTGCTATAGAATGCAACATCTGGTTGATAAAACTATAATTTCAGATTGGTTCTGAGTAAAGAGCCCCTGCCTCCCCACAAAATGTCTCATCTGTAGAAAAGTAGCATATTGATTCAATTGCTCTTTAGGATTCTAGACTTGTGCTATTCCATGGCATGGCTTAACTTTTATAATTTAGAATACATAAAATGAGTACTGTATTTTTTGCAGTATAAGATGCACCAGAGTATAAGACGCAGCTTAGTTTTTGGGGAGGAAAATAGGGGGGAAATCTGCCTACCATTCATCTGGTTAGCTTCAGCACATTGGTTTGCTGTTTTTTATCCCCTGCTTGGGGATAAAAAACAGCTTCTAAGGCACAGGTGATCTTTGGAGAGAGAAGCAATGAGAAAAGTAAGCAAACCATGGAGATAACTTCACTCGCTAGCGCCTCATTAGGACTGAAAAAAACTTCACAGCTGAGAGTTAGAGGGATAGGCAAAGCATGGAGATCGCTTCACTCGCTAGTGCCTCCTTACGTCTCAAAAAAAGGTTTGAAAAATCTACATTTGGAGTATAAGACACACCCAAATTTTCAGCCTATTTTAGGAGGGAAAAAATGTGTCATATACTCTGAAAAATATTGTATTGCCCCAATGATTTTTTAAAAATAGGGAATTGTATTACAGTAGGGGCCAAAATTGTGGAAACCTTTTGGGAAAAGTGTATTTTCTAAAACTAGCTAATAACACCACTTTTTTTGGCAGTAGTACCATAAAATTATATACCAATGGAAAGTTAATTTAATCAAGAATGTAATGGAATAACTTTTATGAAGGATTTGCTAATAGAATAGCAAATAGAATATTTGCTAATAGAATAGCAAATTCTAAAGTGAAACACAGAAAAAGAAATGAGATCTACAAAAATTATCACCATAGAAAAAACCAGATATACAAAAATTATCATATCAATTAATACTTAGTTGCGTAACCTTTAGCAAGAATTATGGCCTTACAACATCTTCCGAACGAGTGAACCAAGTCCTTTAGTTCGGCAGCTGTTATAATGTGAAACCAAGATTGAATGATTGCTTCTATTAACTGGGTTTTATTGCTGTGTCACTCCTGACTAATAGTTTTCTTTAGTCAGCTCCATAGATTTTCAATTGGGTTAAGGTCTGGATTATTCCCAGGCCATTCCAACAATCAAGTATGATTATCTTAAAACTCAAAAAAAATAAAAAAATAAGTGCTGTTATTAGCCATCAAACCTCAAAAATACACTTTCCCCAAAAGGTTTCCACTATTTTGGCCACTACTGTAGTTTATTACAATTTTATGATCCATGAGCCTTTCTGTAGTGTACTGCTAGGACCACACTCTAGAAAAGAGGCTAAAGAAATGTGTGGAATCAATGTAAATTGTGACCTTTAAATTAATTAAGTACAGTTGATAGGATTTTTTTTCTCTCCCTTTGCCATCGAAAATTATATATAAATTATTTGATAACCACTTTTATAAGGCCTTTGGGAATTGTACTGTGACTGGGAAAGGGTAGAATATGGTCTTGTGATCAAGAATTGAACTAGTTTGGTTAAAAATGGGCCTTGTAGATATGATTTTTGGCCTAGAACAGTGATGGCTAACCTTTTTGCTGTTGTGTGCCAAACGTGGGGATCATGTGGGGGGATTGCACACACGTGTGCCCAGACTCATAATTCAATGCGCCCCACCCCCACGCATGTGCGTGTGACACACACACCCCGCACTACCACCGCTTTTGGCATGTGATGGCACGGTGGGCCCAGTAAGCCCATTTTTCACCCTCCCCAGGCTCCAGAGGCTTTCTTGGAGCCTGGGGAGGGAGAAAACAGCCTTCCCTTCCCGCCACGGGAGGCCCTCTGGAGGCCAGAAACAACCCATTTCCCAACTTCAGGTGGGCCCAGAGTAGGGCAACACTCGCATGCCCACAGATATGGCTCTGCATGCCACCTGTGGCACCCGTGCCATAAGTTCGCCATCACGGGCCTAGAACTTCCCCTCTGCTACTTGTTACAGGCATAGTTAGCATCTAACTGATGGTGTGGGCTCTTCATCTGTAGAAACCACAGGTAAGTACTTAATTTTACAAATGAAAATTCTATCTAGTTTAAACAGGTTAGTCAATTCCAAACTAGTTAATTAATTGGAAAGGATCAAATTTAATTGATAGAAAGTACAGGATTTTTGTTTGTTTGTTTGTTTGTTTAAAGCTGTTTTGGTTCTGAACTAGGATGTTCATGAAAAATAATAATGAAGCCATTTTATTCTAGGAAAAGAAGACAAAGCATTTGTTTCCAGAATTAAAATGTGCCAATATTTCTTAAACTACTTTCAATTTGCCCCAAAATGTTTAAGATGAAATTTTGGTAATTTGCAGCTTTGCTTAATTTTTACGTGTTGATTCTTCTATCAAAATGGAGGTGATAAGTCAAAAACTAGATTTCTTTTATCGTTGTCAGCCTTAATTAATCTAATCTTTTCAAAAGCCATTTGCACTAGTGGCCAGCATCACATCTCCAAGAGAAACTTATTTCATTATAATTAAAATGGTGATCGCATAATTACTTTTTAGAAGTAATTTAGAAGACCGGGCTAGGAAAGTTCATGATCAGCCACAGATAAAGTTATTATGTGATGGGTTTTTTTGTTATTGTTCTTTGCATTGGGCTTCAACGCGGATGGAGAACAAATTCCATGTCATAACTACTAAGTTTCCTTGTTGTCACAAGGGCACTCTTTGGTAATCAGACAGAGCAGGGAACATAAATGTAATATATTTGGGCTGCTTTCTTTTCTTTCAGAGGCAAATTATGCTGGAAGAAAAAAAAAACAGCTCACGACACTCCTGACAGCAAAGAAACAGAGGCACAAAAGACAATTTATCAAAAGTGACATTGGGGCAATGGCCCGGAACTGGCTACCCCAACCGAATCATCAATCACCATAGCAAAAGACTGTACATCTCCTTGCCGTAAATGAAGTGAAATAAAGAGCATTGCCAGAGAGATAGATCGGGAGCCCCGTTCCTCTGTGAAGCAGCCTGGACTAATGATAAGTGTACGTTTTCATTTTCCTGGGACTCACTTTTAACACAGACCATACAAAAGAGCACTTTAACTTACCAGGGATGTTGCAGTTACCAATTTGTGGTCTTTTTTTTTTCTTTTTTCTTTTTTTGTCCTTTCTTCAATATTCCATCAGACTGGTAAAATAACAGGTTATCCTACTGGCAGATCCTCAATCAACTAACTTGATTAACTTGACTCTTCACAGGTCATTTGAGTGACATTGCAATCCCTAATCAACACAGTGAAGTGGAGAGCAAGATTGATGCTCCAGATACCTTAAATGGGCTCAATCAAAGTGACATAAGAAGTTGGCAGTAAATAAACAAACAATCTGGGTGGGATTCTGATGCCTACCAGACGGAAAAGCTACAACTTTATTTAAACAATCTAATAAATGCCTACCCAACAACACTCTGTTCCATGCTGAATGACATGTCATTGGACCTGTGAGTGGGATTGACTAGAACAAACAAGGGTAATAAAATGGAGAAAATTTTGAAAAAACAATTGAGAAAATAACAGTGAATTAGCCAAAGTGAAGAACTTTGAATATGAAACCTGTATTGCTCAACCTGGATGGAGAAGCAATGGGAGCATCTTGCACTTCTAAGAAGTACAGAACAGAACAGAACAGAACAGAACAGAACAGAACAGAATAACAGAGTTGGAAGAGACCTTGGAGGTCTTCTAGTCCAGGAAACCCTTATACAATTTCAGACAAGTTGTATAGGGTTTAAAAATCTCCAGCGTTGGAGCATTCACAGGTTCTAGTGGCAAGTTGTTTCCACTGATTAATTGTTCTGATCTTCATAAGTAGAATCTAATTGCCGGCCTCTGTGTGCCACTGGAGTCAAAGATTTTATATTTTACAAAGCAAGCAGAGTCCTGGAAGGTTTGTGGAATATTTTAAGATGATCCATTTACAACATGCCATTTAGGTTCAGCTATTTTGAATGGAGATATTTTAACACATTTCAGTCTCTTAATAGAATGAATAGAGGCTAAAAGGGTTGGAATTATGCCCTTGTTTGTTATCTTTACACTGCTGTGAGATTATTTCTCAAACAAAATCACCCTTGATTATTTTACAGATGAATGAGCACCATTGAGGCTCAAAGACATCTGACATTGTTCCAACTAGAAAAAACTCCACTCTGTCATTCCCAGTGCTATTTATCCACTCATCATTAAGCTTATACCAGATTTAGTAGATATGGTCCATAGTATATATTTCAAATTGGCACTAAGGTAATCTAATGAAAATCAATTTAGAAAAACCTAATGAAAGTTTTTCCAACCCAGACAAACATCACAATGCATTTACAGGTAGTCCTCCACTTACAACCATTCGTTTACAGACCATTCAAAGTTACAATGGCACTGAAAAAAGTGACTTGTGACTGTGGTTCACACTTATGACCATTGCAGCATCCCCATTGTCACGTGATCAAAACTCAGGTGCTTGGCAACTGACACGTATTTATAACAGGTTGCAACATCCTAAGGTCATGTGATCACTATATGTGATCTTCCCAGTTAGCTTGCAACAAGCAAAGTCAATATGGGAGGCCAGATTTGCTTAATGACCACATGATTCACTTAACAACAGCAGTGATTTGCTTAACAACTGGGGCAAAAAGATCATAAGATGGGGCAACACTCACTTAATAGCTGCCTGCATTTTTTGAGCAAATTTTGGGATCAATTGTAGCCGTAAGTCAAGGACTACCTGCACTTGAAGAATGGCAAGTATGCAATTTTGCCCAATAATGTTACTCTTCTTGATGATGACTGTCTTAGGTAATTACTGTTATCCCTATATATATATATTACATACTTAGGTAAGTACTATTATCCCATGACCAAGACTTATTGGTATGAGAAGGGGATTCCAATTTAAACACTGCATTATGTTGTTATGCTTTCCTTTTTTTTTGCAGTACAATTTTTTTCAAGCTCATTGTTTGATTGATGGGGTTCATAGGGCTTCCTCAAATAATGCTTCTTCTATGGTCCTTTGCATAGAGTTCTCGGATTTTAAAGGACTTCACTGATGATAGCAATAGCACTTAGACTTATATATCGCTTCACAGTGCTTTACAACCCTCTCTAAGTGGTTTTACAGAGTCGGCCTATTGCCCCCAACACTCTGGGGCTTCATTTTACCAACCTCGGAAGGATGGAAGGCTGAGTCAACCTCTGAGCCATTCAGAATCGAACTCATGGAGTGATGAGTGAGTTAGCCTGAAGTACTGCATTCTAACCACTGTGCCACCATGGTAATGATAGTAATAATCATTATTATTGACTTGGAAGACTTATTGCTTACGGTTAAAATAAAATTGGGAGGGGCTTGTCTGAAACCTTTCAAATTTAAGGAGGGAGGATGCTTTCAATTCATATCTAAGTCTTATAAGAATTATATTCTACCAGTAGTGGGTCTCCAGCAGTTAACTATGCTAGCATCTGTTTTCTGATCTAACCAGAAAGTCTGTGGCAAATGATCAGAACTGTTTTCTCATCTCAGACAGTTTTGGGTTTTCATATCCTATATCCTTCCAAATTCCCTAAATTTCTGTAAAAACCTGTCCCTCTGACTTAGCCTTAAACTATTGTTGGAAGAAATATCCAGGTCCAGGTCCAAGTCGGGAGAAAGGCACTGGAGACAAAATGGAGTCTGGAGGCTGATTGGAAAAAGGGTCCATTTATTGATGAAGCAGAACCACATGTTTGTGGTTGTGGTGCAGCTGACCTCATGGAGTTGAGAGTGAGGGGTTTTTATACCTTCTCTTGGGCTTTGAACATGAGCTTCCTGTTCCTGTGCAAGAACATGTATTCTATTGGCTGTTGTAGGGGTCATAGCTGGCTCTGTAGGTTGTCTGAGCTATGTTTGGTTGAAGTTTGGAGGGTGATGCAATGTCCTTAGGAGATTGTGTAATGTGCTGAGCTCTCCTGCTAGATAGAAGTGGGTTAATCCTATTATGTCCTGAAGGGTCATGTCTTAATCTCATCACCCTGGAGACTGAAGGTCTTTTTGTTTTGTAGGTAGGCTGGCCCAATCTTTCCCAACAGGCACAAAATATCTGCTGGGGGCTATTAAGAAAGGTGGGGGTGCTTTCCAAGAGCATGTTTCTCCATTTCTCCCTTTAGGGAAATATAATATTTTGCTTTTTTAATAGTTCGCAAAGGGTGGGTGCTAACTTTCTACACTATTCATTCAGAATTGGTCTAATACATTTTGTTACCTGAATATTGCACCTCTCTCATTCACCGAAGACAGAGTGGATTCAAAATCAGCCAAATTACACATGAGGCACAAAATCCCACAAACCCATTTCCCCACCCTTGATAGCAAAAACACTATTGTGGCCAAATAAATAACTAGCTCTTTGCTGGCTTTTCAATAGTAATTGAAATCTGCCACCTGCAGCAGCTGCCTCACGCTGTCTAACAATAGGGTGGGCCCTTTTTGGTTCACCTGTTGTTTCTATAAACCAGCTGCTCTGTTACATAGTCATCCCTTAGGGAGGCTATTCATACATGTGTTGGATTTGTACAGATTAATCTTGCTTGATTCACATTAAGTCCTTCCCTAACTGAACGTTAGTGTGTCCTTCCTTCCTTCCTTCCTTCCTTCCTTCCTTCCTTCCTTCCTTCCTTCCTTCCTTCCTTCCTAATAAAAAGTAATAAAGCTTATGTTATTTCTCCTTTCTTCTTTGCTAGAAATCGAATAAATAATATCCTTCACAATAAAACAACAGGCTTGATTATACCATGAATTCAGTTTATGATATTTGAAGATGATTAGCTTATTAATAGGTGTTTCCCCCACACCTTGGTTTAGAGAAATTCAGGTAAATTACATGTCAGATATGTATCATTCCATGTGGTACATTATAACACTTCAACAAACAGAAGTGAAACCCAGCAGGTTGCTTAGTAACTGAATAACTTACTGTCAGATCTAATTAAAAAGAAGAATACTTTGTTTTAGGATAGCGTTAATTTTGATCTAGCTTTTCAACAAATGTACTCAAAAATTGTCTGAATGTGGCAGACAGCGTGAAGTGCCAAAATAAGTTGTCAGAAACTTTTCAGATGCCTATTTAAAGTATGCAGCTGTTAGAGCAGGGAGAAAATATAGAAAACAACATTTCTGGGTCCATGAAATATTCATTCAAGTCTGTCATCCCACATTAGTCCTGTTAAAATCTATCTTAATATTCAACTCTTGATAATTGATACATTTCAACAAATCTACAAAAACATAAACACAAACAAAGGAAGAGGAACAATCTCTACCTGAACTTGTAGAAGTTGGAAAGTAAATATTCTGGTAGACAATAAATTGTGGTAAATCAAATAGTGTGCCAGTTGGCACGAATGTTGTGAAGGATGTAGAGATTTATTTTTAATTGTATTGAAGCTTTTAGTTAATAACTAGGGATTTGTCTCCCCAGAAAATATCCAGGTTAATCAATAAGGACCGTTCAAAATATATACCCAGATGAAAAAAGCATTTTAAGGAGTGAATGAAAATGTCTCTGAATTTGTGGGGAAGAACCAATGCAATGGAAATGGATTTTTCATCAAGACTGATATGTATATTTTGAGAGCAGTGTTCAATGTGTTTTGAACAGATTAATAACTGCAGTGTGCGGCAGCATCCAAAAAATCTAATACAATCCTTGGTTGTATGAACAGAGGCATAGAATCAAAATAATGTGACATATTAGTAATGCTTTATAAATTCTTAGTAAGTCCACACCTCGAATACTGCATCCAGTTTTGGTCACCACATTACAAAAAAAACACTGACACTTTGGAAAAAGTGAAAAGAAGAGCAACTTGAAATAAGGACCCAGATTGTTGGGGGCAATATGCTATTTAGTATACTCTCAATTGTTGTAAGCCGCCCAGAGTCCTCAGAGAGTGGGCGGCATAGAAATATGATTAATAAAATAATAAATAAATAAATAAGATGATTAAAGGCCTAGAGACTAAAACTTATGAAGAACAGTTGCAGGTATTGGACATGGCTATTCTAGAGAAAAAGAAGGACTAGGGTTGACATGATAGCAGTATTCCAGTATTTCAGGGGTTGCCACAAAGAAGAGGGGGTCAATTTATTTTTCAAAGCACCAGAAGACAAGGCAAGAAACAATGGATGGAAACTACTCAAGGAGAGAAGCAACCTAGAATTAAGGAAAAACTTCTTAACAGTGAGGACAATTAACCAGGGAACAGCTTGCCTTCAGGAGTTGTATGTGTTTCATCACTGGATGTTTTTTAAAAAAAGACTAGAGAGCCATCTGTCTGAAATGTTAGCGTCTCCTGTTTGAATGGGGTTAGACTAGAAGACCTCCAAGGTCCCCTCCAACTCTATTCTGATTGATTGATAAATTAATGATTAATTTTAATAGTAAGAACAATACCCAGGATCTCCTTGTTAAAATATATATCTTTCTTAGGATGATGGCAGTTTTATTCTCTTGATTTTAAACGATATTTTTGGGCCTATTTGTTAACCTCAAGGATGTACTAAAATCAAAGCAATCCCTAAGCACGTACCACTTACTGGGCATAACATTTAAATCTGATTTTTCCTCTCTTGAGAAATTAACACTTTGGAATAATTCTTACGTTTCAATGGCTGGTAATTCTTTTTTTCTTTCTAATAGAATGATTATCCCCCAATCAACTATTAAGTAATCACCACTTCTTATGGAAACAAATTCCACAAGTTAATTAAGTACTGTACAAAGAAATATTTTCTTTGGTCTGCTCTAAAACCTCTTCCAGCCTTGTCCGACTTTTTTTCCTATCTATTTTCTCTCTACCAGTCCTGATTTTATAAACGTTTAACAAGTCTCAAATTGGTTACCCTTTTCCCACAAATTCCAGGCTTTTATCATAGAATAGATGTTGGAGGCTGTTGCAGAATTGTGAGTTCACATGCAGCTGGGCATGCTGGCTATGCCTTTAAGGACGACCAGAGACAGAGAAGGTGGAGGCTTTTATTACCTACCTCCAGCCAGCCTGGACACAAAACTTATATGGCACAGAGCTCCATGTTGGTTTCTGATGTTTTCTAGACTTCCTTCACACATTTTGAATATGGTGATCAGGACTCCATAACCGTTGTTTCAGAATGTCTATGGAGATTCTCAGTCATCCAGGTCATGGTTGTCCCAAAGGTGCTTTTTTAAAAAAAGCAGCTAGACTGTCTTGTTTTTCCTTGAAGACGTTTCGCTTCTCCAGTTGCCTTTTGGGGAAAAAAAATGCAACCCTTTATTTTTTCAGAGGTGTTTCAGAGGTGAACATAGCATGGAGTGGAAAAAGCATTATATTGTTGGGAGCATTATTTCAATTGGACTTAAGGATCTCTACTATGGTCTGTGTTCTTTAATTCCCCTGCAGTTCTCAATCTCGCTTCATGTCTTCCTTAAATAATCCAGTATGAATCCAAGACCTGGTTGATTACATGAATTTCAGACCCTATCAGGTTTAGAGATGAAATTGTGGATGGGGGTGGGTAGTTGTCTAAATTTGCATTCGTTTCTATTTATTTTGTGTCAAGTTTGTTATTAGGCCGATGATTAACCCAAGTTAGAGAGCTCTTTAAATGTGTTTGCTTCACCGTTCCTTTTGGTTTTCACAACCCTTAATAATCTGATATCATCCATGGATTTATCCAACTCACCCATGTCCTCTCCATTTATTTTATTTTATTTTATTTTATTTTATTTTATTTTATTTTATTTTATTTTATTTTATTTTATTTTATTTTATTATTTTATTTTATTTTATTTTATTTTATTATTTTTATTTTATTATTTTTATTTTTATTTTTATTTTTAATTTGATTTTTAATTTGATTTATATGCCGCCCTTCTCCGGAGACTCAGGGCGTCTTACAATGCGTTAAGCAATAGCCTTCATACTTTTGTACATTTATACAAAGTCAGCTTATTGCCCCCACAAACTGGGTCCTCAATTTACCCACCTTAGAAAGGATGGAAGGCTGAGTCGACCTTGAGCCTGGCTAGGATTGAACTCAGAGAAATTACAGGCAGCTGGTGTTAATTGCTGCCTTTAGTAGGAGGCATTAGCCCCCTACGCTACACAGGCTTATTTCTTCATCATATTTATAAACAAGTGAAAACCCACCAGTCCCGATACAGATTCTTAATGGAGTTCGTATCTTATTTTTCTTTCTTATTTTAAGCAAGATTTACTTATTTTAAGTTCTTGTTTTTATGAAGTTATTTTTTAAATGCTGTACATTGCATAAATAAATGAAAGGACCCGAAACACCAATTTGCTTATTAAATTTAGAATCTTAAAAGGGGAAGGGGCAATTTAGGTCACTGAGGTCTTATTTAGTGCATGCTATAAATCCTTACCCAATGCAGGAATCCAAATAAAAGCAACCCTGGCAAGTGTCTGTCTAGCATCTCAATGAGCATATTCAATCTTCTACTTCCTGAAGTAATTTACTTCACTGTCTTATTACTATTACCAATCTGACTTCCCCGCCTCCCCCATCCTAACATTTATCTAGGCTAATCCAGAAATTTAAGTCAATTATTCTGTTTCCTGCATTCTGGAATAATAGAGAGAAATACCTTCTATGCTCAGGAGATACAATTTTTGGTTGGACATATTGATAGCCACTGGTGTTACATTGCTGTCTTTGTTTTGCATTATGGAAATGGAGAGATGGAAAGTCTTTAAGAAAATCTGATGTGCCTTCCACTGCCTGTCCTTGTTCTCAGTTCTACTCAAATCTCTCTCCTTACCTTTTACATAATGAGCAACAGGTGGTTGTTACGGGATTTTTTTAAAAAAAAAATATAAGAATGTAAAAATCAGCAGACAACTATAGAGCAGAAGAATCCCACCAACTAAAAAGTATAATCCCTCACCCATAATGCCAAACAAAAGGCCTAAACATGCGGAAACGTATCAATCTCTTTCCAACTTTGAGATGGACAACTACATCTCTTTCTTTCTTTCTTTTTTTAAAATTAGATTTATATGCCGCCCTTCTCCGAAGACTCAGGGCGGCTTACAATGCGTTAAGCAATAGCCGTCATACTTTTGTATATTTTATACAAAGTCAGCTGATTGCCCCCACAAACTGGGTCCTCAATTTACCTACCTTAGAAAGGATGGAAAGCTGAGTCAACCTTTCTCTTTCTCTTTCTCTTTTTTTTTGGGGGGGGGGGAGTGACAGGATGAAAGTGCCATCCCTTTTCACTTTTAAGAAAATACCTATGAAATGAGCTGTCATGTCACCGTAAAAGTACATTTAAAGAAAATGAAAATATGGGGGAAATGGATGTCATAGTGCCTGCCTTCCATTAGCTAAGATAGAAAGAATTAGTACGAGTATATGGTTCTCTCTCCCTCACTTACAAAAATTACATGGCATCTGACATTATTCTTTGATAACTGAATGGCAATCTGGGAGGTGTTTCTGTGAAAATGTCATGGGAGGTGGTGACACGCTTTGCTGTTTTTTGGTCCTCTTACATATGATTTATTTGGAATGTAGTTATAGAAATGCGGATTTTTCTTTCCAGCCGTTACTGTAAAGCAAGTTACAGGGCTATGTTGATACAGGACTGGAGTCAAGGTATGAATAATAAGGAAGTTAAGCATAGCTTTAGACTTTCCACTGATAGAGTGGGTGACTAGATTCGTTACCATCCTGTGGGAGGTAATTACGCTGTCCTGAACTGAAGTGTGACCTTGTTGCCTCTCTTATTTATTAAATCCAGGCCTGATGTCTGGTTTCATTTCAGACTCCCTGCCTAAGATGGATATCCTAAGGCCAAATGCAGCAAGGCAGTCAGCCACCATGCTTGCCAAGAGTCAGTATTTTCAAAAGAATCCATGCTGGTAGATTATTGTGTCTGTTTCATTTAGAATCAACATTTCTTTTCTTGTTCACTTAAAATCAAATACCCACTAGTTCAGGGTAGATGTACTTTAATTCACAAACAATCTGCACCTACACGTTTCTTCTAACAAGAGCTTCTAGGTCATAGCCAGATTCAAAAGAATCTGGCTATGATTTCAGGTGTTTCAGGGAACAACTTGCTTTTTTTTTTTTCATGTTAATGCTTCATCTTTTGCTAGGCATAAGAAACAAGTGAAACAGATTTCCAGGCTGTGATAATTGGATCTGTAAAGAGACTTTGGGTTCATTGAATTAATTCTGAAACCTTCAGCATGCACTGTAACTTAGGGAACAAAAGTTGAAATTTCTACTGTAAATTGTCAACCAAACCTTATTTCTCATTTTGAAATGATGTGTGCATGTAAGTTTTCAGACATTCTTCATGAAGCAACAGTGGCTGGACATGAAACTATTTGCAAGAATATCAAATTTTCCCTATCAGGATAAGGGAAAAACTACCGTGAACCTATTCCTTGGCCACTAAGAAAGTAGTTGTAAGAAATGTGATTTTTACTCTCTCCATCACTCTGTGTGTTGTACGAGTAGGTGAATACAAATTCAGTTAGAAATGCAAACCAATAGGAAGCCTTTTCAGGACAGAACCAGAACTAAGTCTCCTTACTATTAATTTAGTTACTAAAAATATATCTTATATTATTCCTCCAGAACCTTGAAGTAACAAATATTGTCCTAGGTCCACCAACCTTCACTTAACCTGGATAGTTGCAGTCCTGATCCAATTCTCATTGACCTGGATCACATCTAATGCTGAATCAGAATGTCACTTTTTTGTAGCATTAATGTTGTTGTTTTTTGAGCCCAACTCCCAAGGTTTGCCAGTTACAATAACAGCTCACCATGTTATGTGAGCCCAGCCAATGGTGCTTTGTTCAGTAAACCTTGATTACTAAAATGGTTTGCTTCTTGCAGTGTGTGAATCCAGCCACGTTAAAAGTGAACTAGAGAATTTATTCCAGGGGTGAAATCCAGCAGGTTCTGACAGGTTCTGGAGAACCGGCTGCGGAAATTTTGAGCAGTTCGGAGAACCGGTAGCAGAAATTTTGAGTAGTTCAAAGAACCAGCACATACCACCTCTGGCTGGCCCCAGAGTAGGGTGGGAATGGGGATTTTGCAGTATCCTTCCCCTGCCATGTCCACCAAGTCACGCCCACCAAGCTACCCCACACCCACCAAGCCACGCCCACAGAACCAGTAGTAAAAAAAATTGGATTTCATCAATGGTTTATTCTATTAGTACTTTTTGCTTGCAAGCTACCTTTTTAAAAATTATTTGCTGGTATAACAAAGTGCTTATCTTTAAAATTAATCAAGAATGGAATTCTTAAAACTGCTAATAGCCAGAGAAAGGCCATCAAAGATGAGGGAAGATAACTCTTTACTTTCTGGCATTGGCAGTTCTGTAGCTAAGTGAATAGGCCAGGTGTGGGCAATGAAGTAGTAACCCATTCGACCACTGTTATTTGCATAATAATACCTCTCATCCCATTTCTGTATGATGGCTATTGTAGTGCCCGCAATGGCTACATGCTGTCAGTAGAAGTGATTAGCTAGTTCTGCTAGAAATCCTTTCATTCCAAACATCTACAGTCTTGATCAGTCAAGTGTCACTGTTGTAGCTGGTGATTATATGAAGGAGTGGGGAGAAGAAGAAGAATCTCTGTCCACTGCTGGAGAAGAAAGAAATCCAGGACGAAACCCTGAGGTGGGTTTCTGACCAGTTCTGGAGAGCTGGTAGGAGAAAGTTTAAGTAGTTCAGAGAACTTGTAGTAAAAATTCTGACTGGCCCCGCCCCCATCTATTCTCTGCCACCCAAGTCCCAGCTGATTGGGAGGAAATGGGGATTTTGCAGTAACCTCCCCCTGGATTAGGAAGGGAGTAACCTTCCCCTGCCACGCCCACCAAGCCACACCCACAGAACCGGTAGTAAAATTTTTTGAAACCTACCACTGACCAAACCTATGCAAACGATTTGCTCCAGAGGGAAACTTGTCTCAAATTTCCTCAAACCCTGTGTTAATGTTGGATTGTATCCAAGAAAATAAGGGAAAGCTTATGAGAAGCATTCTTGTTTTATTCAGTTAATAAGAATGTTCTTGTCCTTGCCCATTTAATAGAGAAAATGCTGTGGATATTTCCTCACAGAATTGTGAAATCTGTGGTTTCAGTCCTACTGAAGCACAGAATCACACATTACCTATTCTTGCTCAAAATACTTGGTCACTATAAAAATAGCTGCTTGAAGTCTCTAAGCAATTACTTGTTTGCTATCAGCTCTGGCTGAACTGTAAATTAATAATTACAAACTCTAAAGCTAACTTTGCAGTAG
Organism: Masticophis lateralis; assembly: GCA_030761175.1. Lineage (NCBI taxonomy): Eukaryota > Metazoa > Chordata > Lepidosauria > Squamata > Colubridae > Masticophis > Masticophis lateralis. The sequence goes on along the minus strand of JAUDYJ010000001.1, from coordinate 143,351,800 downwards.
AGGCTGGAGAAGAGCATCACTCAGGCAGCAACTTCTATTAGAAAAGCAGTCCAAGGCCAAACACAAGAAAAGGAACAAATAAGAATCTTTCTTCTAACCATCACTGCTCTTATGGGACTCGTTGGAAAGAATTAAAGCACAGCGCATAAACTAGACAATCTGTAAAGCGACAAGAGTAAGTAGCAAAATTAAATGCTAATTCTTGTCTCAACTTTTTTTGTCTGAGGAAGCATCTGCATGCATGAAAAGTGGGTTATTAATAAAATTGATATGCCAAAAAAAAACCATCTAAGATCTCTTGTCAAAGAAGGCCCTCTATCTGGTTGTAGAGATGACATTACAAGAACAAATAAATACTGAAATTCAGAAAGAAACTGAATACCTTTTTGTAAAGATATACAGTAATGGCCAAAACTGTGGAAACCTTTTGGGAAAAGTGTATTTTCTAAAACTAGCTAATAACATCACTTTTTTTGGAGCAGTACCATAAAATTATATCTCAATGGAAAGATAATTTAATCAAGAATGTAATGCAATAACGTTAATGAAGGATTTGCTATTAGTATAGCAGTTACAGTATAAAGAAATTATCACCATAGAAAAAATGAGATATACAAAAATTATCACCATGTCACTTAATATTTAGTTGGGTAACCTTTACCATGAATTATGGCCTTACAACGTCTTCCCGTGAAGTGAACGAAGTATTTTAGTTCTGCAGCTGTTATAATGTGACAACAAGATTGAATGATTAGCTTCTATTAACTGGGCTTTATTGCTGGGTTGCTTCTGACTAACAAGTTTCTTTAGTCGACTCCATAGATTTTCAATTGGGTTAAGATTTGGGCTATTCCCAGGCCATTCCACCAGTAGAATATGACTATCTTGAAACTCCCCCCCCCCCAAAAAAGTGGTGTTATTAGCCATCAAACCTCAAAAATACACTTTTCCCAAAAGGTTTCCACAGTTTTGGCCACCATTGTAAATCTTTTGCTACCCCTGAAAATTAGTTTAAATGATTAGTTGAATTCACACCTTATTTCTCTCAAGGTGGCTTATAAGGAATTTAAAACTACACAATGCAAAATAAAAAAGAACAATCTATGCCAGGGGTGTCAAACTCGTGTTGTCACATTGTCATCATGTGATGTATCGTGACTTTCTTCCCCTTCTCTAAAACGGAGGTGGGCATGGCCAGCACATGGCATGTCTAGTCCGTGGACTGTGAGTTTGACACCCCTGATCTATGCAATGAAAATCCATTTCAGAAAATAAAAGCAGAAATGGAAGTTAATATCATTAAAATAATTACTAGTTAAAGGCTTGCGGAATGGAATCTGGTTTTGTTTTGTTTTTTAGCATTCTTTGTAAAGCGAGTCAAAATTTACCTCCTTGGGAAATTCATTCCCTAGTTTGGGGATCTCTCCTATATAGCACATAGCACTTAACACTAGCATTTAGACTTATATATCACTTCATAGTGCTTTAAATAGTTTACAGAGTCAGCATATTGCCCCCAACAATCTGGGTCCTCATTTTATTGATCTTGGAAGGCTGAAAGGCTGAGTCAACCTTGAGCCTCGTCAGGATTGAACTCCTGGCAGCGAGCAGTGAGTTAGCCTGCAATAGTGCATTCTAATCACTGTGCCATCATGGCTCCTTCTCTTCATATGAGATGGGTAAATGGGTTTCTAAAAGCAGAAGGCCTCTCCTACTGATCCAGCTGAACGGATTCATGACTGGAGAGTTATCCCTCAGATAGCCAGGCCTTAAGTTGAGTATTGAGTTTTCAAGGTCACCACCAACATCTTCAATGGTGTCCAGTAGATAATTGACAACCAATGTAGATCTTTCACTTCAGGGATCATATGATTCTGGTAACTTCCACAGGTATACAGACTGACAACCTCATTTGGAGTCAGTTACAATTTACAACAATTGGAGAACAATTGGAGACAGGAATATCTATTTGCTAAGTTACTTCTGAGCCGATTAATTTATGTAAGATAAGGTGTAGAATATTTCTCCAATCTTTAGAAAATATATATTCCACTATCCTACCAGAAAATATCTCAAAATGCAAACTGGCTATAAGATTGTTGATGGCATATATGTCTGTCTGTCCGTCCGTCCGTCCGTCCGTCCGTCCGTCCATCCATCTATTTATCTACCTCTATCATCTATCTGTATATATTTTGAATGAATTTGGAACAGAGATCAAGCTTCAAAGGAAAAACATTTAAAAGTGTTATGGAATATCTTTTAAACTTTTTAGGAATTTTTAGAGATAGAGATATTGCAGAGGTTAGGAGTTTCACTTTCTTCATTTAATAGAGAATAATAAACTCTAATTTACTAATGTTGTCACTTCTCATCAGATTGGAAATTGGATCTCAATAACTTATACAAATGTCATAAAAGAATGACAGAGCAACTTTTTGTGTTCAGAGGACCTAGTTTCAACACTTTTTCCTTGAATCTTCCAAAGGGGTCATAAAAACTCTGAGGAAACTCTGAGCTGCTCCCACCAACTAGCTAGGCTGGAAAATGGCATACATTTATGATTGCTTTTGTTTCATTAAAACATATCACATTCTCTTAGCACTTGAGGACCAATAAATAAGATGATAAATATTATATTTTATTGAAATGAATTATAACCAATGAGGTTCCATAAATACATTTTGTCCTCATGACTCACTATCTGCAGCATGAAGGTGTCCATTCATAATTTTGCAGTCTTTGTGTCATTCCCAGCCCACTATCAAGAAATCCTGACTCCATGTTAATTGGTCTTTCAGAAGACCTGTCTGACATAAATATATCAATCTAACTGCCAGTTTATCACAAATGGGAAAAAGTTGTTTTACTGGTCCTGTCCCAAATATCCACGTCATCTCCTTCTCCTTCTCCTTCTCCTTCTCCTTCTCCTTCTCCTTCTCCTTCTCCTTCTCCTTCTCCTTCTCCTTCTCCTTCTCCTTCTCCTTCTCCTTCTTCTTCTTCTTCTTCTTCTTCTTCTTCTTATTATTATTCCTGCTAACAAGGGGTTTTGCATGGGCATGCTTTCTATTGTTTTTATTATTTTGGGAGGAGTAGAGCCAAAACTGCACAGAACAAATTAGAAGGGTGAAGGGTGGGGAGAAACCAGCTTGCATATGGAGGCCGTATAAATTGAATAAAATGAAATAAATACATAAATAAAGGTAAAGGTTTCCTCTGTCCAGTCAAGTCCAACTCTAGAGGGTGCTGCTCATCTCCATTTCTTAGCCAAGGGAGCCAGCATTGTCTAAAGACAATTCTGTGGTCATGTGACCAGCATGACTATATGCCCAGGTGCATGGAGCATTGATACCTTGCAACCAAAGTGATACCTATTTATCTATTCACATTTACATGCTTTTGAACTGCTAGGTTGGCAGGAACTAGGGCAGTGATGGCTAACCTTTTCTGGACCAAGTGCTCAAAGTGCTCACAGGCCCTAGGCATTCACACATGCACCCTGCATGCGCCCTTCTCCCCGTGCATTTGCACATGCCCTCCATTCCTTGCATGCACATGCACCCCCCACACGCGCCCCCCTGTGTATGCATGGCAGAGACACAAAGACCAGCTGGCCAGTGGGAGGTGCACACGCATGCGTGGTAGAGCTGAACTGGGGCGATGGCTCATGTGCCCACAGAGAGGGCACTGTGTGCCACCTCTGGCATGCGTGCCATAGGTTTGCCATCACGGAGCTAGAGCAATTAATGGGAGCTCTCCCCCTCGCATGAGCTACAGGTCTCTGTAGCTGTTGGCTTTCCAGCTGACAAATTCAGTGTCTGTGACCACAAATTAAAATTGTGTTGAAATGATCTGGATGTAACTGGGAGGTGCAGAGGAGAGGAAATCCAGGATGTAGTCAGCAAGCATGGAACAACGTGTCTCTATGGCAGAGGCAATTGGGCAGTGGCTCAGAATATGGAAGACTGTTCCATTATAAGCACCCCAAGATTTCTTCCTGATTAGGTAATCCAGAATGGAATGGATGCAGCCTTTCCTGCATCATGAGCCATGGTGGTGCAGTGGTTAGAATGCAGTACTGCAGGCTACTTCTGCTGACTGCCAGCTGCTTGCAATTTGGCAGTTCAAATTTCACCAAGCTCAGCTTTGACTCAGCCTTCCATCCTTCCAAGGTTGGCAAAAACCCAGATTGTTGGGGGCAATATGCTGACTCTGTAAACTGCTTAGAGAGGGCACAATGAAGCAGTATATATATCTAACTGCTATTGCTATCATAATATGGTCCACAAATATGCATTATGTGGAGAAAAAAACAGGTAGGTGCAAACACAACACATTAGTTTACTACACAGAAGAAAAGGCAAATGCCTCCTACAGGCACTGCTAGAAAAGGGGGCTAGAAAGAATGCTAGAAGCCATGTACTGGGTATATTCTCATTAAAATTTTCTAATGTGCATTAAACCTCTTTGTGCAAACAAGAGAATAATGGGATAACTTTCCTGTTCTTCTTTGATTTGATACATTCATAGACCTTTAATTTAATTTTCTATGGGTTGCCTTTCATAGTTTATTTCTCCTGATACATCATTTTATGGCATTTTAAAACATTTTCATACATTACATAAAATGATGCTAAAATAGGACGTGTAAAAATATAGTTACAGTAGCTCCATCACACCCAATGTGTCAATATGTTCAGCTGTATTAACATATCAACATGGTTGATAACCTTATCATATCAACATGTTCTAATGCACCATCAAACCAATTTAGTTGTTCACATCAATGAAGTATTGGTATTGCCAGCAGAGCTATCAACAGGATAATTAGGCAAAAATGTGATTTGTGCAATCACACACAGCTCAAGCTGTTTACTTTCTATGGTGAAGGATAATACAACCAATCCAAGTGATAATTAAATCTTTCTTTGATATGGCAATAGGAATATATATCTCAAAACAGGAAGGTAGTTTAGGAGGGGCCAGAAGCACCAATCGGTGTTTTTTAAGAAAAAAATTATTTTATTTATTAAATGTTTATACCCCCCATCACCGCTGTGTTATGTTCTCTAATGTCTCGTAGCTAGCCCTAAGATCTTCTGATTAGGTTTGCCACCTCACTTTACCTAATGACTGGGAAAGTCCTATATAATAATCATTTTTCAATAAACGTAGGGTGATATTCCCTTCAGTGTATCAAAAACCATCAAACTTCAACAATATTCAGCAAAGGCTTCTGTATGGATTTTACTGGAATTCTGTCAATGTTAACTAAGCATTCTTGATTTAAAGAAAAGAGTATTAAAATATAAAGGCAACAGTAAAAACAAGTAATGCCACTATAGATTAGAGATCTATCTTTATGTACCATAGCTCAATAAGTAGTCTCAGAGGTAAACATATTATGTTGATCTGTTCACAACCCCTTTCTTCCAACCATCAAGATTTTGTACTGCCTGCTTGCTTGCTTATAAAGGAAGTGCCCTTTCTTCTTTAATTAGTGGTAAGCAATATTTCCCAGAACATCTTTGAGTTAATTAGAAAAAAGGCATCTTTCCCACTGTTGTTTTTAACACTCTAAAGTAAGAGCAGAGAACTCTGTACAACAATAGCAATGATTAAGTTTATCAATTGTTTTCCAGCTACGTAGGCGTTTCGCCTAATGCTTGGAAGATGCTTGAATGATTCAGGTCTTTGATTTTAATTATTGGAGATGTAGACCATTTTTCAACAAAAGATGCTATATTAGCTACTATAAAATAGTGGTTTGTGGACATTTAATTACCCACTCATATCTGTGTATTGTTATTCTGACATACCTTCCCACTCTCTGTTCAATGTAGGAGCATTCTCAGGAGAACAACTAAATTGTCAGCATTTTCTAAGTAATATTATTTTACAAGAGAAGAAGAGAGGTTTATTACAATGGCAGGATTTCACCAGCCCACTGTTTGGCTCACCCATATCCCCACCCCACAGCTTTAGCTTAATTGGGTGTACATATTTGTAAGTCATTGGCAGGGTAGCTCAACATGTAAAGACAAATACTGGTCCAGTCTGAAACTAGTCAAAAGTATCACTCAGGGGTCCTTGGTGCACTCTGAGCTTGTTTATTATCCAAACTAGCACCTAGTCTGGATAATGAAACATCTGCAAAAAAAAAAAAAAAAAAAAAACACACAACCAAGCTCAGCACCAAGGACCCCTCATTTCAACCCTGAGATATAAATATTCTTCTTTAAAATTATCGCTAGCAGCTCATCAGAGTTGAAGGTTTCAGGCATAGAGATCAGCTAATGTAAGATCCATAACCTTGGGTTCTGGCAGAGAAAGGCAGGGCTTCATCAAAGAGGGACAGTAATGGCTGCTAAATCAGGGGTCCTAAATCCCCAGGCCATGGACCAGTACTGGGCTGAGGCCTGTTAGGAACTAGACCACATAGCTAGAGGTAGAGTGGCTGAGCAAGCAAAACTTCATCTTTATCTGCGGTCATTCCCCAGCACTAGCATTACCACAACAGTTCTACCTCAGATCATCAGGTATTAAATTCTCATAGGCCCACATCCTACTGTAAACTGCATGTGAGGAATCTAGGTTACCTTCTCCTCCTCCCCACCAACCCCCCAGTCCATGGAAAATTTATCTTCTACAAAACTGGTCTCTGGTGCCAAAATGGTTGGGGACTAATGCTGTAAGTCATTAGAGTAAGATGAACTTAGCCCAAAGAAGGGATAATATGATATCAGTTGATCGATAGAGCACTCTAGAGCTATAGTTCTCAGTCTATCAAGAATTGTAAATTAGCTGTAAGAGTGAGAATGGTTCTAGGAGAAGCAACAGTCGGGTTCAAATTCTGTTTGTTTATTTATTTATTTATTAGTTCGATTTATATATGCCGCCCTTCTCAGGAGACTCAGGGTGGCTTACAATGCATTAAGCAAACATGTTGGTTGGCAAACAAGAAAAGAAGAGCTTGTGTGTATCAGGGGAGTGCAATACCAACTGCCTTAAACCTGGATTCAAACAATATATGCCTTTCAGTGGTGAAATCCAATTTTTTTTACTACTGGTTCTGTGGGCATGGCTTGATAGGCGTGGTGTGGTTTGGTGGGCGTGGCTTGGTGGGCGTGGCAGGGGAAGGATACTGCAAAATCTCCATTCCCACCCAATGCTGGGGCCAGCCAGAGGTGATATTTGCTGGTTCTCTGAACTACTCAAAATTTCCGCTACCGGTTCTCCGAACTGCTCAAAAATTCCACTACCGGTTCTTCAAAACCTGTCAAAACCTGCTGGATTTCACTCCTGATGCCTTTTTCTATTTCTCTTGGTCAATGGTGATGGAGAGAGTTGTGCAGTTTATTTATTCATCTTTATCCTGCCTTCATTATTTTTACAAATAACTCAAGGTAGCGAGCATACCCAGCACACCTTCCTCTTCCTATTTTCCGCACAACATCAACCTTGTGAATTAATTGGGTTGACCTCAGAGTCATTGGCCCAAAGTCATCCACCTGGCTTTCACGACTAAGATGAGGCTACAACTCATGCTCTCCCACATTTTATATTGGAGCCTTAATCACTAGACCAAACTGGCTGTCAAAGATTTCAAGGTTCAAAGCTTTCATTTGAAGAGAATTGATTTGAACTGATAGTTCAGTTTGGATGTTAGAAGTCAATAAGATTTCAAAAGACTGCAAATCCATTCAGAAATCCAAAAGTTATGATAAGCAAGAACAAATAAAATAAATAGAATGCAACAAAAAATGGTGAATGGTGATAAGCACAATAAACATTCAATACCTTGCACTATATCACTAAGATCATTTTCTAACTCTGGCTAAATAGATGAATCAATCTGAGAAAGTGATAAATGAAATTTGTGTGTGTGAAGAAACCCAGCTGCTCTCTTATTGGCTGAATGCATTTGACTGACAGATTATTTACCCCCTGAGGTTTGTTTATTCTCTTAAAGGAAGACAGTTCAAAGGCTCTTAGACTTTGCTGCATTCAAAGAGGAACCCCCGAAAAGCCACAATTGTCAGAGCTGCCTTCAAGCTTTTCACTTGTCAGGAAGCAGCAAGATGACTGCAAGCCACCTGCTTTATTTACCAGATTGGTCTTGCAATCTGAGGAAACGTTCATTTTGAGAGTCAGCAAATGTAAATCCACCCTCTTTACGGCACTTGGCTTTGGAGATTCTTTCAGGTGAAGGTGAATAATGCGCTCTGGTCTAGCTGCATATTTTTTTGAAATTACTTTGTCAAAAAATAAATGGTCAATTTACCAGGGAGGTCTGTTTAGTTGGTGAAAGAATTTTTTTTCCTCTTAGGAAGCAATCAGCAGGCAAGAGTTTGTTCCAAAACTATTATTAAAGGTTGGTGGACAGGGGATGTTAAATAACTGTAGATCTTTTAAATGGGCTCTGTTCATTGAAAAATGATCCATCGTCTTTATTATCCTTGTTAATTGTGCTGCTGCCTGCCTGGAAATACATTTCAGCCGGTAAAATGGCTGCATCGTTCAGCTGAAAGTAAGAAAAATGTACATCCGCTAATAAATATATGAAGAATCAAAGATTGGCTGCCACAAAATCTACAGACAAGAACCTTGTGGAGGCAATTAGGGGAATGATACACTTCCTGTCTTGGAGGAAGATGGAAATGGTAAAGTCGCCTATGTTTAGAAGCCCAATATCTGTTGGAGAAAACATTTCACTCTTCCCTTCTTCTGATGCAAGGAGAAAAAATGTCCAAGAAAGTACAGCTGAATAATCTGGACATCATGAATTAATGGCATGATGTGATCTGGGACCTCTGAGAGTAGCATGGAGACTATCCATTTTATCTTGTCTACTTCTAAACCTTGAGATGCGGTTCTACATCTTTTCAAATTATACAGTATTGTGGACAATGGACATGTAATTTAAAGCAATTACAGATTGAACCATATGCAACTGAATGGAAGAGAGAAATAGATTCATTCATGAACTGAAGAACATGTATTACGATTTCAAGCATTCTAAGCACATCTGAACAGCAGTGGCTTGGCTGTACACATTACTTCTTTCTGCCACAATTGCATTGAAGAGTGTTGCAAAAAAAAAAAAAAGTATGGAAAAAAGAGGTGGGCAGAAAGGCGAGCTGCATAAATGAGTCTTAGAAAAATGAAAACCCTTAATGATTTTGTACCAGAGAACAAAATGCATTTAGAATATGTGCAAGTACCTATTATTACAGCCCATTTTATTGCTGGAAAACTCAAAGGCAGACTTTTTTTTTTTTTTAAAAAAAATACCCTTTTCCTTCCTTATTGTGTTGGGTCATTTCTATCAACAGGGGAACCAAAAACACTAAACAGAAATGAAAAGGGGTTACAAATTCTGTCAAATGTTAGCTAAGGACCAGCAGTTGTATCGTCAGGCCTTCTCTGCTTTTGTCAGCATGATGAAAGCAACATAACAATAGTACTTAGACTTATATACCACTTCGCAGTGCTTTACAGCCCTCTCTAAGCAGTTTACAGAGTCAGCATATTGCCCCCAAACAATCTAGGTCCTCATTTTACTGACCTCGGAAAGCTGGAAGGCTGAGTCAACGTTGAGCCTGGTGAGATTCAAACTGCCAAATTGCAGGCAGCCGGCAGTCAGCAGAGGTAGCCTGCAGTACTGCATTCTAACCGCTGCGCCACCATGGCTCTGTCACACGGGGCTGAGCTTGTATGATGACAGCTCTTTCTTTACTATATCTCTCTTGCCTTCCTTGCAAGTGATGTTGAGAAGACTATTAGGAAATCATATGGCTGAATGCTCAGAAGATCAAGGACAAGACCTTTCTTTAAGTGAGAGCAATGTCATTGCTCTATTTCTTCTGAGCTATTCCATCTTGCCAATACAATGATCCCAGAAGGTAAATCAATTCTCCCATAGAGATGGCAACCCAGCCATAGAGATATGATTACAGAAATGAAAAGTCATCAATAAGAAATGTTTGACAAATTCAATTATTGGGACATTTTTGTTAAAAAAAAAACATAAGTTGCTGAGTGCCCTAATTGAGCCTAATATTACATATCTCTGAATATTGTAGAGTTGTTCTCAGACTAATAAAGATTCAAGTGCCTGTTTTTACCAATACAACCCACAGCTGCATAGATCTCATATCTGAGAAAAGACCACTTCCTCACTGTTATAAAACTCTGAGAAAAAGATGCCGAAAAGTCCCTTCCCTAATGTTACACAGATACATTTTGGTTCTAAAGAGAAAACAATTCTTTTGCTGGTGATGTAATAGTCTTACATTCTTCTTAATAAGGTTTGCTAATGAATACTCTATGGCAGTGTTGGCGAACCTTCTCTGCACCGAGTGCCGAAACAGGAGCGTGCATGCATGCCGGAAACTGAAAGAGCAGAAGCCCAGTATGCATGCGCACAGCGGGAAAATGATCTTCTGGTTCCTGGCACATGTATGTGCACCGGCCACCTGGTTTTACAGTTTCTGGCATGTTTGTGCATGTGAAGACCAGCTGTCCAGTGTCCATGCACTCATTGGAAACCAGATGATCATCTTTCCGGCATGCACATGCGGCTGTTCTTCCAGTTTCCAGTGCTTCGGCACACATGAAGACCAGCCGGCCAGCACGCTAGAACCCAGTAGAGCAATGGGCGATGGCTCACGTGACCAGAGAAAAGGCTCTGTGTGCCACTCCCAGCACGCCTGCCATAGGTTCGCCATCACGGATCTACAGCTTTGCGCTTGGGAAAGAGATTGTCAGATACTGTCCTGTATTTTCCTTTAATATGTAATGTAGATTCACATTATTTACAATATATATTGTGGCAGGATTCTTTTTAAAAAGGAATACACAGATAGATGGAAAAATGGAATGAAATTATAAGCAAAATATTTAAAAATGACCCTGATTCGGCATAAATTGTCTCTGATGTTAGTCTGTAAAACTGTGATTATAGAAAAAAATAAAAATAAAAAACAGCTCTACTAGGTAATTTTACAGAGTTGTGGGAATTAGTTGTTTCGCGGAGTGATAGCATGATGGGGGTGAGGGGCCTGTCCTTGTGTTTAGTTGTTTTGGTGTGCAATCCTTTTATAGCATCGTCTTGAGAGAATAAATTGAAACAGTTTATGCTCAGGATGTGAGGGGTCTGTAGATATTTTCACAGCCCTCGTTTTGTATTGCAATAATCCATCGATTCAGGAAATGACAACTTATATTTATTTATTTATTTATTTATTTATTTATTTATTTATTTATTTATATTTATTTATTTATTTATTTATTTATTTATTTATTTATTAGATTTATATACCGCCCTTCTCCTTACGGACTCAGGGCAGTGAACAGCCGAATAAAAAATCAGTACATAAAAGTTAAAAAATTTTAAAACACATATAGTTTGGCTGAGAATTAAAACAAAATAAATATTAAAATGCAGCAACTCTACAAACATTAAAATTTTTAAAAATTTTAAAAATTCAACAGGGATCAGGCTAAACCGGCAAGTTGGAAAAGATGAGTTTTTAGGGCCCGACGAAAAGTCCGGAGGTCGGAGATTATTCTCAGTTCTGGAGGAAGATCATTCCAGAGGGTAGGGGCTGCCACAGAGAAGGCTCTCCCCCTGGGGGTCGCCAGCCGACATTGTCTGGCTGACAGCACCCTGAGGAGGCCCTCTCTGTGGGAGCGAACCGGCTGGTGGGAGGCAATTGGCGGCAGAAGGCGGTCCCGTAAGTACCCTGGTCCTAAGCCATGGAGCACTTTAAAGGTGATTACCAACTGCCTTATCATTTTTTGAGGAAAGTTGTATAAGAAAGTTACAAGCTCACTTTGTATAAAAAAAGAACACCGTTTGGGGGGGGCGCAAAAGCCCTACCAAGCAGGTATATACAAAAGTATGAAGGCTTAACTCATTGTAAGCTGCCCTGAGTCTCCGGAGAAGGGAGGCATATAAATTGAACCAATAAATAAATAATAAATAAATATTTGTCTCCTTGGGTAAGTGATCTATTTAAAAAAAAACATTGCTTAATTTCTATCAAAGCTTTGACTCTCATATCTCCATTGGTTTATTCTTTCTACATTTCCTAAGGAACCAACCTCTACCCTTATTTTCTCACTTATTTTCTCTTTGTGTTGATAGTTGGGGCCCTTGTTCATATTGTCAACCTCAAGCAAGCAAGTGTGCCTGAAACACACACGACGGCCGTATTCTAAATGTACCAGAAGCAGGAGTCTCCCCTGTGATAATGTGAGGGAGACTACAACAAAGAAAATGAAGTTGCTATTGCCCCGAGCAAAATGTCAAAAGGACAAATTTATCTAGAAAGGGCAGGTTTGAAAAGACAAAAAATGTGCCTGGATATTTTTTTTTCCCCTTTCTGATACTCCACTTGAAAAGATTCTACGAAAAGAAGCAATGTAAGGTGAAAATAACATTTGCTGCCCAGATATGCTGATACAGGTTTAAAAACAGGGGGAAAAAAATTATTCCCTTGCATATATTTCACAATAATAGCATTTCAACACAAGGGGGATGTTGCCAAAATCTTAGAAAGGTAGAAGTGGCCCAGAGTCCAGATTAAAGTCTTCCTGATAAATGGCTGTCCAGCCTCGGTTTAAACACATTAAGTGAAAGGACCAGTTTACCCTACAGGTGCAGCACCATCATTTACAGCACTCAAGGATGATAAATAAATAGGTTCTAATATTCAGTGTGTATCTTTTCGGGTAGAGCAGAGACATCACCCTGCGAAGAAAAGTGTGTATAGTCAAGGCTATGGTTTTCCCAGTTGCAATGTATGGCTGTGAAAGTTGGACCATAAGAAAGGCTGAACTATGGTGCTGGAGAAGACTTCTGCTAGTCCCTTGGACTGCAAGGTGATCAAACTGGTCAGTCCTAGAGGAGATCAACCCTGATTGTTCTTTAGAAGGCCAGATCCTGAAGATGAAGCTCAAAAGTTTGGTCACCTAATGAGAACAAAGGACTCCCTGGAGAAGCGCCTAATGCTGGGAAAGATTGAGGGCAAAAGAAGAAGGGGACAACAGAGAATGAGGTGGCTGTCACTGAAGCAATAGGCGTGAGCTTAAATGGACTCCAGAAGATGGTAGAGGATAGGAAGGCCTGGAGGAACATTGTCCATGGGGTCACGATGGGTTGGACATGACTTCACAACTAATAGCAAAATCATTTCAGGTTTTAAAGAGTGATATCAAAAAACAGTTTATTTTTGTATGCCACAAAAATCTAGGCATCTCAGAAGTAAAAAAAAATTTTTTGAAAAAAAATACAGTAATAAAAGAACAAAGGATGGCAAAGATGACATGAAAATGAACTGGACAGAAATGGTAAAAAGAAGCAGATCCAGACAATTCAAGGGGGCTTCAGGAACCCTCACCAAAAGCCAGGGAGGAGAACCAGGTCTTCAATTCCCTTTAAAAGACTAGAAGATTTTTTTGGGGGGAGGGGACAACCTTATTCCATAGGGCACCTCTTCTCATGGCTAAACATCGTATTATTATTATGATGGTTGGTCACACAGTCAGCCACATCAGTGGTTCTCAATCTGTGGTCCATGGACCCCTTCACCTGGTCTGCAAAGGCTTGAAGAAATGGTATGATTTAAATCTTAAATCTTGAGGGTCCATGGCCACAAAATAGATTTAAAGAGTTAGGGTTAGGGTTAAGGTTAGGGTCTGTAGTGAAGAAAAGGTTGAGAACCAGTGAGATAGATGTTTAGACTAGATATTCATTCATTCATTCATTCATTCATTCATTCATTCATTCATTCATTCATTCAATTTGCTGTCCCTCTCACCAATAATTCATCTAGCAAGTCCTTCACAAGGATCTAGGATAGGCAGATGTTGTTTGATCACATTAAAAGCATCATCACAGGATGTAAAATGTTCCAAGTAAAGTTGCCTTCTGCAATTGACTGATGGTGTTTTTGTCAATATCACTGGTGTTCAAGGGGTGTTCTGTTCAGAGGTGAGTTTCAGCAGGTTCTGACCAGTTCTAGAGAACCGGTCGCGGAAATTTTGAGTAGTTTGGAGACTGGCCCCAGCCCCATCTATTCTCTGAGTCCCAGCTTCCCTGATCAGGAAGAAATGGGGATTTTGCAGTAACCTTCTCCTGGATTGGGGGGATGGGGGATGGAGATTTTACAGTATCCTTCCCCTGGAGTAGGGTGGGAATGCAGATTTTACAGTATCCTTCCCCTGCCACGCCACCAAGCCATGCCCACCAAGCCATGTCACGCCCACCAAGCCACACCCACAGAACCAGTAGTAAAAAAATTTGAAACCCACCACTGTTCTGGTTGTTTTGCAATTGCACCCAAGATTTCTATTACTATCAGTACCATCTTTGTTTTCTTTGGTCATAGTCATTCTATGCCTTGTACAATCCAATCTGAGTCAGTAACTGGGACCAGATATTTATTCTTCCAAGCGTTTGGACTCATGCTGAAGCCCATCCTCAGGGAACTTCTCTCTCTCCTGAGGATGCGGGCTCCTGCATGATGGAAGTTCTGGTCCCAATTGTGGTCATCAGTCATGTCTATCTGCTTAAGAATAACACAAACTAAATAAGAAGCCTATAAGTATTCATCCTGAATCAAATAAAGAAATGCCGATAGCTTTATTTTGGCAATGCAAGTAAAGCAAGTTGCCAATCGCATATCCCTTGGGAGAAAAGTTATGCTGAGAAACAAGACATGCTCTTTTCTGAGTGCTTAATATAGATCTTTTACTGATGGTAATTGAAACTCTTAACATTTGGATCAGATAATATTAAAAGAGATGCTGGATTCTGCGTTTATCATCTCTTAATTATGCTGTCGTGGTCTTAGCAAACTGACTGCAAAAGTAGCGTCACACGTTTAAATATTCTTGGTATGAAATTGGAAAGGTTCAGAAACCCCTGTAGCTTCTTTCTACACTGATACTTTTAATTGCACATAGTGATTACCAAAAAGCCCTGATCACTGAACTCCCCCACCCCTGCTCCCTCCTTCCCCACCTACCCATCCTTTATTCTCATATTGTTAGATCATTGTTTTCTTTTTTCATTGTTGATTCTATTGTTCCGTTGAGTAACGTGGTTGCCTAATGGTGAAGATGCTTGCCACCCACTCAGAAAGTTGATAATTCAATCCTAGGTAGCAGGATATATATTTTCTCTTGGGGTGCAAAGGCAATAAATGCTCAGCTCCACCCAGTCGCCCCAACTCTACTCTGAATTAAGGGATTACAAGATCGCAAACAGAAAAAAAATATATATATTATTCCATTACTTTCCTACTTTATGTTTATACTTCTTTTCATTTCTCCATTTTTATTGTTGTAAGAGTAGCCCCATGATAATATGAGCGGCAAACAAATTTAATAAATAAATAAACAAACACAGATTAATTCTAATAAGAAGTTCCATTTTAGGCCCAGAGGTACAAATCAACCGTGTGGGGTGGCTATTCTGTAGAGGGCGAATTATAATTTCCAGCATCCTGTACTTTAACTATGTAGACTGATGTTCCTGGGAGTTGCAGATCTGCATAATATGTGAACTGTGCTCCTGCCATTAAAGCTCTTCTTGCTTCTGTATGCCAACTAAAGACCTCTCTGTTTTTCTAAACTAAGCCACGGAAGATCTTGAAAAGTGAATTTTGCAGCACTTACCCACTTGCTACAAATCCACAGAGGCTGCAGTTTCTCTTTCTCAAATAGACTCCAGGGATGCCGAAGATTTCCAAAATGTTATAATGACCTGGAGATAATTCAGTCTGAGGGGAAGTTGCTTTCCTTCATTGCTGTTATGAAGATTCACAAGACATTGGGTTTAAAATTGCTGCAAGTTTTCAATTTGTTGTCGAATTCAAACGGCTGCTACCATGGTTGTATATTGTCATCCATAACTTTATACGGTGCCTATGTGTCTCTGCTGTCTGAACAAAGTCTCATTAAAACCTGGTCAGTAAGAATTATTTATGTGGATCTGACTCTTTTGCCATCCCTTGGAATTCCCTTGGAATCAGGCAGAGTTTATTCCCAATCTATAATAAAGAAACATGGCCAGCTGTGTTTTGAATTCAGTAATCCTGGTTTACAACCACAATCTACCAGCAGATCATATTTTCAAAATGATGTAGGAGAAGCTTCAATCCTCCTGAGACCGAGAGCGCAGCAGAGTATCTCTGTAATTCAATAAAGAGGTCTGACTTTTTTTTTTCAGGCATGGAGAAAAACCTCAAAGAAAGAAGCCTTCAAGATTATTATTTATGGGATTCATTCAATCAAGAGAAAACAACTCTTAAAGCAGTTACATCTTTTTCCAGACTGGGTTGAAAACTGAAAAAAAAATAAAAAATGGGTTGATTCATCTGTAGCAGAGGTGGTGCTCCGTTTCAGAGGTGGTATTTAGCAGGTTCTGACCAGTTTTGGAGAACCGGTAGCGGAAATTTTGAGTAGTTTGGAGAACCACTAAATACCACCTCTGACTGGCCCCACCCCCACCTATTCTCTGCCTCCTGAGTCACAGCTGATGGGGAGGGAATGGGGATTTTGCAGTAACCTTCCCCTGGAGTGGGAACGGAATGGAGATTTTACAATATCCTTCCCCTGCCATGCCCACGAAGCCATGCCCACAGAACTGGTAGTAAAAAAAAATTGAAACCCACCACTGCTCTGTTTGCACAAAATCTGCAGCATTTCTTTGGAAGCCACAACACTGTGATTAGCATGAAGGCAGTCAGCTATTCGCTCTAGAAACGAAGAATGTCCATTCCTGAATTTTGGCCATGAACCTTAAGAACCATCAGAAATCAGAATCAGGGGATTGCAACCCACTCTAATCATGAGGCAGTATTAATAATATCTACTAAGAAAGGAAGTGAAGCAAGTATTTTCTGACTATATGGACCAACATTTATTGATTGGTTGATTGATTGATTGATTGATTGGATTTATATGCCGCCCTTCTCCCGAAGGACTCAGGACTTAAAATGGGGCTTATAGCTACTCTATCTAGAAGAGATTTTTTTTAATTTTATTTTTGGGTTAGGACTAGCACTGATGACATTACCTAGTTTGAGTAATGAAACATCTGCAAGAAAACATCCACGCTGAGAGAGCACCAAGGACCTCTCATTCTGAGCTACAAATATTCTCCTTTATTGGTTTCACATATGGGCATCAAATGCTTCAGAAAGCACGCAAATGAGAACAATTTGCCTGCAGGCACCCTTCAACCAGGCTAGCAATGATGATGTTACCTAATTTGGGTAATGAAATGTTTCTGCAAGAAAACAACCAAGCTCAGAGAGCACCCATGGACCTCTCATTTCCACCCCGAATTACAAATATTCTCCTTTTTTTAAGATTCTCTCTATCAAGGGTAAGGAAATAAAGATTTTGGAGCTTTTTGGATTTCACCTTGGACGTCATCTTTGGGCTTGGGCCTGATATCAGTGGTGGGATTTAAATAATTTAACAACCGTTTCTCTGCCCTAATGATTTCTTTCAACAACCAGTTTGCCAAACTGCTCAGAAGGTTAACAACCGGTTCTCCCAAAGTGGTGCGAACCGGCTGAATCCCACCACTGCCTGACATATACATTGCTTTTGCAGTATATAAAATTAATAAAATGAATTTTTTAAAGTAATTTTATCTGGTGTACTGGAATACTGATCATAAAAGAGCTGCATTCTTCCTGTGACCTAACTCATCCAATTTTTTTTCCCACCCAGTGTTGGATCATTCACAACCTCTGGAGGCAAGTTGTTCCACTGGTTAATTGTTCTAACCATCAGGAAATTCCTCCTTAGTTCTAAGTTGCTTCTCTCCTTGATTAGTTTCTACCCATTGCTTCTTGTTATATCTTCAGCTGCTTTGGATCCAAGCGCATGGCTTCAGCCATTCAGTGGTACCTTTCTGCTTTTCCCCCTTCAGATGTACAGCACTAAGAACAGAACATACAGTATAAGGTTTGCATCTGGCATGGTGGGCATTGGTGTTGCTGGCTAGGAATTCTTAGAGCTTCATTTCCAGTAAAACTGTAAATTAGCAGATTAGAGAAGGCTGGTTTAAAACCCAGGATGCCCCCACCCATCCACCCCCATCAGTACTTTTAAGAAATATGTTTTTGAAGAATTCTCCACCCCCTACCTGATTTAAATAAGTATCTATCATTACTGCAAAGGTACCACATTATTAATGTTCCTGACCTCTTCCACGCGGTGTAGGAAATAATGGTGGGTAGGATTAAAATGCTGAGGACCTTCTTGCATAAATGACATTTTGAACTAGCCAACAAGTGAATGAGCTGCAGCAAAACTAAACAGGGTAACGAAAGCACATGGTATCTAATGAGTCTCCGTTAAGCAGCTGACATTTGGAGCAGCGTCGCTTTTCTCAACCCTCCTTCTAATGAGTGGGCTTTTTGCAGGTCTTTTGTTTTAAATGGAAAAAAGGTGACGTCCTGTAATTGTTCTCTCTTCCCTATGAAATGATACTCTGTATTACTGTCAAATGAGTATTGTTCCCGGCCCTGTTTTGCATTGGGAGCCACTCACTTTCACATATACAATAGACTCGTCAAAAAGAATAGAGAGAGGCTGATTTTTCCTCCCTTTCCCAAAGATCTTGGAAAATGGAATGGGCCTGCTTGGGGCCACATGACCATCAAAACTAGCACATCTTTATCAGGCATAAGCCAGCTTGTGGGTAGAACATTCTTCTGCTAGACTGCATCAAGCAAATCTGCTGTTCCGAATCCAAAGAGTCACGTGACTGCCGAAGCATTCGCTAAATTGAGCAGGGCTCAACACCCACACAACTGACTTTTCCACACTGATCGAAGGACACACAGATGGAAAGACTGCACATTCATTGAATTATTCCTCAGGGATGTTGTTCAGACTTTATGTACTGGTTTTCATTTTGTTCCAAAAGCCCACAGTGAATTCCCTGACCACTATGGTATCATCCTGTGTACCATTATGCATCTTGAATGATAAGCTAGAGCAGGGGTGTCAAACTCGATTTCATTGAGGGCCACATCAGGATTGTGTTTGATCTCGGGCAGGACAGGATAGAGGACATGGCCAGGGTGGGTGTAGTCAGCTTGACATCCGTTTTTGGCCACAAAAGTCTCCTGCAGCCCTCTGCCAACGAAAACAGAGCAGGGCTGCCCTGGAAACAGCAAAGGACCAGCCCATGGTGCCTCTTCCAGAAAAAAAATGGAGCTCAGGGAGCCTCGTGTGTTCTCCCCCCCCCCCAAGCTCCATTTCCGCTAGCAAAGGGCTGCAGTTGTACATCCTGGTTAAAAATGGAGCTCAGGGGTGCTGGCAGAGGCACCGCAGACTGGTCCTTCACTGTTTCCAGGGTGGCACCACTGGCCAGATCTAAGCACCCCATAGATCTGGCCCACAGGCCTTGAGTTTGAAACCCCTTAGCTAGAGGGAGAACGGATGTGGACAACTTTAAGCTGATTGTTGGGTGAAGAAAAGAGATAGATGTGTGACAGGTAAATCGGAGAGCACTCATTCTTTCTATAACATCTACTTTTTTCTCCTCCTTCTCCTCCTCCTCCTCCTCATTATTATTATTATTGTTAAATTAAATTAAATTGTCGCCCATCTCACTATACTTTTGTCTCTCATCAAGGCAGCAGGCAGCAAAAAAAAAAAAAAAATCTCTTACCAGCTCTTATCCCTTGAAAAAAAATTACTATTATAGCCAAAGGCCTGAAACACGACATACAAATGTGCAAACTGCAACAAGATTATACAAAATTGCATGCCAATATTAGAATACATAGGTTGCTTTATAACTGGGAGAACTTGCAATAATTGATGCCTCATTTTTACAACTGCAGCATAATTTTGCTGCCATAGGCACTTAGGACTTAGGGATCACTGGCATTAATCTGAGAGGCAAATTGTAGACTGCCTATCTGCAGTCTAGGAGGGGCCAAACTAGTGCAAGACTTTTGACTACCAGGTTGAAAAAAAGAATCTGTTCTTTCTCTTTTACTCCAAGTACTGAATAGCAATAGCAATAGCAACAGCACTTAGACTTATATACAGCTTTTACAACCCTCTCTAAGTGGTTTAGAGTCAGCATATTGCCCCCAACAATCTGGGTCTTATCTTAAGAGAAAGAATCAGTTTAAGGGATACTTGAGTCTTATTTCTATACTAGCAATGAGGCAGAATCCATGTCAGAACAGATTCTTTTTTTCAACCTGATAGCACACTGGCTTCAAGCACATGGGGCAGGCACCCACAACTCTGTCCTAGGATGACTTCCTAGAGCTGTTGCCAGCACATCTCCCTCACTTTGATTATGAAGATACTCACCATACAACCTTCTTCCATCCCACTAACTATGCTATGCTATGAATTTTGACTACTGAGATTCAGGAAGTGAGCCTCCTCTACTGTTGTCTCACCCTGTGGAAGACTCATTCCCTGGAGGTACCCACTCTCCTGATCTTCCATAAAGGTGTAAAAACATGTTTCTGCAGCCTTGCTTGGGACACACAGAAGAGCATGCAGATCTGGGGCTGGTTAGGATCCTGAAAGCCATACACCCCTGCCTTTTAATTAATTTTTAGCATTCGTTGCTTCTTTTATATATTGTTTTTATGCTTTTAATATTTTGTTTTACACTGTCCACAGTCCCTCTTTGAGGGAGGTGGGAAGTTCTTAAATATAATAAATAAATGCCCTAGAAACATTTGCACTATTAAAATTACGCAGGGCAGAAGTCCCATCAGTCCAAAAGATTGGATTTTTAAACTGGCATTAAAAATTATCTTTTCAGCTTGACCAGAAGGAAAGCTGAAGGAAATCAATATATACTCCAGTGAGATATGGAAGCTGATTTATAAGTTAGGAAATCATTTTTCTAATTAATTGCTGTATTGGTTGAGCAGGGCTATTTATTTATTTATCTAGCTATCCAGTTTAGTGTCTCTCTCTCTCTCTCTCTTTTTTTTTTTCAGAATATGTGTCTGTTGCTCAGAATCAAATTTTATTGAACAGGGCTATAAACATGAGCCATGTGTTTTTCTGAAGATAATAGCCCACATTATTACACGTTCAGTTTCCATTAATGGGGAGGGGGGAAATAATATTTGGAACACACCAAGACTCATAACTCAGTTCTGCCCCATCTTTTTGCCTCCATGCTAAATACCAAATGTTATGCTCGGCACTTTGGAGGACATGGTATATATGGAAGAGAATAACGTATACTTCAAGACACTGTGAAACTCACCTTATTAGACTGTTGAGGAATTCGCAGAGCAACCCTAGAGTACCAAGGGTGTGCACATGAAAGCTACTGAGAGCAGCTGCAAATAATCACAGCCAACACACAGATACATTGAGTTGTGTTTACTTTTAGGAAATAGAAATAAGGCACAGTCCAATAAACAGTCCAGTTCATACACAGATAAAGTAGTAGATAGTAAAACAATAGTCCAGGGATATTCCAATAACAAAGTCTTCTT
Source organism: Masticophis lateralis (assembly GCA_030761175.1). Lineage (NCBI taxonomy): Eukaryota > Metazoa > Chordata > Lepidosauria > Squamata > Colubridae > Masticophis > Masticophis lateralis. The sequence goes on along the minus strand of JAUDYJ010000001.1, from coordinate 143,330,276 downwards.
ACCAGTCGTTGTAGTCATACACAATAAACAGTTGCAAACAGTAGCAAACACAGCAAAAAGCAGTAACGAGCAGTAATGTCCAGCAAAGAGCAATAATGGCCAGCAAAGAGCAGCAAAGAGATAATAATCAGCAGAGAGAAACAAACCATGTTTCAAGCTCCCTCTTAAGGACATTGGCTACAGAGCTACCAAATTAGGACACAGTATGATGCAATACAGCAATACAGTGTTATGCAAAACAACAAACATTTGTAATAATTATAATTGGTTTTAACAGGGATTTTAATATGTATTGTGATTGTGATTTGTATAGTTGATTGTTGTTTTGTAAGCCGCCCTGAGTCCTTTGGGAGAATGGTGGCATATAAATCACAATAATAAATAAATAAAATTTAAATAGGGTAGCTATGCAAAGCTTCTGAGCTGCCCTAAGGAAAATAAGGCTGATTAGGTCCTGAGCACAAAGACAAGCCACACTTCATGCTCATCTGCAGTACACTTTGTAGTACTGTGGGTCCCACCTGAAGAAGTTTAGAGCATGTTTGGGCCTCCAGCCCTTTGCAGGATTTCAAAAGTGCCTTTCTTTTCAATGAAGTTTTGATTCATACACACCTTCAAAATTGTTCCTCCTTACTTATGAGCAAAGGGATTACATTTGCTTCATTTTGTTTTGCTATATAGCCCACCTTCACGTAGTAGCTCTACAGAAGTCATCCTTGCTGTTGGCTGGTGAATGATAAGGGGCAGTGCCAGGGCAGTGCCTCCTTTCCGCCATCGCAGAAAGTACTAGCCAGGTTAGTATTAGGACAGAATGTCTCCTGTAGAGGTCTGGGAAGATGCAAAATAATCCTGGGAAAAACAAAGTGCCAAACAACTTCTGTAGCATTGTCAAGAAAACTGTATGGATGCTACAAACTCACCTTGATGGGGGTTTAATATTACTTTTTTCATTAAAATGAATTTTGGGGTTTTATTGTTCTGCATGCCAAATAATTCAGAAGGACAAATGTCCAAACTCAAATGTGTGTATTGCATGGTATGTGTGTGTATGCCTGTTGGATGGATGTGCCTGTGTGTGTGTGTGTGTGTTTGGTCTTCAAAGACAAAGTATCCTACAATATTTACAGATTTAATTGTAAAGGTAAGGTAAAGGAATCCTTGTGGATTTTATTCTGCTAGTCATTGCTGATTCTAAGGGGTGGTGCTCATCTCCTCAAGGCCATTGAGCCGGTGTCGTGTGAAGATATTTCCATGGTCATGTGACCAGTGTGACATCACAGAGTGCAGTTACTTAATTTAATCGCTTAATTGTATCTTATTTAAAAAAAAACAGCCAAGGTTCATGTCCTCTCTCTAAGCCAGAAGATTTTGCTTCCTTAAAAACAGCAAAATCCTCTTCCAGAATTGAGGTGTTCAAAGACTTTTGCCCAAATAGAAGAGATAAATTGATGTCAGATTCTGGAAACACTCGTGCTTGGCCAGGACTGAGTGGCTTTTGCTACTGACTAATTTTTTTTCTTCCTAGCTGTTTTTCAGCCAGTGAAGAAATTATAAAGGCACCTCCCATTTGAAAAATAAAATCTTGAGCAAATATTCCCATTTCAAGAATGGGACCTTTTATTCCATCTTTGGTGAGTTGCAAACGCTTGGTGTCAAAGTCAAGTAGTAAAATTAAAGTGCCTTGTGTTGTACTAACTCATACACACTAGAACTGCGTTACCAGTTCTTCTCTTTTTTTCTCATCTCCAATAGCTCATTATTTCCTACAAGAATTGGTTATTTGGAAATGGCATCATTTGTTCAGCTGCCTGTACTTCCCCAGTTGAAGCATCGGGGCTTTTTTTTTTTTTTTCCCTCCTTTCTCTATTTCTAAATCTATAATTAGGTTGCCTTGGAAAAAAAACAAAGGAAAAAAAGAGGAGACCCTCTGCTCCATTTTAAAATAGCCCCCACACTGCCATTGTAAAAGAATATGCAGATCTTGGAATCAAAACAGGATACTTGGTGGCTTCATTTGCATGCAAATACTAAACATTTATTCTGCATTTGTAGATGCTTTTAATTTCCTTTGTTCTGCTTCAGAAGCTATGGAAATGACTGCTTCCACTTAAAAGAGTTTTGGGGTTAATTTTTGACAGTATGTTCAGAAATGCTCAAGGATGCCCAGGGTCCTGTATTCAGCTCAGTACTATTTAGAAATAATTTACAGCCACTATCAAGTCATGATTCTGAAACAAGAGTAAAAAATTGGCAGGCTCTTCACAACTTTGCATACTCTGTCACTCTTTAAACCTTTAGACCAGCAATAAGGACAGAAACTATGTATTTATCTATTCATATAACAAATGGTGTGCTTTTCCACCCCAATTTTCTTTTTCTTTTTACGGCCCTATATTCCCTTTTATCGAGGTGGAGTCGGGGTGATTGAATGGAACTGAGTATTTACTAGCTGGATGCCCTTCCTGATGCCTACACAGAATTCACAGCAGATATGTTCTTTTTGCACCCTGATAGAGAAACATCTGTCACTGCCTAGAACTGAATTCTCAATCTTCCGAGTGGAAGGCGAGAGTCTTCATCTCTAGGCCATCACACTGCTTGTGCTTTCCCATCACAATGAGTTACAAAAATATAAAAAACCAGCCACAGAAAAAAATCAACCTATGAGTCACCCAAACAAGCAAACCTAAGAAGTAAAAATTCTAAAAGATATGAGGGTGAAGTTATGTTCTCCAAGCCTGTGGATTAGTTACCAGGCTAGGTAACATATTCAGGGGAGTTTACAGGATGTCAGTGTCCATGTTCTTCTATTTATAAGAGCTTCAGGTGTGGATGTGTCAAGTCAGGGTCTTGTGATGGGTCAGCTGTGAGCCATCAGTGAGTCTTGTGATGGGTTTTGTAATAAGGAGATTACATCAGGTCAGGGTCAGTGGCAATGATGGGTTTCAAATAATTTAACAACCGGTTCTCTATTCTAATGACTGGTTGGGTAGGCATGACCAGGTTGTCGTGTGACTGGGTGGGCTTGGCCAACTCGATGTCACTCATCACACCAAGCCCCACCTTCTGGCCACTCACCTCAAAGGCAAAGGTGGGATTCAGCCAGTTCATACCACCACTGGCTGGCCCCACTCTCAGCTGTTTTTTGGCCCGTTTTGAAGTCCACAAGTCTTAAAGTTGCCAAGGTTGGATACCCCTGAGATAGATGTTTTGATAGATTAGTGTTTTTCAAATTTGGCAACTTTTAATATGTGTAGACTTCAACTTCCAGAATGCTATCCGGGCAATTCTGGAAGTCCACACATCTTAGATTTGCAAGTTTGAAAAACCCTGTCAAAAATGGGCAAATTAAGATCCTTTTTAGGGATCTGTGCTTTGGTCTCCTTTAAAAAAAAACCACATTACAGATGATCGTATTTATGAAGGAAGACTCTACTAGAAACATGCTTTATGCATACAGACATAGAAAAGAAACTAAGGATCACTAATCTCCCCACATTCATGGACCATAATTTATGAGAAGAAGTTTGCAATGATCTCAACTGAAGTTTTCCTCAGCTTTGCTTTGCCTCAATATGCAATATCTATGCTCTATCATTGAGCTGTGATCATTCTGGCCCTAAAAATAGACACAAAGTTCTCTCAATCACAAGAATTGTCCTCCATTCTCTTTATTTATATATGGGACCCTAAAAATAGACACAAAGTTCTCCCAATCATAAAACTGTCCTCTGTCTTTATTTATATTCGGGAATAGTCAGATAATGAGGAAAAGCTGAGCAGGAGAGATATATGGACAGATATTATTGATCTGATTTATCCTAGAACTGTTATCACTGGAAAAAACGGAGTTTTACACTGAGATTCCTTCCCTTCCCTTCCCCATTACTTTTTTTGGGGGGGGGATCTTGGTTTCCCTCCTTCCATTCCTTGATTTCTTTCCAAAGAGTCTGCTTGTTGTCCAACTAAATGTGCTAGATGAGACAGATGTGTGTTTTTTTTAAAAAATTGATTTATATGCCGCCCTTCTCCAGAGACTCAGGGCGGCTTTCAATGCGTTAAGCAATAGCTTTCATATTTTTGTATATTTATACAAAGTCAGCTTATTGCCCACACAATCTGGATCCTCATTTGACCTACCTTAAAAAGGATGGAAGGCTGAGTCAACCTTGAGCCTGGTAAGATTCGAACTTACAGTGATTGCAGGCAGCTGAATGTTAATAACAGGCTTTAATCTGCTGCACCACCAAGATCTTAAGGCATAACCTGTTTTGCAAAGAGATGTTGTGATATGAGGAAAAGGTCCAAGTGGGTGGAAGGATTTTTGACCCACTTACAAGCTTATTTTCTCAGAATTGCTTCTAAAACTGGATGTAAAGTTTATTAATACAGAAATTGCAATTGGAGCAAAGAAGGAAGCAGGGGGCTTTATGAAGACAACATTATGGCAATTCAGGTTTTTGATGAAGTTTTCTTGTTTTCCTTATTTTCATATCTTGGCTTTCAATCAACCCAAATTGTTGAGCATGGTTGTGTAATAATCCAAATTCAGAAGGGGGAATATGCTTTGGGGTGAAGGTTCATTTTGTGTTTGCCAGCAAATGTTGAAAATATTTGTTCAGTGGGGCAGGAAAAAACACAATGGATGTGAGGTATTGAGAGGTCTAAAGTGTGTGTCCACACAAGCTACAAATTCCTCTTTTCCTTTCAAATCCAGATTGTTGTACAGCTTCAAGAGAGGTAATTGAAGATTTGAAATCTTCATTTTGGGGCCTTTTTTGGGGGGGGGAGCATCTTTTGACCCATTTTCAGGCTGGTTTTTGTGCCATTTTGGGGCCATTGTTGGCCATTTTGAGGGGCATTTTTCAGGCCGTTTTGGGGCATTTTCCAGCCCATTTCTTGGCCCATGTTTCAGCAATTTTCAGGCTGGTTTTGGGGCCATTTTCTGGGCCATTCTTTGGGCTGTTTTTGGCCATTTTTTGGCCTGTTTTCCGGCAACTTTCCAGACCATTCTTCAGCCATTTTCAGGCTGTTTTTTGGGGCCATTTTGGATGTTTAGTAGTAGTAAATAAATAGAGGGAAATTGTACTTGTTGAGGCCTTTGACTCAATTTCCCTCCCTATTTATTTACTACTACTGAACATCCAAAATAGCCCCAAAATGGCTGAAAAATGGGCCATAAACAGGCCAGAAAATGGGGGGGGGGAGCCAGTGGTGGCATTAGCCGATTCACCAAACTGGGAAGAATTTTAACAACTGGTTCACCTGAACTGATCCAAACCGGTTCACCTCTGAATCTCACCTCTGGTCAGTGGGAGGTGAACTGTTGATAGGTTAAACTGCTAAAAGATATGGCTAAAAAGAATTGTGGGAAGATGTTCTAAATTCCCATGTAAGCAGGAACTCTTCCTTTTTAGCATTCTTGACTACAGGTAATCCTTGATTTATGACCAGTCACTTAGAGACTATTTAAAATTATGACAGACCCAGAAAAAGGGATTTAAGATCCAGATTTGGAGTTCTGATGTTCAGCTCATCCCCACTTTGGGCAGTCAGACTGGCCTTTACAAATGTTTGCTGCACCCATGGTCATATGTCTGCAATGATTTTGCCAGAAATCAGTATTTTCAGCAAAAACTGCCCCATAGCAAACAATGGGTTTTCTTAATGATTGTAGCATTCACTTCATGACCACTGTGTTCACTTAACATCTACCACAAAAAGGCAATAAAATCAAGTCCAGATTTGCTTTATGACCATCATGATTTGTGACCAAAATTGTGGGCTCAATTATGGTCATATAGGTCAAAGACCGTTTGTACAAGTGAGCATGGTTATAGACAGGAGTTTAATACTAAAGATGCATACGCATGTAGAGATGGACCTTCAAATTTTAGCTGTTGCATGAACTAGGTATTGACTATTCAGGATTAATTTGGAAGGAATATGTAAGCATCCCCTCAGCTGCACATAAATTTGGGTTCTGTTATCTGAGATTACATTAAGAATCACAAGCATTTGTCTCCATAAATTGAATTTATATGTAGTAAAAACAGATGGAATGAAGAAATATAGGTATAAATTTGTCCAACCTGATCAGATTGAGTAGATTCTGCAATCTACTGATAAATACATTTAGGGTCAAAACAGAGGGAGAATTGAACAGACAGTGCTTGTTCTAATAGAAGATCACTCTTTTTTCTTAACCGTTATTTTATTTAAAAATTATAATTGCAAAGATACTTTAAAAAAATAGAAAGAAAAATAGAAAATAAAGAATAAAAATATAGTTTTAAAAAGTAATAAAGAAATCACTTCCCCCTTCATCACAAGTATAAACAATTTTAATAATGTTATCACCTTCTCTTAAAATATAGCAAATGATCTCTTCTTCCAGTACTTCCATTCTCCATTTTTGGTTCATCATTGGAGGAGTAGCATTTTAGAGACATAAATTAGGAAGAATATTATCTGGTATAAAAGTGGACATTTTAATTCTCTCCCGAATAGGTGTTTTTCCAGTGCCGGATCTCTTGAGTTAAGTAAATCTTAGCTTAAAATCTGGGCTGCAACAAATCAAAGCCACCATTAGATGTCATCAAAAGGATACCAAAAAGTCAAACTTTTTGCTTCCATCTACTGGTTGTTAGATGAAATGTCTTAATCCATCTCAAAAGCTCAAACCTGTTTGATGGGATCTTCTCCATATGGGAGGTTCAGAATTATCAAACAATTGACCTCCTGTCTAGTGGTGGGATTAAGCCAGTTCACACCACTTTGGGAGAACTTGTTAACTTTTTGAACATTTTGGTGAACTAGTTGTTGGAAGAAATCATTAGAGCAAAGAATCGGTTGTTAAATTATTTGAATCCCATCACTGCTTCTGCCTAAGATGCTGATAAAAAAGATTCCATGTATGCTTGCTGCCTACAGTTTGCTACAAACTGATCGATGAGCAGTTTTTGTATTATCCTTGAATGGGACATCAATTGGATTTCAAGATTTCAAACACTAATATATGGATCTCAAAAAATGAAGAATAGAAGAAAGGAAGCCACCAAATGAGGATTAGTGCCCCATCTGGTTGCATGTCATTCTAGAGAAAAATTTGATTGCCACTAATCATTATAACACTCTAAGGCATACAGCAGAATTTAACTACAAATATTTTTCATTTGATCAAAACCCCTATATGCCACATCAGCTCACTGACATTGCTAACTGTGTTGCTTTCCTATAATTATTGCAGAAATCAAAATATTTTCTACCTTCAAGGAAAAACAATTATGATCTGCTATAAAATGGTTAATTATAGCTTAACATAACTTTACCTTGAGGTGAGCTTTAATGCTGCTGCTATCTCTATGTATGTTGCAGTAAAGAAATTGAGCTGCAAGCTTCTGGAATTGGCTTATTAAGAAAAGCAGTAAATAGTGCTGCTCAAAATTTCAGCAAAGCAGAGATAGGAACTCCTTCTGGAAAATATTTTTAAACAGAGAATAAAAGTGACCCAAAGTATGATCTGCAGTTAGAATGGATGGCCCAGAGAATGTCTCACAATTCATTCATTCATTCATTCATTCATTCATTCATTCATTCATTCATTCATTCATTCTGACCCCAAATGGTTGTGTTTCTTTTCATCAGACATGTTGGATAGAATGGATTTTGCAGACTACTTGTGGATAAGCAGGAAGCTCCATTATTATAACAGATTGTTTTAAAGAACAATGAACCATTATTAAAATGCAAGTAAAAAACTATATATATAAAAGTGAAAATCACTCACGCCGTAATAATGAAATCTCCAGAACCATAAAGCCTACAAACTTGAAATTTGCCATGTATGTTCCTCTTGGCTTCTAGGTGCTCACTAAGAAAGGATTTTTCAAAATGACCATCAGAGCATTAGTATGTCCTATATTATTATTAACATACTCTGATGTTAAGGAGTTCTATTCCCCCTCCCCACCTGAAAAGAAATTTCTTCCAAATGCAAAACACAAGCAGAGGAGAAGAGTTTCACTTTCAGTTTTACTTTCACAGCAGGAAGCAGCTTTAATACAGAACACTTGAGCTAAGCCATGGCCAGCCTCCTGTCTCCTTCTTGCTCACACAGCAAATACTATTTCACTTTCCAAACAGCCGTCTGATGCTAAGGAGTTCTACTTCCACTCCCCACTTCAAAAAAAAATCTGTTCCAAATGCAAAACACAAGCAGAGGAGAGGAGTTTCACTTTCAGTTTTACTTTCACAGCAGCAAGCAGCTTTACTACAGGACAGTTGAGCTAAGCCATGCCCAGCCTCCTTCCTGTCTCCTTCTTGCTCACACAGCAAATACTGTTTGAATTTCCAAACAGCCCTCAACTCTCTTACACACTGACAGGATGCTAGCCTGATGAATACCAATGGATGCTGCAGACTGGGACATTCTACTTCCCCTCCTCCTCTGTTCCAACTGCCAGTTGCATTATATTAATACACTGTGATGCTATGGAGTTACACATTCTACATTAAGTTTCAAGCTGTAAGTGTCAATTTATCAAGCCCAAGCACATAGTTTCGTAGCGAAGAACGCCATCCAGCTAGTAATATAAAAGAAATACAGACATTTTTATCCAAGCAATTAAAGGTTTTGTTTTAAGAGAAACCCACATTTTGGATGTGGTATAAGCTTGTGTATAGCATAGACACAACTTCCAAATTAAATGAAATTATATATTAGATTTACTTTTGAAACATGAAACGTTGATATGAATCTTCACTGCCTGATCATGACATAATCTTTATCCTACCAGGGGCTTCTGTATAACTGATGACTGACAGATTATTTGCTTAATTCAACTTGTACGGCCACAGATAAATGTGATGGGCTTCACTGAAAAGTTAAGCATCTGAGGTTATAAGGACATGTATACATCAGCTGATAGACATGCATAACTTGGCCATGTATGTTTCTTCATATATGTATCTGAAGATGGTCATATTATGCCTGAATTACCTTATTGTTAACTTTACTGCATGCATAACTCCATTCACAGTCATATTTATCAGATTTATATCCTGCCTTTCTTGTGGCAACTTTTGGTGACTCACATGAGGATTTTTTTTTTTTTTTTACTGTATTCCTTCAACAACAATCCTGGTTTGGTCCAAATCACACAGCCAGTTTCCATGGTTGAAACTAGATTTGAATTTAAGTCATTCCAATCCTTATCCATCCTTTAACAATTATAGTGCCTTGATCACTATTCTTGTCATATCTCCAAAAGATTACAGAAGAAATTAACTGTACAGTCTATTAGGCAATTTTATTAAAGGGCAGAAGCTTTTGAACTACATCTCACTTCATCACATGTAGTTCACAAAAGTTTATGCTTTTTAATAAAATTAATTAATCTGAATAAATGCTACCAGACCAATATAGCTCTCCTACAATTTCAACTGATTAAGATCTGATTATTTTAGGATTGCAATCATATCCTGGTACAAAGGCAACACGTTTGAGTAAACCTTAAGTGGAACATTGGAAAAGGTTTTTAATTCAGCTCTGTATTGGCATATGGTTTGGTTTGGTTTTGGTTTTGATTTTATTTGATTTATATACCTCCCTACTCCCGAAGGACTCAGGGCAGTGAACAGGCACAAGATAAAACACATAAAATACAAAATTTAAAAGCAGAATAAAATCGAATTAAAACAATTTGGCCCAAGATAGATTTAAAACCCCAGTAATTAAGAACAAATTAAAATTTATATTCTTAAAAGGGAAAAAAGAGGGAAAGGTTAGGCCAGACCAGCCTGATGGAATAAAAAGGTCTTGAGAGCACGGCTGAAGGTGCACAGATCTGGGATCCTCCGTATCTCTGGGGGGAAGCTCATTCCAGATAGTAGGTGCCCCCACAGAGAAGGGTCTCCCCCTGGGGGCCTCCAGTCAACATTGTTTGGCCGACGGCACCCGGAGGAGCCCCTCTCTGTGAGAGCGTACCAGCCGGTGGGAGGCCGGTGGTGGCACCTCTATTCAGATGATGACTACAGCACCTTTAAATGGCTCTTGTCCATTATCCTACTAAATCAAGCCAAGTTTTATTCTTATTGGAAAATTCCAAATTTAACTTGGGAAACCTACTTACAAAGCAAATGACTGCTCTTTCTGCTGTCAGGTTTGTAAGACCGTTGCTACCCATTGTTTACTGATTCATTCATTCATTCATTCATTATTGTGGAGCATCTACACTATTGACTTACATTGTGAGAAAAGAATACTACATTAACAGAACGTCAGTAGCGATAGCAATTAGATATATACCACTTCATAGTGCTTTGCAGCACTCTGTAAGTGTTTTAAAATGTCAGCATATTGCCCCAAACAATCTGGGTCCTCATTTTACAGACCTTGGTTGGAAGGATGGGAAGCTGAATTGAACTTGAACCAATCAGGATTGAACTCCCAGCTATAGGCAGAGTCAGCCTGCAATACTGCATTCTAACTACTGTACCACCATGGCTCTAGTCGCTGCTAAGTTTCAAAGTAAATGGTCAGTACCACTACTCACAGTCAACTGCTACTATGTAGGAGCTTCAGGGTTTATTCTTTGCTTTGCAATTCAAGTTGGTAAGTCTTAATTTCCTTTCCTTTTCTCCATACTGCCCCCAACATTATCCTTTTCATTCTTTTTCTGTCAGCCTTACAAGGTAGACCAAACTGGAAACCTAACCAAGTAAAGCTACATTACTGTAAAGCTACATTAAGAGATTTTTGCAATCCAAAAGTACCATTCACTTTTACAAGAATATGGGGAAGGTCAAATGTCTGAGTTTCTTGCTCTGCCCGTTAAGCAGCTGTGGAATTTGCTGTCTCTTAATTGACCATTCCCTAGACAGCATCTCTTTGCCCCATCTTCCAAATACCATTACATTTTATTTCCTGCTCAGGCTGAACCTACTAATTGTAACTAGTATTGAGAAAAGGGAGTCTCCCAAATACTCTGTAGTCCACTAAAACAAAATAAAGCAAACACCACCACCCCAACCATTAGCTATATTTGAACAAAAAACCCCTAAAATAAGGTAATAAAACCATCAAAGAAAATCAGGATGAATAGGTAGTTCATCTACCACTCTATCATGAACAGAAGTCAAAGGGGGATATACCCCCCCTTTTAAAAAATGCAGGCATATTGTGGAACTAGGGTATTTTCTTCATACAAAGTAAGGAGGAAGAGAGTACAATTCTTTTCAATGTAGAAGATTGCTCTTCTGCTCCAATTCATTAAATGAAACCATTTTAAATAGAAACAGCATAAACTATCATTAGTTGTGGACAATAGACCCATTTTGGAGCAAATGCACAAGAAAAACATCCCATGTTCCCAGGGCATTATGAATATGGTTTAAACTGATAATTTTGACTGAAGCTGATTCCTAAATTCATATCCTGAATTGATGAAGCCTACAGCAATATTTTGATATTTAACACTTGATTCCCACAATAATTGAGCATTCTGTATAGTTCTACTGATGCTGTTCTCATTATATCTGCAGAAGGAAGTCTTTATGTGTATACGTGTACATGTTCTTTGTGTACAGACATTTTTCATGAATGAAGGTGAATGGGGATGGGATTTTCTGAATATACAAAGAGAATGTTTATCAGAACCCCAGGGCAGGAGTTCATTTACCAGGGGCCAATTCTCTTTAATAAAATGCATTGAGAGATGTTAGGCTGATATCCCTTGTTGTGTTAAGACTACAGTTCTCAGAATTGCTAGTCGGTTGTTATGTTTAGAGGACGTTAGGTCAGGAAAGCTCTTTCTACCCTGTTAATGAATACATAGTTGAGTTGCTTCCTCTGACAAACAAGACACCGCACTTTCAAAAATGGTAAAACAACAACAACAGTGATTAACACTATTTGTGTAAAGTTTTTCTCGCTGCCTTTGGCGTGCAAATGAAAGAAAAATAAACGGATTCCATTTTGTAAAAATCCCAGAGCTTCCAAACTCTGACCAACAATTTATTCGGAGATGGAGCTGTCATGTGCTATTATGTTTCTTTTTAATGAACGACTGCTTCTGACTTCAGATGCCCACTTCATCTGAGCACTCTTCCATTTCTTGTGACAATTGTGGACACTGAAATAACGCAAAGCATAACCCAGTCAACAAAGCATGAAGCATCTGCAAGCGAAAGACAGATGTTCAGAAGCAATAATCACCTTTCACACTTCATTATATCAGCATGGGACAAACAGATGATAAATCACATTTTCATGATGGCCATAGTGTTTTCTTTTGCTTTTAAAGAAGAGTTAGTTAACAGAATTTTGGAGGGGTATATTAAAAATTTGCACATGCTTTCCAGAAAAGGGACTAAAACCAGGGGTGAAATGCTCCCAGTTCAGACTGGTTCGGCTGAACCAGTAGCAATGGCAGCCAGTGGTTCATAGAACCAGTAGCGATGGCGATGCAAGGCTCCGCCCACCCGCCTGGTTGTCGTTACTTCCTCCCTAATATGCGAGGGAGTCTAAGTTGGACAGTCACTGGGTTAATAACTTTCACTATAGTTATTCACCTGGTTTTCACCTGGTTTTAACCAGGAAGTAACCTGTTTTTTACCCTCTGCGCATGCGCAGAAGGGTTTGCGCAGGCGCAGAGGGTCCACACGCATACATGATGCATGGCATGTGAACTTTCGAACCGGTTGGGAAGGCAAGTAGATTTCACCCCTGACTAAAACCCAAATATGTCTACAAAAAAGCAGTCTGGAGTAGGGAATCAATGATTCCTTATGGATTGCTGAACTATAAATCCCAGAAGTTATCACTATTGTCAACCAAGTTATCGCTGGCTGCAACGGTTGCTAATCGGTTGCTAACGGTTGCTTTAGCAACATATAGAAAGCACAGATTTTTCACTTTACAGGTATCACTTGATAAGCGTTCGTGTTAATAAGTACGAAGGCCACTGACGTTGGAGACGATAAGTAGAAAACCTGATTGCAGGGTCTACATTCAAGGAGTCTGCCCCAAACAGTAGAATCAAGACCAATACCAGATTTTACTATAGACTCTTCTGTAATCTTTTCTAATTGATGTTCTGAGCCTTGCTTACAATCCACTATAGTTAGTCATTCAATCCCATCCTTGATGGTAGCTTTGTAGGGAAGGTGAGTTGGCAAGCCACTATTTTACCTGAACTGCACCTCCAACAGCAGAAGAGTGGAGGAACAGGAGAAAGGTCTATGAGATTCATTAGCACTTATCAAACCAAACCTGAGATTGTCACCAGAAAAATCTAAATCAAAAGCAGCACATATACACATCCATCTGCCATCTGTCACTCTACTTACCTACCTGACTCAGCTTCCAGTAGCATGCGTCTTGTGCTCAATCTATCTTTCTATCTGGAAATTCAAATCTCGTTACTAAGTCCAATTTGGCAGCTCACTGACTTCAATATGTAGCCTGTGGGGATTGCATTTTCTTCCTCCCTCCTCCCTTTCACTCCCAGTTGGCATGTTCCTCATCTGTTCCTAGTGCTCATTATTTGGACAACATAGAGAAGAAAAGCTCAGAATGAGATCACTGCAGGAGAGGGTGAAACACTTTTAATCTGTTCACTTTCAGTTTGAGGAAATCAATATTTAAATCAATATTTGAGGGGCTCCTACAAAGACAAACGAGAGGGTCCAACTATTTTCCAAAGCACCAAAAGGCAAGACAAGAAACAATGGTTGGAAAGTAACCAAGGAGAGATGCAACTAAGAAGAAATTTCCTAACTGTGAGAGCAATTAACCAATGAAATAGATTGCCTTTAGAAGTTTTGGTTGCTCCATCACTGAAGGCTTTCAAAAATATACTAGACAACCATTTGTCTGAAATGTTAAAGAGTCTCCTGCTCGAACAGATGGTTGGACTAAAAGACTTCCAAGACCCCTTCCAACTCTTTTATTCTACGTTCTGGGAAACTTCTTTTTCAAATTAGAAGAGGATTCTGGAAAAATTTCTTAAGCGTGGGATGTGGCATCCTTGTACTTGTTTAGTTGTGAAATGATTGGAGACGGTGCTTTGTAAATGTTCTGTCTTTCTGAATTAAGGTTAGATTTCTTTTAATTCAAAGGAGGGAAATAGTAGGAACTTATCCCATTTCAATAAAATTACTACTGTTACCACATAAGGAAAGCCCTGCTCTTAAGAAAATGTTGAAGGTTATTTTTTCTTTCTCTAAAGAAATCCAGGAGGACAAGAATCCCACTCAATATCTCAGTGTACAGACCTGGTAGATAAATGTGGAAAGGTCATTTTCTTTCTCTGTTTCTCATGAAGATAGTGATAAAGGGTATATTTTCCAAATGGAGTATGTGAGCACACATCTGCATGAGCTAACTAGCTAGCCTAGAGGACAGCCAACTAGATAAATATAATATTTATTTTTCAAAATATAGGCCTCTTATCATGCAAGTCTGTTGATTCCCAGACAAATTTAATGGAAGATTGAATACACTATTCATATTTAACATCCTGATTAAGTATGATTGGGAAGGACCAATATCCATGGAAAAACACTACACGGGCCTTAGAATGGCCATCAATATAGCCCTGTCTGACCCTCTTATAAGGATTGGGTGGTGGGAGGGTTTTGTATCTTGTAAACCAATAGACATTTCCATGCATTTTGAATGGAGATACAAGGCATCTTTACCAAGCATGTATAGAAAACCACCCATGATTAAATGATTAACCCTCCCTCCCTCCCTCCCTTCCTTCTTTTATACATTCATTCCTGGGATAATTCAGCTATCCCTTTTCTTTTCCAGAGCATTACAGAAGAGGCTATCAAATATCAGCCACATCTGGCATGGATGGACCACACATTAGAGAAAACTGTCTATAGGTTTCCCTCCTATGCTTACTATCTGTAATTTTGTTGCTGGTATCCTTACGATTTATATTGATATTGTTCCTGATTGCTTATTTGTACCCTATGACTATCATTAAGTGTTGTACCTTATGATTCTTGACGAACATATCTTTTTATTTACGTACACTGAGAGCATATGCACCAAAGACAAATTCCTTGTGTGTCCAATCACACTTGGCCAATAAAAAATTCTATTCTATTCTATTCTATTCTATTCTATTCTATTCTATTCTATTCTATTCTATTCTATTCTATTCTATTCTATTCTATTCTATTCTATTCTATTCTAGTTGTACATAGTATCCCATAGTCCCTGATTTTGAGAAGACATTGAATTGTCCCCACCCCAAGATACACATTTGAGAAATGGGAAGAATGCCACTATTATTCAAAGACAAGCAATAACAGAGGGAGAAAAAAACCATTGCTCCGGGTAAGAAGAAAATAATAACATAATGCAGTTCATTATAATCCTAGGCAGCCTAGTTATCAAATAGAAGATTAGGAGTGAAGCCCATTCAATATCACTTACTACTGAGTAAACATGTATATGATCGTGCTTTTGCCAGTTGTTGGCCTGTTTTGAAGAAAACTAACATGTATTCCTTAAAATCCTGCCCAAGGCTGTATTTCTGACATAATTCAAAAAAGAAAAGAAAAAATAAAATAAAAATAAAAATGCAATTAAAGAGGACGTAAACTTCAAAATGATGCACAAATGCAATAACTGAGCCAGGGAGTCTGGTAAAGTAATAAAAGCAAGCCCAAGATGAAAAATTACAGTGTGGTTTGTTTCAACAGTGCCAGCCCCAAGGACTGCAGAAAATCAATAAAAGGAACTAAGGAATGCAGAGGGCAGGAGGGGTGTCTGTAAAAATATAGTAGAATTTCATGGAGAACGTTACAGAGCATCAGTCACCAACAGCACAAGTTTATATTTGAAGTATTAAGCTTTAAAAGTTTCCTAAATGGAGAGATGTCTGTTCTAAATGTTTGGGGGGTGGGAACCAAGTTGCAGATATTTCGTCACTACATAAATAAAAGTAGCATTACTCAGTCTTGTCAAATCCAATTACTGTATTCCAACATTGTTATTTAATAAGATTAAAGGTTTTTTTTAAAAAAATCACATTTATAATGGTATTCCCAGTCTCCAAACTTCACCATCATGCTCTATTTTTATTTTAAAAAATAGAAAATGAAATTGCATATTGCCATTTACACTGCAAAAAAAAAAAAAAAGCTATTCTGATGTCTGACAGTTTGCTCCCTTGCACAATTCCTTCCGTACTCCTTTTGGCACACGTGGGGCTCCAGGTGAAATCATTTGTTACAAAAGCCCAACACAGAGCTTGTTTAGGATTAACAGTGAGTGCTCCTATATGTGAAATACTGAACCAGGTTCAGAGAGTCTGGAATTGTTATATGTGCTATATCTAATGTTACTCAAAGGTATCCTTTAGACCAGTGTGAATTGAGCTCAATCAATTCTTCAATATGGTTTAATCAGGGGTGAAATCCAGCAGGTTCTGACAGGTTCTGGAGAACTGGTAGCGGAAATTTTGAGCAGTTCAGAGAACCGGTAAGTACTACCTCTGGCTGGCCCCAGTGTGGGGTGGGAATGGAGATTTTGCAGTATCCTTACCTTGCTACACCCACCAAGCCACACCACGGCCACCAAGCCATGCCCACAGAACCGGTAATAAAAAAAATTGGATTTCACCACTGGGTTTAACACTCTTTCCCTTGAAATAGGCAACTCTTTCTGAAATGCATAGATTATGTATATGCACTTGTCAGTGGTGGTATTTAGCCGGTTCTATCCAGATTGTGCAATCCGGTAGCGGAGGCTGCAGGAGGCTCTGCCCACCTGCCAGGACATCATCACATCCTGTTTTTGACGCTCTGCTCATGCACTCACATTTGTGAACCGGCAGCGAACATAAGTGAATACCACCCCTGGCACTCATATAAGTGATACATACACAACTTCATCACAAGATAACATAGAAAATAACACACATTTTAAAAATTATAATGTATTTCAATTAACGTCTTAACCTCAGTTCTCCGAGACTTGGCTATTCATAGTGACGGAGAATTCTGGAATTCTATTCCAACAAACTTGGAAACTCTAGTGGAGAAATCCACATTCATCTTCAACCAATTAATTGTATCATGAATTTACACAGGTAGATGATTTTGCCTGAACTGTGGAAATTGAAGATATTCGGGCATACCTTTAGGAAGGATTAATGAGGGAAGAATCTGTTTTACAAATTGGTTGAAATATAAAAGACTGCTCTTCAAGTTGTAGACAAAAAAGAAAAACCTTGAATAAATATTTTCCGTTAACAAACAACAAACCCAACACTAAATGGGCCCCAAGTGAAATAATTTGCTACAAAAGCATAACACAGAGCTTGCTTAGGATTAATAGTGCTCCTACATGTGAAATACTGAACCAGGTTCAAAGAGTCTCGAATAGTTATCTGTGCTACGTCGAATGTTATTCAGAAGTATCCTTTCGACCAGTGTGAATTGAGCTCAATCAATTCTTCAAATCAATTTGCTTTGCAAAAATCAGATGGATCAAATGATCAAAATTAGTTTGAACAAGCAGATCATCCTTTCACATATTCAGAAGAGTCCAAATTCACTCAGATTCTTCATTTTTTTTCAAGGCATTGAATAGCTGAAGCTGCAATAAATTGAATCAATACAATGAAGATTGGCACCACTTGAGTGTTGCTGCTAGAATGGCTGCTTGCCTTCCATGTAATTCTTTCCTTGGTCACAGCTCTGAGGAGCTGTCGAAAAGAATGGTTTTACCTATGTCTTACAATCAGTTCCACAATGAATCCATCCTCTTAGACTTTCAGCTTCCAAATTTCAATGAAGTTCATTGATGTCTTGTTCCAAAAGTGTAGGAACTTGGAAGTTGCTTTTCATTTCAAATGATTTCTCCTTAAATCTATACTTTTACCTCTAACCCCTACCTCAGTTGTTACTGCTATAATATAGATACACTTCCTGAAAAATATGATTTTAGCCATGGGATGTGACATTGGTACAGCTTAATTTATAGAACAGGAAAATTATGGCCAAAAGCATCTCCAGAACTGCAATGACTAAGTTAGTCTAAATGTAGATACTACACTTGAAAAACTACAGTTTTTCATTTCAGTTTCATCTAAAGCGGATAAAGATAAATTCAGGAAGATCTTCAAACTTCTAAGAAATTACAGAAAGAAACTTATTTTAAGCTTTTAGGTTTTCAAAACAACATCTCTCATTATGGGGTCCTCTGAGCTTGGTGGTTTTCTTGAAGATATTTCATTACCAGACTAGGTACTTGATTGATAATGAAACATCTGCAAGAAAATCACCAAGCTCAGAGAACATCAAGGACCCCACAGTTCAACTCTCAGCTATAAATATTCTCGTCTATAAATCTCTCACTACTATGATCTAATTATATAGAGATGAGTATAGAAACAATTTCCCTTGAATATTAAACCAGTAAAGAGTTATATATGAATTAAACAAAATTGTATAATTAGGCCAAAACTGACACGATGGTCAAAATCAATTTATTTCTGAAGGTAGAAACAGAGGAGAGTACTAACTCTTCTCTGGAGTTTTCTTGAACACTTAGACCACTTTCTAGTTGTCTTCTAGATTTTTTCATCCACATCTGACAGCCTTTAAGGAATATGTGTTTTTAAGGAAACTTGTGTCGTGCATGAATGGTTGTGGTATAGACACAAGATTAATCTAGGAATTTATCATCTAGATCAGGGGTGTCAAACTCAAGGCCCAGGGGCCAGATCCGGCCTGTGAAGGGCTTCGATCTGGCCCATGGGGCGACCCTGGAAACAGTAAAGGACCAGCCCGCAATGCCTCTATCAATGAAAATCGAGCTTGGGTGGCTGCGCCGGCCTTCTGCAACCCTCTGCCAGTGAAAATGGAGCTCAGGAAGGCCCTCCTGAGCTCCATTTTCGCTGGCAGAGGGTTGCAGGAGGCTGTCACAGCCACCCAAGCTCCGTTTTCACTGGCAGAGCACTCGGACCACCACAGAAGCTCCCAACACAAGTGAATTTGAGCTAGTCACACCCACCCTGGCCATTTCCACCCAGCCCCTAAGGTTAAACACAATCCTGATGTGGCTCTCAATGAAATCGACTATCTATTATAATAGATCCCAACAAAATACAGACAACAGTCTTATTTATGATCTTTCAGAAATCCACATAGATGAGGTCACAATATGGTTGTGAGAAAGGAAGATAAACAGGAATAGCTTTAGTAATCTCCACAAAAAAAAAATAGGTAGTAATGTGAAAACAGCTTGCCACGTGATAGGATGAGTTTTCTTTCAAGTGGTTGGATTAGGTGACCTCAATGGTACTTCCGAATCCATTTCAAAGGGGCTTTTTCAAAAGATGACTGGATTTTGTTTTTTCTTTAAGATGTTTCACTTTTCATTCAAGAAGCTTCTTCAGTTCTGAACGGAACAGTTCATGAACTAAAGAAGCTTCTTGAATGAGAAATGAAATGTCTTCAAGGAAAAACGAAGTTCAGTCATCTTTTGAAAAAGCACCTTTGGGACAACCATGTTGTGGATGACTGAGAATCTCCACAGGCTTCTGATTCTGATTTAATTTGATTCATATAAATCAAATTTAAAAAAAAAATTCTATACAAATGTATGTTTTAAAGGCCATCCTGTTATGAAAGGGAACTGGAAACTGCACTTAAAAAGAGATTTTTTAGTGAATTTACCTAACTATTCTACAGTCAGGAAACGCTCCATGTCTTGGGAAAAGTTATGAATAAAAATTGATGCATTTTAAACAGGTGTTTTTTTTAAAAAAATCCATTAAAAACCCAACAGACCAAAGAACTGCCCTGTTAATGGGGACAACAAAGTAGACCAGATTTATTCTGATATGCAGATTTCTAGCATTTACCATCCATATTTGCCCTTGCTATTCTGTGAATTATCTTGTTTCCACTGAGGTTAATAAGTTTGCTATGCAAACATCGGTAGTGTAATTGATAGTTTTCAATGATTTGTTATTCTCCAAGGATGAAAAGTATACATGAAATAATATTTGTAACATATGCAATAAAGTATTTTTTTTTCTTTTATTGACCTTTTTATTAACACCGGCTGGCAATCAAAACATGCAGTAACGAAGAAAATACAGGCAGATGGGTATTAATATTTGTAAAATAGAAGTACACTGCAGACTAATTAAAATGAGCTGAACTACACCAAAACAAACAACACTGGGAAGGTAGAGAAGTTTTATGAAAAATTCATACATTTCATAGCTGCTTGATTTTGACCCAGCAATGCGAAGAACAACAGAAGGCTGTATGCTCGTGTTTGGTGCCCTTTGTGAAAAGTACAAAGATGCACGGGAAATGGGACACTTGAGATGGATCTTGCAAACTTTAACCTATAAACCTTGTGTTGTCATGATTCAGAGCAGGCCTTTTTTGGCTGCCCCAAAAAATGCGATGCAGAGGGCATCGCATTTATAATAGACACAATGATAGCTTGCAATTTGCCATGCAATCTGGTCTTCTTAGTGCTAACGGATCAATTTTACATTTATTTGAATCCAGATCCACCAAAATCTTTCACAATTTATTCCATGCATGAGTTAGATAACCAGGAGTTGGCTGGTTGGTTGGTATTTATAGCATTGCTGAAATAAAGTGTTTTTTTAAAAATTAGATTTATATGCCGCCCTTCTCCAGAGACTAAGGGCAGCTTACAATGCACCATTGTAAAAGCCTTCATACTTTTGTATATTTTATACAAAGTCATCTTATTGCCCTCACAAACTGGGTCCTCGATTTACCTACCTTAGAAAGGATGGAAGGCTGAGTCAACCTTGAGCCTGGTGAGATTCGAACTGGTGTAATTGCAGACAGCTGGATGTTAATAGTCTGCTTTTAGCCTGTTGAGCTATCCAGGCTCTTTATCTATCTGCTATTGTTTCGATACTCTTCTAGTTGAATTTTCAAGGAGTTAATCAGGTTTAAATATGAACAAAAACTCTATTTTATGAATTAGGAATAAATTAAGTGACAACATTCATTTGCCATTCATCAATGTCCTCAAACTTAGCAACTGGAAGCATTGGTCGAGAAATGTAACTGGTTTTTACTGCCATATTTCCCTGAAAATAAGACCCTGACTTATATTTTTTTGAACCCCGAAATAAGCGCTTGGCCTTATTTTCAGGGAGGCCCTATTATTTTGGGGCACATGGAGCAAGATGGGGCTCCTCTTGCCGTCTTACCTGGTTTCCAGCTCTGTGTTTAAATATTTTTGGGGAGGGCTTATTTTCAGGGGAGGCTTATTTTAGTGCACACGCTCAAAAGCCCGATTGGGCTTATTATCAGGAGATGTCTTATTTTCGGGGAAATAGGGTATATTACTAGAAAGAATGGCTTCATGACAGGAAGCCATAGGGCTGAAATGGCTCATGTGCCTAGATCTCTGAAGCTGAACACCATTGAGAAATTAACTGCTTGGCAGTTCAAAACCGGAGAGCATGAGCCATGAGACAGAATGAGCTCCTGTCAATTTATCCAGCTCCTTCCCACCTACAGTAGCAGTTGAAAGCATGCAAATGCAAGTAGATAAATAGGTACCACTTTGGTGGGGAAAATAACAGGGACATGAAAGGAGTCTATTCAGGCATCCCCTGGGCAATGGTGATATCACTGGAGAATCTTTTCAACCCAGAAATGCCTTAGGAGATGCTTCCGACATAAATATAATAGTAGATGACAGGACAATGACAATGAGAACTATATGAAAATTTCTTTGAAATGCAGGGATACACCTAGGCTTAGACTTTGGGATTCACATCTAAGAAACTGAAAACTAGGTGCGAGAAGAGCACCCAAAGACTCACAAATGGTGAGAGGACTGTCTGACAAGACTTACCATTAAATTTTAATTATTTTTATTTTATTCAATTTGAGAACTTTCCTATTCCAGACTGCTTTGAGGCAACTCACAATAGAATCAAAATAAGATTTAAAAAAAAAATACAAAACAGATAAGCAAGATGGGAATTCAGCTACTTGACATACAAATATGTCCCAAACGCATCCGATATGGGGTTCCATCCCCTTAGCTCAAGTCCTAAAAGACCTTAAGGCCAGCGATCGGCAACCATAAACACTCTAAGAGCCACAAAGGTCCTTACCGGAAGCCCCCTGTTCAATTCTGGAGTTGACTGGAAGTCCAGTTCCCCCACCAGTCTCCTCCTAGCACGGTGTCCTTTTCCCTGTACCTTTTCCTAACTAAAAGCCCTATCACTTGTGGAGCTGAACAGAAAACCTGTTCATTGCCATAGAATCTCCTCCTGTTGTGGAGACTCTATGCTTTCCCCCACACCTCTAACTGGAAGCTCCTTTCAAAATTGTGGTGCCGATTGGCGACAGGGAGCCACAGCAGAGGGATGAAAGAGCCACATGTGGCTCCAGAGCCGAGGGTTGCCAACCCCTGCTTAAGGTCTTCCAGAATGGCTCGGGGTAAAAGATATCTGGGTTGGTATGAAGCAGCCTGAAGGTCATGAGGCTGAATCGGCTCACCAAGGTTTTTTTTTTTTTTTTAATGTTGAGAACAATTTTATTATTAGAAGCTAGAGAAGTAGGTCAGTATCTTTGCACATTTTATTATTTGTTAATAAAAGATAGCATTCTCTACAATACACGACTTCTTTCGAAGTGAAAGCATTTAGCATCAGGCATCAGAGGCAAATTCCATTGTAATCCCATACTTACCACAGTGCTGTGCTTTAAGTGACTTTAAAATACAGACTCTTTTCTTCTCTAATTTAACAGGAACATAAAAGCAGTTGTTAAAAAAAAAAAAGAATGTTGGATAATGAAGAGAAAAGGTGGCTGAGTGATTCACAAAAGAAGGGAAACAACATGGCAATTGAAAGGAGAGCTTAGAAAATGACCTCTCTGCATCTCTGCAGGCTACAAGAAAGACTTTCCATATTGTTGCATTGTTCTCTACCTATGCAGTAATTGCACCATATTTAACAGGCTTGGGGAGGTTTTTTGTTTCCTAGATTCCATTTGTTTACATTGCCCCCCTGCCTACAATGTTATTTTTATGAGAATGAGTAAATTTGCTTGTCTATGCAGAGCAACGTGAAGTCTTTCAGTTCCAAAGGACAGCTTTAAATAAGTCTTGCAAAGGACCACCCAGGTATCCCACGGGACGATAATTGCACAGGTGCACCAAAATGTCCTCAGAGTAAGTTAGCAAACAATTATTATTTTTTTCCATTTGGAACAAAAGGTCTACCTTCTGTCACCTTTCTGGAAGGGCTTTCTGGAATCACAGTGAAGCCAACTGACGCCTGTCTTTCTCCTTCAACCACATCAAATATGGTTTCTACTCTGTGGATTTCCATTGTTTAATCAGCTCTTTAAAATTCTTTTGTCTTCTTGATTTTTTAAAAAAGTTCAAAAGTCTGTTCCTGTCTAAAAGTAGTTTTCATAGCATTTGGGTGATGAAGAGAAGCTATGATTGCTATGGTAGGTGGTAGATCCAAAGTATGCTTTTAATGAAAGCAATTTCTTGTTCCATTTTACCTAACGCTTTGGCTAACAGCCCCCTGCCATGGACCACACACAAACCTACTTCTTTTTATACAAATCTTGTTAGTTTCTAGGCCAATGCATGCTGAAAGATGTAGTTTCTGCATATAAACTATAAGTGGCGATCCCATGGGTGTTGCTTTAATTTGTTGATGTTTGTTGGTCAATTGAATTGAGAGTACAGTATGTGGTTAGGCAGAGAAGTTGATGAGATCCACGATTCTGAGTATTTCAACCTTAGTGTATTTGGTTAGATCAGGTCTGCTGTGTAGTAGTGTTCTCATAGATTCTTTGGCTAATACTGGCTAATTCTGAATCAACGGCTGTGTTGGGAGATCAAATGAGACCATGATTTCACCTTCAGTTATTGTCAAGTCTCTGATTCCTTAGGGCAGTGAGGGCTAACCTTTTCCGGACCAAATCCCCAAAGCAAGTGTGCATATGCGTAAATGTGCATGTGCACCCCCGAGCCCCAAAAATGCAATGTGTGGGCGGCCCCTGCACATGTGCCCGCCCCAGATATGTGCGTGCAGCCCTCTGCATATGCCCCACCCCCTGCAGATGTGTAAACACCCCTGCATGCGCCCCACCCCCTGGCATGCACATGCGGCCCCCCTGCATGCGCCCCACCCCTGCGCATGCACATGTGGCCCCCACACAGCCACACTCACACATCCACGCATATGCGGTAGAGACCCAAAGACTAGCTGGCTAGTGGGAGGTGCACACGCATGCATGGTGGAGTTGAACTGGGGCAACGGCTCACGTGCCCACAGAGACGGTGCTGCGTGCCACCAGTGGCACATGTGCCATAGGTTCGCCATCATGGCCTTGGGGGCACTGTAGTGGGGGGCTTGGAGTATTTGCACCTTTCTATGAGGCACCCAAGCTTTTTTGCCAATTCTTTAGTGATGTTGTCGGTTGGAGTCCCAGGTAATGATGCAATTGGACAGAGAGGTATGTCTTGCTTGTGTGTTTTGGAACATCCATAGAACCATGGAAAGACAAGTGCACTGCTTTTCAGCTGCTACTATTTTTCTTTAGTGCGTGACCTTTCTTGGGAAGGTTTCTGAGAGTTCTCTTGATCTGGTTGTCTAGTTTCTGTATTGGATTGGTATTCACTAGGAGGCTGATGTTCACAGCAAATACCATTTTTGTTTGTTTCCCTTTCAACTCCTGTTCCATTTGCTCTCCTTTTTCCATGAACATGCATTGCCATGAGTTTAACACTGTCCATGGATACTACTTCTCCTTCTTCTTCTCCATCCTCTTCCTAACTTTATTGAGTTTCAAAGAAATTAAAATGCAAAAGAACAAAAAAAAAATCAGAAGAAGAAAGGGGAGGTGATGGGGAAAAACAAAACTGGGGTGCAGAAAAAGAAGGGGGAAAAGCTGTAGAAAAGAGAATCTTCCAACTTTCTTCAGTACAGATGCTAGCATAAGACACAATGAGCCTTTAAGCGAGAGTAAACCATAGCACACAGTGCAGTTTACTTCTGCAATTGTAAACAGTTATAGTTGTCAAGTCCCAAGATTATAATTTCATTATCAAGCAAATAGTTCAAATGGTTTTCAAAATGTAAGCTTTTTTTTAAAGGAAAAATGAAGCTAGACAACGTATTTTCTTTAATAAAAGCAGTCAATTTCAACATCTCTGTGCAGCTCCATTAACCGCAGATTCCATTATTCCATTGTAGGAATTTCTTAATTTTTCCATCTCTTCACATAAATAAATCTCACTACTGTTATCATATACTGTATAAGAACAATACTCCGATTTTTTTTTCAGTCTGTTTAGCCAGCAGACCTAGAAGAAAATCTCTGGTTTCAGTTGTACACTTAATATGAAATTAATTACATAGCTGATCCCAGTAGTTCTTAGTTTTCTTGCATGTCCCCCAAATATGGTAAAAAATACTTTCAGACTGATTTCATTTTCAACACGTTTGACACGTGTTATATATCTTTGACAATTTATTAGGTGTTACCGATGATAGTTCTCTTTTAAGTTATAATTCAATGTAAAGTTCAATCTTTTACTCAACATATTCTCTCATTGATCAAGCATTATATTTGGTTAATACTGTCAGGGTTCCAAGTAACAGCCCAGATGAAAACTCCAAGGCCAAAAGCTTCCTCAAAGTATAGATTTATTAGGCATGTCATATTTGCACACCTGGTGAAAACCTGACTCTGAATCTCCCCGGATTTCTCCCACCCAACTCAAAATCCAAAGTTCTTCCCCTTCCCCCCATTACACACAACCACCACATTCCCCAATCAGGTCATAGTCCCAAACCCAGATGACTCCCATCCATGCCCCGCCAGGTGCTGGTGAGAGTATCCTTGGTTCCCAGAAGAAAGAATGTTATTTTGGCTACATATTTCCCCAGTTATCTCTACTCACCCCTCCCTTTCCCACAGCTCTATTTAGCCTCACTGTGGCAAACCTTGAAGATATTCCAAGATGGCTTCATGGTTGATAGTATCCAAAGTCATTTAATCATACAGTCTTTAACATATTCATCTTCCATATTCATTTTCAATAATAGTTTAAATGTATTAGCAATAACGTGCAGATCATTAGTATATGAATCCACTTCAAAGTCTTCTAATCCAATCAAATTTCTCCATGAACTGAGCATAACCAAATCATTGACAATATTTCTAGTTCTACTCTGTTTTTTAATTTGGGTTCTCCTTCAGAAAAAAATCAGTGAGAGAGATTGAGACAGTTTAGTCTCTAGTTACTTAACTACTAGACTCTAGTAGTTAAGATACAAGACTAAATATAGGCAGACTGTGAGTTCTAGTCCTATCTTAGACATAAAAGCCATCTGGGTAACTTTGAGTCAGTCATCGTCTTTCAGCCCAATTCACCTCACAAGGTTGTTGTGGAGAAAAAAGGAGGTAGTTGTGTTGGATATGTTCAGTACTTTGAATTATTTGTAAAAATAATAAAGATGGAATACAAATGAATGGATGGATGGATGGATGGATGAATGGATGAATGGGCATAGACCAGCCGAGTATATGTAACTATAATTTCTCTTCTAAAAAAATATTTCTTGGGTTGATCATCCTAATTTTAGGAATCATCTTACTTTGTATCTATTCAAGACACTCATTATTTCATGCCTAACAAAATGATTACTCAGTCTTTTATCCACATCAGCCAACAAGCAACAAAGTATAATTTTAAATCAGATAATTTTAACCCAACTCTTTCTTTGGCATCCTGAAGCAGTTTATATTTGATTTTTGGTTTTCTGCCATGCTATACAACCTAGAAACATCTTTTTGTCATTGTTTAAATGGAAATTCAGTCATCAGTATTGTTTGAAATAAAAATAATATCCTATGTAAAACATTCATTTTGATCACTGAAATTCTACCCAATAGTGACAGTTGGTGTTTATTTTGCCTCAGTAAGTCTTTTTTTAAAAATATTGCTCCTTAACATAATTGTTCTGTTTATATAACAGTTTATATTAGTCAGTATAATCCCTAGATACTTAAACTTTTCAATTCCAAAACTCTTTTTTTTCCCCATCAGAATCTCTTGGTCTTGTGTAGTCATATTTTTAACCAACATAATTTTAACCAACGTATTTGTTTATAATTTATTTACTTTAAATTCAGCTGGTGCATCAAAGTTCTTCAATTATTCAATAGCATTCTGAAGTTTTTCTAAAATCAAAATTAAGTCATCAGCAAAAGACTTCCATTTATACAGTATGTCTCTTTTTTATTTTTATTTTTTAATTTTCAAACCCATTATTTTCTCATCCTTTCTAATGTCTCTGTCAACCCTTCCAAAATTCAAATAAAAAGCAAAGGGGACAAAGTTCATATTTGTCTTGTCCCCTTTTATATCTCACATGGCTTCATTAAACCACCATAATAATAATATGTATCTTCTATCATTGTATATCAAATTGATTCCTTGAATAAATTTTCCCCCAATGTCCATATTTTCCAAAACTTTAAACATAAAAGATCCATTTAAGTTGTCAAATCTTTCTCTACATCCAAAAGAATTGATGTCACTTGCTTCTCATTATAGATATACTGCTATAGCCAATACAATTCTCACATTGTCTCTCGTCTTTTCCGTAGGAACTCACTTTGACCAATATGAATAAAATCCTGTAAAATCTATTTAGTCTACCAGCCAATATTGTTGTAAACATTTTATAGTCATTATTCAATAACAAAACCAGTGAGTAACTCTTAGTTGAAGTCAGATCTTGTCCTTCCTTCGGCAATGAAGCAATACTGGCCTCTTTCCAGGATTCAGAGAAAATCCTTGCAGAATAGAATTCATCACATTTTTAAGTGGTTGTAAAAGCTGATCTTCAAAACATTTATAGTATGAGCCTGGCAACCCAGTGGGACCTGATACTTTTCCAATCTTTTTTAAAACTTCTGATGTTTCAATTCAAACGTAGTTAGGAAGTTATTCATAATTTGGTTCTGGGGTTGTGGAAATTTTGGTAGATTCTGGCTTTTTTTTTTTTTCAAAAACTCATCAATCTTTTCTAGGAAAACTTCCTGTATTTTATTCAAAATTGAATCAAAATCATGGAAAGACTTCTGAATACTTACGTTAACTGTTAATAGTCTCCCCTTCCTATATATTTAATACAATTTTCTCCTTTCTTAATTGATATGCCAGCCATTTCCTTGGTTTATTTATAAACTCAAAGTTCTTTTGCTTCACATAGCTTAATTCGGTCCCTATTTATTTCACAGTTAACACAGACAATTGTTGATGTAGGAGTTTAATTTGATATAAAATAGCAGAATTTATTGGTATTTTCTATAAGTCTTCCATAAGTTCTATAAGTCTTCTATAAGTTTCTTTTTAATGTTCCTCTCATAATCTGCATTTTTTTCTTGAGATTTCTTTTTAAACTCACAACTATGTTGAATGAAGCAAACATTAATTATAGCTTTGCTAGCATCCCAGTCAGTCTTTAAATCCATATCTTTGTCCAAATTATTGTCAAAATGTTCCTAGGATGTCTGAAATCCAACCTATAGGTAGGAAGAAATGAACATCTATGCAGACAGATAACACATGCCCAGTAGGGGTGAAATCCAGCAGGTTCTGACAGGTTCTGGAGAACCGGTAGCGGAAATTTTGAGTAGTTCAGAGAACCAGCAAATACCACCTCTGGCTGGCTCCAGAGTGGGGTAGGAATGGAGCTTTTGTAGTATCCTTCCCCTGGAGTGGGGTGGGAATGGAGATTTTGTAGTATCCTTTCCCCACCAAGCCACGAACATCAAGCCACGCCTAAAGAACTGGTAGTTAAAAAAATTGGATTTCACCACTGATGCCCAGAAGTCGTCAATAAAATAACTCCTTCACTGAATCAGTAGAGGGAAAAGAAACAGATTGTGTGATAATACCACGTTGGCTCTCTTCCAGCTTTTACTTGTATTTATGGACAATGGAGATAGCCTTGTATTCCCTTGCATCTATGTGTTTGAAGAACTAGCCTTTGTGAGATCAAAGCAGGAAAAAAAGCTTCTCCCATAAGTGCAGATCCACTGAGAATAGCAAAAGGGCACAATACAAAGGAGACTATAATCTGTAAAAATTTCTCTCACCTCAAGGTCACCAAGCAGGAATTTGTCAAGGAGCAGATAGAAAACAGGTGACATTCAACCACCCCAAAGGCCGAGCAATGGAAGATAAATGCAACATCAGCACAAAAGCAAGGATATTATCCTGTAACAAGAACATGGCCATAAAAGGTTTTGAAAAATTATGTGGGCTATGGAGCCATCAAGTCACCATTCAGGATATTTTCTTTTAATTACACACACACATACATATAACAATGATCTGCGCAATAAAAGGGTCGAGCAGCAAAAATAAATTGTGATAATAATCAGGAAAATTGATTTAAGATTGCAATGACGTCCCATGTAATTCCTAGACTAAATTGGGCAGTTTGAAGAAATTCAGAAGCAAAGTCGGATTTTCATCCAAGTGATCAGACATTCAGTGCTTCTGAGAGCTGCAGAATGACAGAAGGTAGATTTGCAAAAAAAAAAAAAAAAAAAAAAAAAAACCAAAAAACCTTAGTTGCTTTTACTGTGTCTTGAATAATAACAATAACAACAACAACAACAACAACAACAACAATAATAAACCATAGGAAAATGTGTGTTTGTGTGATACTAACTTGCCATTAATTACTAGATTTATGTAGATAAGTCAGAGTTAAAAGAACTATGTAGGAAAAGCAACCTGATGACAATAGAGCTAAATAGTTAATCTGAATAAATGCTACCATTTAAACAACTGAATATCAAAAATGTTACCAAATTCAATATTGCTATAAATGGAATTCACATCTTTTGTATGTACACTTTCGTGCTATCGCATTATATCATGTTAAAAAATGTTAAAGGCCCTATGAGGCAATATATAAATCTAAGTACTATTGCTATTACATAAGACTTGCTTTTGGTCTTCTACAGTGAATGCAGGGTAAAATCGTGAGAATCAGTATGCCATTTAAGGGAAATCTAGAATCTTATCGGTACTGTAAATTCCATTATTTTCTAATATGCTGAATACCTGTTTTTTGGAATGAGGAGACAGTGTCAGAAAATATAATGATTTGTCTCAACTTTTCTTTTTTCTTCCAGCATGCTTGCATATAATTTGTAGATGGTTAATCATTCCGAGAAGCTCATTTAAATTTTGAATGCCACCTGTTTTTAATCACATACCTGGGGTCACCTGGCATGTTTTTTTTGCCTGAAATGAGAAATATAATTTGTACAATCAAGTTTCAAGAATGAATAAATTCATTAAGCAAACCTTTGACTGATTTCTCTGATTGCCTCTGAGTATGGTTTGCCTGCATATTTGGTTCACTTGAATATTTCTTAGCAGCATAACTAAAAAGTGCAAATGCAGCATCAGAAGAACTGGCTTTAAAAGTAAAATAAATAAAAAAAGAAGTCCCACCAGCCCTTTTATTCACCAGAAAATCGTAATCCAACAGTTTTGTATAGAAGCCTATCAGAAATGTGATACATTTGTGTTTTGCATTGTCACTGTCAAAGATGCGAAAGCAATCCATCATGGAATTCTTGTCAATTGAAAAGTCATAATCTACCAATGTGGCTTTTCCTTGGCAGAGGCATTAAGAGGATGGAAGAGGCAGTTCCATTTTTCATTCCTTACTGGAAAGGTTCATAAAGGCTACTGTTTATTTGGGGGAGGGGGGAAGTGGATGAAAATTATGTATATTATGGCTCACCTGCAGTTGAATAACCCTACATTATGGAAATCTGGCTTCAGAAAAAAGTACAATTCAAATGAATGCTTCATTGCAAATGCAATCAGTATAAACGCAGCTTAATGGACGTAATTATGGTGATGAAACAATAAGAAATTAGAATATCTATAAATTATGTACATTTGATTAATTTTCTTAGGAAAAAATTACCGATTCTTGCTTTTTTTAAAAAAAAAAAAACACCAGCTAATTAGACTAACTGGAGTTGTTATAATTCTGGAATAGGGACAGACCGCATGGGGATGGCCATATTTTTGAACTACAGTTTCCTTATTTATCTTTCTGTTCTACCCAAATGGTTTAATGTGTGTGTCTCTGTGTGAATACACACAAACACACACATACACTAAGGTAGACATAAACTGGGATAAAGGCAGTGGTGGGATTCAAGTAATTTAACAACCGGTTCTCTGCCCTGATGATTTCTTCCAACAACCAGTTTGCCAAACTGCTCAGAATTTTAACAACCGGTTCTCCCGAAGTGGTACGAATTGTCTGAATCCCACCACTGGATAAAGGTATAGAGAGCTCATCTAATTCAACATTGTCTGTGTCATAGTGGCGAACCATATGCCTTTGGGAAAGCTCACAAATACAAATAAGGATAATAAAATACTAACTGCCAGAAATCCAGGCTTCCTATCTATGATTCTGGAAACAGTAAGCCATCAATAAGCACAAGTATAATGCATTCATAAATGTTTATGCCAGAATCCCCCAGCCAGCAGCGCTGGGTGGGGATTCTGGGAGTTGAAGTCCACCCATCTTCAAGCTACCAAGGTTGAGAAACACTGATTTATACAAATGACAGGCATTTACTGATGATTTGCTTTTAATTTTGGAAAACCCTTTAGGGATTGATGTATTATTGGAAGAACGAAGAGAATTTGGAACACTGACTGAATTTAAAATTAATAAAATAAAACAAAGATGCTGACAAAGAATATGAAGATGGAAGACCAAAAAGATTTGTTTGTAAAAACTGGATTTCAGGCATTTCAAAGAAGTGAAATATTTCAGAATTATTATAACTAAACTGAATTGCATGTTGTTATTTTTTTTAAATTCTATGTTAAAGTACAGAATGAAATTAAGAAGGATTTATTAAGATGAGAACAATTATATTGATCACTGTGGAGAAAAATTTCTATGCTAAATATAAATGTGTTACTTAAAATATAGCCCAGGAAGCATTTTACAGAAAAGAAACAGTGGGCAATGACAAGTGGTTAATATATAAAGATTTGCTAGTACAGGAAACTGGGGTATTTAAGATGAAATCAAGAGAACAATTGATTGCAAATGAATGTAGTTTTCAATTGTTCTCATGCACAATTAAGATAAAGAATTAATATAGATTTAAAAAGTGCCAGGAACAAAATATAATAAAATTGAATTATATACAAATGATGAAATCTTTTACCTTTTGAAATGGAAGAAAAGCAAATTAAATAATTATGGTAAAGTGGGCCAAAAATATACAAATCTTATACAAACTGTATAAGATTTATACAGTATAAGGTTAAAAGGTCTGAAATTCTCATTGCGTTTTAATTTAAAAGAAAACTTTTTAAAAACGATGTACCATTGATACATGACCAAAAGAAATTGTCTAAGATGTATAAAAGTATATTTAGTTACTGTTGGAAATATTAAAAACATGATGGGTATTTTATCATGCAGGATGGGGTGGGTTTGTGAAAAAAACAAAACAATATTGTACATAAATTTATGTTGATTGATTAAATTTTTTATTTATGTTGATTGCTTATTTTGTATCCTACGACTATCACTAAATATCTTATGATTTATGATGAATGTATTTTTATGATGACTAAGATCATGATTTATCAGTTATATCTTTTATGTACAATGAGAGCTTATGCACTGAAGACAAATTCCTTGTGGGTCCAATCACACTTGATCAATAAAGAATTCTATTCTATACTATATAAACACATTTGGTAATGCAGAAAGTTTTAAAAATTAACATTCAGATAAATGTAGTTTTTCTTATTAAGACAGATGGACAGTCTTCTAGGGAAAAACTCATGGATGATTGATTTTATATATGGTAACCACTATTATAGGCACAAAAATGGAAGAACCATCAATAATGGAGAAATGGATTGTGAAGATGGCTGAGTTTGCAGAAATTGCTTAATTGGTTTGTTGGGTTAGGAAAGGATTTACAATTAGTTTTATACCAGACTGGAAATCTTTTATGGACTTTTTGCTGAAAATGGATAAAACTGTTGATTTCAGAATTTATTGCTTAAGAAAATTTGTTTATGGAAACCACAATATATAATATGGGAGGGTGAAGATGGTAATTGCTATGTTTGTAACTGATGCAAAGAAGATTAAAAGTCACTTCTCTAGATATCTTCCTTTTCTTTTCTTTTTTCTTTTTTAGTAAAGATAGAAGTTTCTCCTGTTCAGTCATATCTGACACTAGGGGTGATGCTCATCTCATTTCCCAACTGAGGGAGTCTGCATTGTTCAAAAACATTTCCATGGTTATGTGGCCAACATGACTATATGCTGAGGCCAGTGGTGGGATTCAGCCAGTTCGCACCACTTCAGGAGAACCGGTTGTTAACTTTCTGAACAGTTTGGCAAACTGGTGGTTGGAAGAAATCATTAGGGCAGAAAACTGGTTGTTAAATTACTTGAATCCCACCACTGGCTGAGGCGCATGGAATGCTATTACCTTCCTCATGAAGCCATACCTATTTATTTACTTGCATTTGCATGTTTTCGAACTACTAGATGAGCAGGACCTGGGGCTAGTAATGGCTGCTCACCCCATCATGCAGCGCTCAGGTCTCAAACCCAGTATCAGCTTTCTAGATGAGAAGTTCAGCTTCTTTAACCATTGAGCCATCACATCCACAAATGTTTTTATTATACTTTACTTTTTCCATTACCCTGTTATAATATCTTTGACTTCTTCTGTGTTTCTGTGGTTAGTAAAATCTTCTTTTAGTAAAAATCAGGGGTGAAATCTAAAATTTTTCACTACCGGTTCTGTGGGAGTGGCTTGGTGTCCTGTGAATGAGTGGGTGTGGCCAACTCGATGTCACTCACAGCCATGCCCACTCAGTCACAAGACCCCCTCTCACCAAGCAATGCCCACAGGGGAAAAAAATTAAATTTCTATTCTGCTGGTGCCCTTACCTTTCTCCCGCTGCTCCGCCCACTGGCCCCATTCCCTGGAGTCAGGGAATGCACCATTCCCCCGACTCCTACTGCTCACCTTTCTCCCACGGCTGGCTGTCAGGGAAGGCAAGCACCCAAAAGTTACTGGAGTCTTGAATGAGCTGCTCTGGTCCACACGCTGGCTGCGCAAGTGCATACCCAACCTGCTGCTGAATTAAATAAACTGTGTGCGCTTGCGCAGCTGGCGCGTGGACCAGAGTGGCTCATTCAAAAGGAGAGTGAGCGACTCCAGTAACTTTCGGGCGCTTGCCTTCCCTGATAGCCAGCCGCGGGAGAAAGGTGAGCAGTAGGATATACCGCGTGGTAAAGGGCGAGCAGGCAGCGGCTCGGTGGCAAGGCTGGAGTCAGGGAATGGTTCATTCCCCAACTCCAGGGAATGGGGTGGGTGGGCGGAGCCTCCAGCTGCCTTTGCTACTGGTTCTCCGAACTACCAACCATCATCACTACCTACTCACCTGAGCCGGTCTGAACTGAGAGCATTTCACCCCTGAGTAAAAATTATTTTAAAAAATAAATGTGTCCATTTAAGATAATGATCATCGTCCCTTCTATTGTGCTGTTAACTGATGACTGACCACAAAAGTTTAAAAGATCTCTTCATTCTAGCCAGTAAGAAAATTACTCTTCGCTTGTTTATTTCTTTAGCCAGAATTTCATCCATTATATTAACATTTTCATATTTATGTTAGAAAATGCAGCATCTTAGAGTTCTGTTCTCTATAACACTTAACTTATCCCCATTATTTTTATATGAATAGCCTCAAAAG
Source organism: Masticophis lateralis (assembly GCA_030761175.1). Classification (NCBI taxonomy): domain Eukaryota; kingdom Metazoa; phylum Chordata; class Lepidosauria; order Squamata; family Colubridae; genus Masticophis; species Masticophis lateralis. Next base: position 143,295,391 of record JAUDYJ010000001.1, on the reverse strand, counting down.
CATAAATGTTAAAAAGAAAAGGTTAAGTGAAATGGAAAATCAGTCCAAAGGCAATGCAGGCAGACAAGTGCCACAGTGTAAACATTATTGTATGCTAACTGTCTAACTAAAACCTATGGGCAACCCATGTAGTAGTAGAATTTCTGGATATCATTTAATTAATTTTTTAAAAAGTTTAAAGTTAAAAGCACAGAGCAATGATGGGTTTCAAAATTTTTTACTACCAGTTCTGTGGGTGTGGCTTGGTGAACGTGGCATGGCTTGGTGGGCGTGGCTTGGTGGGCATAACAAGGGAAGGATACTGTAAAATCTCCATTCCCTCCCCACTCCAGTGGAAGGTTACTGCAAAATCCCCATTTCCTCCTGATCAGCTGGGACTCGGGAGGCAGAGAATAGGTGGGGGCAGGGTCAGTCAGAAGTGGTATTTACTGGTTCTCCGAACAACTCAAAATTTCCACTACCGGTTCTCCAGAAGTGGCCAGAACCTGCTGAAACCCACCTCTGGCACAGAGCTATAAATAACATAAATATTCTGAATTTACAACCAGGAGAACTTATATTTAGGAAACGGAGGAGGAGGAAGAAGAAAAAATGAGGAGGAGGAGGAGGAGGAGGAGGAGGAGAGGGGTTGAAACTATATACATACATATATTCATACACACACACACACACAGAGAGAGAGAGAGAGAGAGAGAGAGAGTTTTCACATATAGCTTTTCACCTGAAAAATTGTTTATTGAATTAGACTGACTCTCATTGGCTATTGAAAAATAGTGCCTTTTTAATGGTATCTTCGGCTGTTTGAAAGTCAGCGTAAAAAGTAAGGAATGAATTAAATTCATAATTTATAATTAAAGACATTTTAATTATTTATAAGAAAAAAAACAGAAACTTGTTTTTTTGTCTTTCCTTGTTTTAAATAATACAAGCCAGGTAGTAGAATGTTAAATAAGACATTATATTACTTAATGCATCCTGTTAAAACAGAATAACAAGTTATGTGAGAGTGTGAAATACTCACCAGCAGTTGATTAGATATAGTCTTAGAAATATCTTCTTCTGTTTCAGCTTTAGAAACAAAAGATTAAGGTTTTGTTATTTGTTTTCTGGAACTTTAAACTGCTGGTCAAAGTTACGTGCAATCAAGGGAGCAATTTGTCAGAGGAATTGAGAAGAGCAACAACTTTTTTCAGAGTGTATGTTTATCTCTTTAATTTATTTTGGTTGTATGTTTAATTGGTTTTTAATCTATTTGGGTTGTTTTATTGTGTATGCCACCCAGAATCACTATGTGGCATGGGCAGCTATGTAAACATGATGAACAAACAAAAAAAAGAAACAAATTTTACATTCTATCTGGCTGGGTTTTGTGGTTTTCATAGGGACATCTTCCGCAACCAGTCTCAGCTCACCTAATTTGGACAATCCAGGAGAACTCTAATAATACTCCATTTTCAAAAGGTAAAGGAGATGAAATCTTACAAGAGTTGCATTTCTGGTGTGGTATTTGATTGATGCAATAGCCTTCCCCCTGAGAAGCTCTCACTTTAATAAATTTTTTAAAAAGAGTTGGAAGGGTATTTAAATTGTGTCTTCATCCATTTATTTCTTTAATTTATCCATTTCATTTATTTCCTTGCCTTTTGTACTGACTGATTTACATTTGGTTATATGCATAATTTTCAGTATTATTTTATTCTACTAATATTATTACAAGGATGTTGTAATAATACAAACAGGGCATTTAATGTAATACATGGAAAGATACTGTAACAAACAAACATAAACAATTATATATATATTTAAAATCTCTTTAGGTCACATCTATTTATTTATTTATTTTTATTTATTTATTTATTGGTTCAATTTATATGCTGCCCTTCTCCAGAAACTCAGAGCGGCTTACAATGCATTAAGCAATAAGCAATATGTATGTTACCTATGAGAGTTTTTGGGCCATAATAAACACTTGCTCATACTGAATTGTGCTTCCCATTTTGATGTCCATTCACCTAATTTGAAGGAATCGTTTTAAATATCTTCACAATAATCCCTTTTCTTTTCTACCTTGAATAGTTTGGCATCATTTGAAAAATCTGGCATTATCACCCTACTTTGAACATCACTTTAATTGGAAAATTATTAGTGCATTCATTCTTTCTTTTTCTGTTTATCAGCCAGTTTCCAATCTGTGAGAACATCTGTCATCTTATCCCATAACTGCTGAATGTGCCCTTCAGTAAAGACCTTTATCAAAAGATTTTAAAGGTCCAAATACACCAAGAATATTGGATCACCCATGAAGATGTTGGTTGACACTTTAAAAAAAAAAGCAATACAGTAAAGCAAGACTTATCTTTGTAGAAACTATCTTGGACTTTTTTCAGAAAAAAATGCTTTTCTAAATAATACTTTATGCTGTAACTTATGAAACAGACTGTAACATAACTGTCTTAATAATCTTCTTGATTTCCCCTCAAGTGCTTTTTAAACATTGGAGACATGTTGCTCTTATTCCAAGCCTCAGGAATAAAGGAGAATTAAGGAGAAATTTCCTAATGTGGAGAGCAATCAACCAATGGAATAGCTTGCCTTCAGAGATTTTGAGTGCTCCATCATTGGAACTTTCAAGGTTACTGCAAAATTCCCATCTCCTCCCCATCAGCTGGGACTCTGGGGGCAGAGAACTGATGGGGGTGGGGCCAGTCAGAATTTTTACTTCCGGTTCTCCGAACTACTCAGAATTTCCCCTACCAGTTCTCCAGAACTGGTCAGAACCTGCTGAAACCTACCTCTGGATCCCCTGCTCAAGCAAGGGGTTGGAGTTGAAGACTTCCAAGGCAGTGGTGAAATCTAAAATTTGTTACTACTTTTCTGTGAGTGTGGCTTGGTGGTGGTGGTGGGGTAATGTGACTGGGTGGGCATGGCCAATTTTTTTGGTTTTTTACTCTTAAAATCATTTTTTCTACAACCTCTTCGGCAAAGAGGTTATAAAAAAATGGTTTCAAAAGGCTCTGATGATCCCAGCTGAGTTGCTGATGGGAAGAGGCTTTTTTAAAAAGCCTCTGCCAATCAGGCAACTCAGCTGGGGTCGTCAGAGGCATTTAAAAGAAAAAAAAAGGTTTTTTCCTTTTAAATGCCTCTGATGATCCCAGCTGAGTTTTTTAAAAAACCTCTGCCAATCAGGCAACTCAGCTTCGATCGTCAGAGGCATTTAAAAGAAAAAAAGAGTTTTTTTATTTTAAATGCCTCTGACGATCCAAGCTGAGTTGCCTGATCAGCAGAGGCTTTTTTTTACTTTTAAAAGCATTTTTTCTGCTGAAGAGGTTGTAGAAAAAATGCTTTTAAAAGTTAAAAAAAAGCCTCTGATGATTCCGTGGCTCAGCTCGGCATGGGGGGAAGATGCAGGCATTTTTGCTACCGGTTCTCCGAACCACCCGCCTCCATCGCTACTGGATCAGGCGATCCGGTCCAAACCGGGAGCATTTCACTCCTGTTCCAAGGTCCCTTCCAGTTCTGTTATTCTATGTTCTACATGTCAAATGTGGATTATATTCTCCCTAAAGAACCATCTGCCTTACTAGGAAAACACTTCTAAAGTTTGCATTTCTCCTAGGTTTTTGAATACCAAATATCAGACTTTAAATAACTTTAGAAATTTGTATCTTAATTTCTGGGCCTGTTATTTATGGATATTTTCAATTATATTTTGTTCCAAGCGTTCCATTGTCATAGTCATCTGCCAAAATCATTACCATAGTTGTCATTACCTACACAAAAAAATTTGCATTTGAATACATATTTAAATACGATTTTCAAAAGTAATGGTTTTTACATTCTTTTTTTTCTAAACATATATCTTCTACATATGAAAAAAATGTTTTACTACTTAACTTTAAAATGTGTTTCAATTCAGTGCTTTGTTAACTTTATTTAAAAAGTACAGTGGGTGGGTAGATAACTAGTGTCACCAGTCCGACTGGGAAGTGCAGATTAGAATGGTTCTTACTGGAATTATTTACTGGAATTACACTGGAAGGGTCAGATTATTCAAGCTTTTCTATGAGATTTATCTCTTGAAGTTTATGGCCCATGTCATTTTGGTAAAATAAAGACATGGATTTAATACTCTACATGAAAATAGCCATGAAATATAACTCCAGTTCTCATTTGTGTCCATTAGTGTCTTATTAGTTTTCTAGGATTGTTCTAGATCACATTATCATGGGTATTATTTTATGATAGGGCTATCTACAGGGCATGGTAATAAACATAGAATGGCGGCCAGTGGTGGAATTCAATTTTTTTTACTACCGGTTCTTTTACTACCGGGGGTGGCTTGGTGGGCGTGGCAGGGGAAGGATACTGCAAAATCTCCATTCCCACCCCATTCTGGGACAGCCAGAGGTGGCATGTGCGGCTTCTCCGAACTACTCAAAATTTCCACTACCGGTTCTCCAGAACCTATCAGAACCTGCTGAATAGCACCCCTGATGTTGGCTGATCCCTGTGTAATAAAAAATTTGCCATGTGATGCCTAAAAAAAATGAGTGGTACTTCAATCAGACCATCATTGCCATTTTTGACTATTTTCTGCAGATGGTCCAGCTGTAAAATAAAATAAATAAATAAAATAAATAACTTTATTGTCATTGTACATATACACACAGTATATCAGTGGTGGGTTCCTCCTGGTTTGGCCCGGTTTGGCCAAGCCGGTAGCTGTGATGATATGACATCACTGAACCGATTCTTTTTGTTCGGGAGCTGCCCGCCCCTGTGTTATTCTTACCTTTTATTTGGCCCCGCCCCCAATCTATTTGGTGCCTCCCGAGTCCCAGCTGATCAGCTAGAAGGAAAAAAACTGTTTAAATTCTTGCCGCACGGCTTCAAAGGGCTGCCCTACAGCTGATCAGTGTTAAAAGGCAGTGTGGTGGTAGATTAGTGCGCTCGAAAAACAAATGGGTAGACCGGTGCCTCCAAAAACAAATGGGTAGACTGGATCGCTCCAAGAACAAATGGGTAGGCCGGTACAGCTAAAGCAGTGGTAAAGCAGTTAAAAGCATGGTAGACCAGTACCTCTGCTAAATCCTAAAGAATTGTCACATGACCATCAAACCACACCCACAAAATAAGTCACGCCCACAGAACCAGTAGTAAAAAATTTTAGAACCCACCTCTGCAGTATACCCATACAACGAAATTCACTTAACATCCAAAGACCAGGTCCAACACACATAACAATCCCCAAACACACTCCCACCCACCACAATTCTCCACCACACAAACATCCACACAACAGACCAAGTAATACTGTCCAACAACTCACTGATGGTGATGTCTTTTGACATCTTTTGAAATTATTTCAAGTTAAAAAAGGGGAGGGATTCCGCTGCTTAATTTTTCTATAACTCTTTAGAACAGTAATTTGAGTTGGATGTTGTTGTTTTTTTTAGTTTGGTTTATTTTGTTTTTTCAATCTTTGAAGCTGCAGCCTTATATTGTTGGGAATAATATTCCTTCATTTATGATGGATGAGCAGACATACATCTTGTTTTTCGTGACTCTTTTTATTTTCAGTGTTCTGGCTTTTCAAATGGATGCCACTCGTTAGATAAATTTAAAAAGAGCTTTGTACAATCTTTTTAGCTCTGCTCTTCCCTTTTTAGGCGAATAATCAAACCAAAGAGAAAACAAACAGGGGAGTGGAGCAGTTTGTAAGTGTTCCTTATTAAAAATGGCAGGTATAATATCTTTTTAATTGCTGCAGCATTCAATGCAGGAACATCAAAATGCCTCTGGGAATTTGTTACAAGAGTCAGCAGTGAAATAAATTCATCAAAAACATGTACTTAATAAAAATGGCTGCTGCTCAGACCAAAGTTGTTGAATTGTTGTTGTTGTTGTTGTTGTGATTTTTGAATTCTCTCCTGCGACTGTCGCATCGAAATAATCCAATTCATAAGAGTATGTTTTATTAATCACGATTCTTAAGGAAACATTTGCACGGAAGGATGAGGGAGGAAGGCCAGGAAATAAATAATACATATAACAGAAATGGCCCTGAGATGAGTAGCTGTTCAGTTTATAAATATTACAGGTCTTGCATATTCCCTCTGGATAAAAAAAAAACACAGCATTCAACACATTTAATGATGAGCCAAAAAAAAAAAAAAAAAAGAGGAGGAAAGGATAGAGCATTTTAGTATCAAGTGCAAAACAAGTTCCAAGTTCTTTCAATGAAAGCTTTAGCCCCAGTTATTTAATGTTCACATAGAGCTAAATTTGCCCCATAATTATGGGCAAGTAAAACACCTAGTAATTACTTTATTATCACACTGTCAATAATGAAATCTATCTTGCTGTGAATCGTCAAAAATCTATTTCAAACTATTTTCAACTCAAGGCTTCACTTAATAATTCTCGATCAACCCCTCTCATTTATCATTGTTACTGCTGATGATATAATGGTACCATTAATGGCTGGTCGTCTGATTCTTACTATTACAATTTTTCATCCATAATGAAAATGAATAAATACATCATTGGGTTTCTGCTGTAATGGATAGTCGTTGTACATGCATAGACAATGTAGTTATCTCCTTCTTGAAACATAATATAAGGGTCCATAAGTGTGAATGTGTTCATTTTTGCCAGTTTCCCATAATAAAGGTGTTAGATATGCTTTCATATGGATATGGGGTTACTGCTTGCCTGAAATACTGTACAGGTAGTCCTTGACCTACAATTGTAATTAAGCACAGACTTACAATGGTACGTCATTGTGGTTGTTAAGCGGTGGCTGATTTTTTATTTTATTTTTATTAGATTTATATGCTGCGCTTCTCCGAAGACTCAGGGCGGCTTACAATGCGTTAAGCAATAGCCTTCATACTTTTGTATATTTTATACAAAATCAGCTTATTGCCCCCACAAACAGGGTCCTCAATTTACCTACCTTAGAAAGGATGGAAGGCTGAGTCGACCTTGAGCCTGGGGAGATTTGATCACAACTGATTGTGACCATGCCCAATTTTACAACTTTTTTTCTGGTGGTCATTAAGTGAATGTGGTGGTGATTAAGCAAATATATTTTATCAAATGGGTACTTTTTGCTGGAAACTAGAAGTACATGCTGAAAACCAGCCTCCCCCCAAATTTTTTTTTTAAAAAAAACCAAAATTGCAGTCACATGACCACAAGATACTGCAAATGGCTGCAAAGTTGAGCTGGTTGTCAGACGCTCAACCAATGCAATGAAAAACTCCAGCTTTCCTACAAAGGTAGCCCTCATGGCAGCATCCATGCTATTCTGCAAACAGGTGCTCTTTTTTCTTTTTTTCTTTTTTTTTTGCAATGTTAAGGAGGCTCCATTTTAAATCAAACAAAACAAAATGGAGCCTCCTTAGAAAGGGAGCCCCCTACAGGATCCTGAGAATAGCAATTGTTTGCAGAACAGCATCAGGCTGCCTTTGCAGGAAAGCTGATCTTCCCATCAGCCAGGCACCTCTCTCGAAGCTGCAAAAACCAGAATGGTAAATTGGGTGTTCTTGGACCATGGAGCTGGTTGAGGGGCAGCTTTAGTCCTGAAAGTTCCTGGGTGGCTGAGTGACTTGGTGGGAAGGAAACTCAGGTTTTGCAAGCTGCAGCCTGCAGCAACCCAGCAGAGCATGATGGGTGTTGGAGGGGAGGGGAAGGAATGCTGTAGCATCCCTGCATTTGGTTGTAAGAATTAATGATAACAGCGGCCATAACTTTGAAATCAGATGATAAGTACAGTAGCTTGGAGCAGCAGTTTATCATAACTTCAAATGATCGCTAAGTGACCAGTTATAAGTTGAAAACTACATGTAGTTGAGGCAATCAGCAGCAATCAATATTCATTCAAAGCTCACCCCCCCATATCCCCTCCCCCCCAAAAAATTAGGGTATTGCTAACATAGTTTTTGGGTCTTTCTTTACAGAAAGGATAAATGACTAAATGAGTTCTTATTCCAGCCATAACAGAGGTAATGTGACTCAGGCTTACATACCCTTACCTCCTCATTTATAAATTTAAGGAAAAAAGTAAAATCAGCCCAGTAAAAAGTAAAATCGTAGATCATTTTCTTAAAATGGTATTAGAGTACAGTATATTCCAACTCCATGTTGTTTTAAACTGTTTACAAGACAATAACTGAGGATGGAGAAATTATATATATTTTACAGCTTTTGGCTGAAAAAGTCACTGTGTGATTCATTTTAATGAGCCCAAATCTTCCTTGCCATTCTGGGCATAGAAAAGTAATTTACACTTCTTTGAAGTAAGTTCAGTAAATCTGGCCCACAGCATGGGGTTTACTTTTCAATATTTCTCCATTCACTTCACACCCTCCTACTTCACTGTCCCTCATTTGTTCAAACTGCAAATCCCTAGCATGAAGAAGGAAAGAAAGCAAAATCTAAAAACTCTGCTTTGTGTCTCAGGTCCTGTTTCCTTAAGTTATTTTTTCCCTCATATTATTTTTCTTATGCAATATATCTTTACCCAGAAGCAGTTATTCGAATACGACATTTTCTCCATTTGTGCCATTCCAGGAACAAACTTAAATTATATGCGGCATGTAGTTTTTAATCAAGGTTTGCATGTTCAGACATACAAGAAATGGCATGTCCACTAATGAAATTAAGTTCTAGTGATTCAGATCTGTTTTGACTAGGTCCCAAAAGGATATTAGGGCTCCTTTATTATTTGTACTCCAGGCACTCTAGGAGGTTAAATTAATTATTATTATTATTATTTTCATATTACTTTCCTTCAGTGTGATAGAATTATTGCAGACATAGGATTGAAAAATAGGAGTATTGGTCAAGTAATTACTTGTTTGGTAAGATAGAGAAAACCTAATATGGCATTCAAGTAGATAAGAATAGAATCATTGAAGTGTGGAGATGGAAAGGACTGTAAAGATCATGTAATTTTTTTAAAAAAAAGTTCATTTAGATAAATAGATATGTTTGTCTGGCCTGTTATATTTCTTAGTAGGGAGAAATGTACGGAGTCTTGGTGGAGCAGTGGACTAAAGCATTGTTAAATAGCTCTTAGCCAGCCAGCTGCCTGCAATTACTGCAAGTTCAAATCTCACCAGGCTCAAGATTGACCCAGGCTTGATTTTCAAGACTGATTCTGTTATGTTGTTGCTGTTTAGAGCGGGAATTACAAATCAGGGGTTGTTTCTGATTGGTCGCTGGCCAGCAGCCAAAGTGTATATAAGAAAGGCTGCTGCCAGCATTGAGTTGCTGAAGTCTCACCATACAATAAAGAACTGTTGTCACTAGCCTGTCTGTGCTGCTTCGTTATTGCCCAGCCACTTCATTTGGTGACGAAGGTGGGATAGCACACAGAAGGCTCCAAAAAGAGCTTGCGATTCGAGACGGTGCCCACCGGGACCGCAGACTTCAGTCATGGCCGCGTATGTGCCACCGACTCCTTTCGATCCAACAAGGGAAAAATGGGGGTCTTACATGACCCGGTTTGAGTGCTCACTCGAGGCGAGCGATATGCACGGGCTCTCAGCAAACCGTAAACGAGCCCTGTTCCTGAGCCATTGTGGACCCGACGTCTTCGAAATGGCTGAATCACTGTGTGAACCGACTCCGGTACCAACAGTACCGTGGGACACACTCCAAGCGACTCTCAGGGCGCACTATGCCCCCGCACCCTCCAAATTCGTCCAGCGATACCAACTACGGCAAAGAATACAGAAAGAAGGGGAGCCGGTGACTGCCTATGTAGCAGCGCTCCGCAGGGCCACGACCCACTGCGACTACCGCGACCTGGACGACGCGCTGCTTGAGCGGTTGATCTGTGGCGTACGAGACACCCAGCTTCAGAGAAGGTTGCTCACAAAGCCGGGGCTGACTCTCGCCAGTGCCTTAGATGAGGCTAGGGCACATGAAGCTTTAACAAAGGCGTCGGAAGCTTTACAGCGTCCTCAGCCTGAGAAAAATGGGTCTATTCCGGGACGTTTTGAAGACAGCTTGGGCAAGTACGTGGGGACCCCGATCTCGTTTAGCTTAGACCCAGGGGTTGCCCCAATTAGACTTAAAGCAAGGACAGTCCCTTTCGCGCTGAAACCAAAGATCAATGCAGAGCTTGATAAGCTAATTAGCCAGGGCATTTTAGTGCTGGTTGACCACGTGAGATGGGAGACCCCTATAGTGACCCCACTTAAGGCCGATGGATCCATAAGAATTTGCGCTGACTACAAATGTTCCATCAACAAGGCCTTGCAGCAAAGCGCTTATCCAGTCCCTGTAGTTCACCACTTGCTGCACTCCCTAGGTTCAGGGAAAATATTTGCAAAACTAGACCTCGTGCAAGCCTATCAACAGCTGCTGGTAGATGACACTACGGCAGAAGCACAAACGATAGTGACTCATAGAGGGGCGTTTAAATGTACGAGATTACAATTCGATGTCAGCATAGCCCCGAGTCTATTTCAGTGCACAATGGAGCGCCTTCTACAAGGCCTCTCCAGAGTCGTCCCATATTTCGATGACGTCCTAATTAGTGGCCAAAACGAAAAGCAACTGGCAGAACGAATCAGGTCGACGCTAACGAGATTCCGGGAAGCCGGATTTAAATTAAAGAAATCAAAATGCAAGATTGGGGTCCCATCCGTAGAGTTTCTGGGCTACAAGATCGATGGGTCGGGAATCCACCCCACCGAGAGCAAAGTGAGGGCTATTAAGAGCGCCCCCACACCCAGAACCAAGACTGAACTACAGGCGTTCTTGGGCCTCCTGAACTTTTATACAATGTTTTTAAAAGACAAGGCCACGGTAGCCAAACCCCTACACAGACTATTGGGAAAAAACGTTCCATGGGTTTGGGGAAAAAGAGAAGAGGCAGCTTTTAATGCTGTAAAAAAGCTTCTCTCCGAGGATAGCTTCCTAATGCAATATAGCTCTGAACTACCGTTGGTCTTAGTTTGCGACGCTTCTCTGTTTGGCATTGGCGCCGTGCTCAGCCATAGACTTCCAAATGGCCTAGAGGTGCCAATAGTTTACTATTCCCGGACTCTGTCATGCTCAGAGCGCAATTATAGTCAACTTGATAGGGAAGCCCTAGCTGCCATCGCAGGGGTTAAAAAGTTTCACGAATACCTTTTTGGCCGCTCTTTCGACCTAGTTACTGACCACCAACCCCTGCTGGGCCTCCTTGCCGGGGACAGGCCCACCCCTGCCACCTTGTCGCCAAGAATGACTAAATGGTCCATTTTTTTGGCCGCATATTCTTACAAACTCATTCATCGCCCTGGAAAGGCAATGGGCCATGCAGACGCTCTCAGCCGGTGCCCCCTGCCTGACATTTTAGACAACCCGACTCCCGAAGCCCCAATCCTTTTACTGGACGCTGTGCCGCCAGGCCTCCTATCTTCGGCTGAGGTAGCCAAGGCTTCTAAGAGAGACTCGACCATTCGAACTGTGATGGGCTGGGTCCTACGAGGCTGGCCTACTCAAATTGACTCTACTGTGTATAAATCTTATTGTACTAAGAAAAACGAACTGTCAATGTTGGGGGGATGTTTACTGTGGGGTGATCGGGTTGTTGTGCCTGAATGCTTATGCTCTAGAGTTTTGGAAATGTTGCATGTGGGTCACCCGGGCATGGTTAGAATGAAGGGCCTTGCCCGTAGTTATGTGTGGTGGCCCCAGTTAGATCAGGACATCACTGAGTGGGTGGGGAAGTGCAGGCCCTGCCAGGAGTCACGTCCAGATCCCCTGGTCGCCCCGGTCAGGGAGTGGGAAAAACCCAAGGGCCCACGGGGAAGACTCCATATAGTTTTCGCTGGGCCATTCCATGGCCAATCATTCCTGATTGTGGTAGATGCCTTTTCAAAGTGGCTTGAAGTTTTCCTAATGCCTTCAACCACGTCGGAGGCTGTAATTAGAGTCCTCCGCCACCTTTTCGCCACGCATGGCCTTCTAGACACATTGGTCTCAGACAACGGGCCGCAATTCACCTCAGTCCAATTTGAGAGTTACCTTGCCGAGTTGGGCATCCGGCATGCCCTATCGGCCCCCTTTCATCCGGCCTCTAATGGTCAGGCCGAACAATTTGTTAGAACTACTAAAGAAGCCTTGTCCAGGTTGGATTCCGGGGACTGGCAGGCTAAGATTGACCAATTCTTGGTAGTACAGTATGCAATTCCGTGCACAGCCACTGGCCAAAGTCCAGCCGAACTCCTAATGGGCTGTAAGCTGAGGTGTGTTCTGGATCGATTGCATCTGAACTATTCAAAGGATAATTTTAAGGGGGAAGAGGGAGGCCTCAGACAATTCCCCATTGGCACTACAGTCTATGCTCGGAATTATGCCACAGGTCCCCTGTGGGTAGAGGGCATTGTAACAGGTATTTCTGGGCCCAAGTCTTACACGGTTGATATTGGTCAAGGGAGAATTTGGAGGCGTCACATTGACCAGCTAAGATGTAGACTAGTCAGCGAATGTATTGAGACTGAATGCAAACCAGGCCCTAACTACAAAGGTCCTTCCAATGCAACTACCTCAAACCCAAGGGAGCCAGAGTACTTATCTGGCAAGCCGGAATCCCAACGCTGCCTCAGCGAGCCGCTCCTCCCAGCCGGAGAAAGTCACACCTCCGAGAGAATCCCGGAGGTTCCATTGACGGAGCCAGGAGAGACGGGAGGTCCCTCCGACCAGCTCAACGCCCCACCTGCAACTGAACTGCGCAGGTCGACTAGAACTAAGTCACGCTTAGCGCACCTGCACGACTACGTATGCAAAAATGTAAATAGTTTTAGTAATGTGCATTCTGGGAGGGAAGGGGTGTTATGTTGTTGCTGTTTAGAGCGGGAATTTCAAATCAGGGGTTGTTTCTGATTGGTCGCTGGCCAGCAGCTGAAGTGTATATAAGAAAGGCTGCTGCCAGTATTGAGTTGCTGAAGTCTCACCATACAGTAAAGAGCTGTTGTCACTAGCCTGTCTGTGCTGCTTCATTATTGCCCAGCCACTTCAGATTCATTTTTCTTTTCCAATTCCTCAGCAATAAACCTGCCTAAGAAGTACATGTGGCAACTTTGAAGTTCAGTTCACGTGCCAAAAATGTAGTAACATAAACTTGATAGCCTGTATTTGACTTGCTATATTAAGAGAGTCCCACAATCAGTCAAAGTTACAAATCTTTTAAGAGGTTCTGTCTTTAGATAATAATTCAATAATCTCCTATTTACTTTAAGAAGTGGGTAAAGCTTCGTTGGTGCAATGGTAGGTTGCTACTGGTTCAGTCTGGTTCTTGAGAACCAGTAGTAATGGCGGCAGGAGGCTCCACTCACCCGCCCAGACATCATGACGGATGATCTGCGCATGTGCAGAAGCTTCTGCTCATGCGTGCGTGCACTCCCGTTGTGAACCGGTAGCAAAGGTAAGTGGAACCCACCCCATGCAGTTTGGTGGCCCCTAACTGTATCAATTCAGTCCTTTAAACAAGAGCATCATCCTGTCAATTCAGGGGAAAAAATCACTAGATGAACTTCAAAATATGGCCAAGAAACATATCTGGCATCACCCATCTTTCTGGCTTGCTTTTTGAACTTCATCTTTCTGCTTGATCTTAATGCCATGCCAAACTTCCCCTATTTCTCATTTTAAAACTGTTTTTCTCCTGCAAATGACTTGGAAACTATGGTAGAAGTGTGATGAAAGTGGAACTAATGTGAGATGATCTCACCCAAGTAAAGTTCATGACATTTCAATAAAACTGAGGAGATAAAAAAAAGGAACTCAAAATGAGCTAAAGTTCTTCAAAAGCTGGTATCTGGATAGGTGAAGGTGAATATTGATGTACTCCAGTTAGAAGTGAGAAATTGGTCAGTTCTTACAGAAAGGGATTGATTGAATAGTTCTGTAATGCAAAGTGTAGTAGAAATGGAAAAGCACAACTTTGTCTCTATCTGGATATGTGTGGGAAACTATGAGAGTTCTCTCAATTAGTGCAAATGAAAATCCCACATGAGTAGTGATTCCAATTGCAGAACAGCATTTGTTTAGAGTTAAGTGATGTTCACTCTCAATCATTCTTCCCAGAAATAGAGATATTTACAAAGTAATCAGAACATAGTGCAGTGCTATGAATTATAAATTTTAAGTTATTACTATTATTTTTTTATAGATCAACAATTGCAGAACAATTCTTAGGCAAAAGTAGATGAACTCATCTTCACGTCCCATCAATTTCCCCTTGTCCTGGGAAAATATGCAGTTATTAACTAGGACTGCAATTTTAAGGCTATCATTTTTGGTGCAATCAGTGAGGGAACCCCCCCCCCCCCACTGCAAATAGTAAAATTTCATTTGCGGTAAAATGCACCTGATCATACTGGATGTATGAGTAACTTTGCTAGATTAAAAAACTTATTTTTAAAAAACAACAACACAGATATCTGATAGATTAAGCAGATTGATTGTAAACAAATAAATAGGAACCTATAAAATGGTAAATGGCAGATGATTGCAACACGCTCTACATGGGGCGAAGACCATCAAGAAGTCTTAGCTGGTTCAAAATGCAGTGCAGTAATGTAATGGGCACCTCCCAATATGTCTACATTTCACCACCACAATTCAGAGTGCTGGTCTCTATCTATCCACCATCTATCTTTCTATCTATCTATCATCTATCTCTGTATGACATAGGGCTTGGGTATCTGTGGGAGTCACCTATCTCCAACTATGTCTGCCCACCTGGTATGTACCTTCAGAATTGGTACACTCTAGATTCCTTCTATTAATATATTAAATATTTAATGGGATCAAAATGGTGTGCCTTGTCTGTCCTGCCCTCTGGAAGTGGCCTTTCTCTTTAGTTCTAAAAAGCACAAGATCTAGATTTGGTCTCAAATCCAAAGCTCATGCGTTTATTTTTTTAAAAGTTTATTGGATTTTTATTTTTAAATATACATCAATATACTGTTCCATACACGAACAGTGTGGCCTCTGAGTATAATTCATTTTGATACAAGTAGCCAGTAGTGGGATTCTACTGGTTCGGATCAGTTTGGGTGAATCATTAGCTCCGGCTTTCAGCCATGAGTGAACCGGTTCTCTCTTTCTTTGAAATGGGCCCGCCTGCCTGCTCCTGCATTATACTCAGCTATATTTCTGCTTCTGAAGCCCAGCTGATTGGGGCGGCAGAGTAGATTGCTGTTCCTCAGCTGTTTTCCTTGCTGTCAGCAACACAGAAGTTCAATTTTCTGCAAACTGTGCACGTGCGCGAAGCACTGTCTCAGCGAATCGGTTGTTAAACCGGTAGGATCTCACCACTGCAAATAGCAATAATAATATTAATATTTGTTACATTAATCAAATTTATGTAATTCTAGTATTAATATAAATGTTTTAAAGGAGTCATTCAATATTTCAATGTTCTATTTTAATGCCAATGATATTATTTAAACATACATAGTAATACCATCTTTCACTTCTAGTCTTTCCAGCTAGCTATTGTTTATATTCTATTATATAAAAATTATATATACCAATATTCCCCCAGTTTCTTATTTCTACCTTTATTCTAGTCAAGTCACCATTACTAATACTAGTGTTAATACACATGTTTATATTAAGACATAGTCCTTTATTATTTGGTGTTCAGTGTTTCAATACACCATTCTAGTACCAATCATCATATTATTTAAACATACATAATAATGCCATCTCTCAACCTCCAATCTTTCCATCTAACTATTGCTTTATATAAAAGTATATGTTCTTATTTCTACCTCTATTCTAGTTTTTAATCAGGCCATCATTATATTAGAAAAAAATATTTCCTTTCTATCCATCATCTCTTGTCCGTTTTAATACTTCAATTCTTATTTGTTTTTTAACTTGCCTCCCATACCCCTCTCTTAGATCTTTGTCTCTATCAACATATGTTTTTTCACCATTCAGTCTGAATATTTCTCCCATCACTATCCCCCTAAGATGCCAGGTCTCCAGAGTGTCCACCCAAGCCCTTATCTCCCTATTGAAAGTATCTTCCAGCTTATCCAATTCCATTTTTAAACCTCTTAAAATACTTTTCCCTTGGTTTATTTCATTAGTCATTATTACCTTTATTGTCTTCTCCTTCTCATCTCCTAGCTTTATTTGTTGATTTCTCTGTTCTATCTTTTCCTCCATTCTTTCTGTTGTAATCCTCTTTCCTGGACTCTTTGATCTTCATTCATTATCAGTTGTAGGATATTTTCTATTTTCCCATTTATGCCTTGCACTAGGTTCTTCATCTCTCTGTGATTCTTTGTCATAGTATCCCTAATGCTTTGAAACACCAAAGCCATTTCTTTTGAAATCTCACTCATTTCCCCCGAAGGAGCATCTTGTCTTATTTTGGTAAGTCCAGCTCTTACTCAATAATCCAAAACCTCTTAGCCTAGGATGGCTGAGAGCAGGATGTGGTTACACTGAACCTATTCCTCCCCTTCCCCATCCATTTTAGGACTACACAGTACTCTTACTCTTTCAGGGGGCCCAAAGTCCCCCTCTCTGTCTGCTGCTGCAGGTCACATCCCATTACACATTTGACTCAGATAGAGAACATTCATAGTACCCATGTTGATATTTCATTACCGAAAGCCATATTTGATTGTGACCCTCTTGGAGTAAGAGGTAGAAAAGTAGTGACCATCAAATGCAGCCATCAGAGAAGCCTACCTCTTGTCCATCTGGTATAAGGACAGAAGTTTTGCCCCCTAAATTTGTCTATAGATTAATTTACAATTCTCTCCATCACCTGAAATTTCTGCCCCAGTTCCTTTCCTTCTTTCATACCTTCAATGCATTACTTACAGAGAGAGTTGTAAGTTAATGTTATCTACCTTTCAAAGCAGCCCTCCCCTAACACAAGTTCATAAAATTCCATTTTAAACCACATTTAAAGAAACAACCAGCAATAGCAAGCGAAAACCCGAAATGTAAAACCTAAAACCAATATGCCCCTCCTCCAAAACTGCTGTGTAATTTTCTCTGACAATTCCCCCACATTGAAAGGTTGGGGATAATTTGAATTTGCAAAAGGAAACAGAGTATATCAACTGTGTTACAACTGATATAATCAGAGGGATTTCAAAGTAGTCTCTAGAGATGAATAAGCAGAGTGTGTGGGCTAAAATGGCAAGGTCATAAGTGGCACTGAAGGCAGTAGATGTTATAATCTGCCCTGCAAATTGAAAATGCAGCCAAGACCTATGCAACCTACAACATGAGGTAAATTTTAACCTCTCCTGGCATCTGCCTAGGCTCATTTTTTTTAATGCCAGGGAACTTAGTTGGGTACTATTGCATAGAATTCTATCTTCTAATACCAAGCATAGATTTATATTTCACTACAAATTGCTTCATAAAAAGAAACAGCTAGCTGTCTTCAGAAGTTTACAACTTTTCAGCCTCATGATATGTGGAAATAACCCGTGACTATATATATGTATATATATTAACCTTCTCGTTGAAGCAACAGTTACCTTAGAATTCATTCTGTTCCTTATCACAATACAATATTTTCTTTTCCATAAGTGATTGTTTCTTAGTGCTAGCTTTGCTAAAGGTAATGGGATTTAATTACAATTATTAGAATAGATTTTTTCCCTCCAATTCTCTCTCCCTCACATTCTTTCGCTGTAATAATATGATCTGATGATCTAAGAATACAAGAGAGATAATTGATCCCAACCTTTTATCATGACAGAAAGAAGAAATAACCCCAGATAATAATAGGAACTGAATATACATAAAATAGAAATTAGAAAATGTAGACTATGTGCAGTATCTTTATGTAATTGTTAGACACATTTAAGAAATGTTAGACATACCGCCACTCTTTGTTCCAAAGGTTTTAAAAGAGCTTTACCTCTCATTCATAAAAGGTGCAGAGACTGAAATAATATGGAATTCCTTTATACTGTTTCAATTAATCAGTCCTGTTTTATTCCTTAATACCCTGTGCTATTTTCCTCCTGCCTAATTTTCATGGGTTTTTTGAACAGTTTCTTAACTGGGCTCGTTGTGATTGTCCTCCTCTCTTCCATACACACACACACACATAATTTGGGTTTTTTTTCCTCTAGACTTGTTAAAATCCTCATTTTGTGAGTGATTGAAATTTCATTTATATAGGAAGAGAATCCAGAAGTCTAAATAGTGGACCCACCTTATAAATTTTCCATTGGAATAGAAAGTTGATATTCTCTAGCAGGTGTGAGTAAGCTAACTGGGAGTTTTGAGAATGGAAAATTAAGACTTCTAAATAGTACCAAGTAGGAGAAACCTCTATGATGTATTTCAGTTCAGGTATTATCCTAACCTTATGGCAGTAAGATCTCTATTGCTGAATTACAATGTCCATGACCATGATTTATCACTTATTTCTTGTGCACCGCAGACAAATACCTTGTGTCTCCAATCACATTTGGCCAATAAAGTGCTCTGTTCTATTCTATTCTATTCTATTCTATTCTATTCTATTCTATTCTATTCTATTCTATTCTATTCTATTCTATTCTATTCTATTCTATTCTATTCTATTCCATTCCATTCCATTCCATTCCATTCCATTCCATTCCATTCCATTCCATTCCACTCCACTCCACTCCACTCCACTCTATTCTATTCCCATCCCCATCCCCATCCCCATCCCCATCCCCATCCCCATTCCTTTCCCTATCCCTGGTGTCGGCAACCTGAGGCTTTTTCATCCCTCTGCTGCAGCAAAGGGATGAAAGAACTGTCACCCTGTCCCAATGGTGGAGATGGCTGGAGCCTTAGTGCAGGAGCGAAGTGCCCCTGCACTTGCCTTTGTGCGCCTTCATCACATTCATTTGCTGTTGCCACTTCTCGCATCTCCTTGCACAATACAGTGACATTTAGCACGTTTCAAAATGGGAGAGGCTGGGTCCCCTCCTCCTGGAGCCCATTATGACATTGGCACACTGTGGTGCAATCCTGTGGTGCAGGATTGCACCACAGTGCAATCCTGCCACACTCAGCTTGCTCTTGCCTTCCAGATGTCCCTTGCTTTTCCTGTGCTTTTCCTGCAGAGCTGCTGGTGTTGTCATGCCCCACCTCCCCACCAGCCAGCTGGTCTTCAGCACACTGCTCCTGGGCTCATTGGCTTTCGGACGTCAGATTCCTAGCACCCAGCACCAGTTCAGGGGTTCCTTCCCACCAGGGACAAAGAGACAGAGTAAGAGAGAAAGAAAGAGAGAGTGAAAGAGAGGGGGGAAGAGAAAGAGAGACAGAGACACAGAGAGAGATAAAAAGAGGGGGAAAGAGAGAGAGATAAAAAGAGGGGGAAAGAGAGGGAGTGAGAGAGAAATAAAGAGGGAGGGAAAGAGAGAGAGAGATGGAGAGAGAGGAGGAGGAAAGAGAGAGAGAAGGGAAAGACAGAGAAAGAGACAGAGAGAGAGACAGAGAGAGGGGGGAAGAGAGTGGGAGGGAGAGAAAGAGAAAGAAAGAGACAGAGAGGGGGAAGAGAGAGGGAGGGAAAGAGAGAGACAGAGAGACAGAGAGACAGAGACAGAGACATAGAGAAAGACATAAAGAGGGGGAGAAAGAGACACAGGAAGGGGAGAGAGGGAGAATGGGGAGAGAGAGAGACATAGAGAGACACACAGAGAGAGATACAGAGAGAGGGGGAAGAGAGACACAGAGAGAGAGATACAGAGAGGGAGGGAGAGAGACAGAGACAAAGCAGAGAGGGGGGATGTCAAAAGGGTTTTGTGGTTCCTGGTGTTTTTTAACAACCATTCTCTGTCCTAATGAGCAGCTGGGTAGGCATGGCTAGGGGGGTCATGTGATTGGGTGGGATGAGTGACATTGAGTTGGTCATGCCCACCCAGGTTTTGCAGCTCCCAGTGTTTTCTTTTCTGTGGGAAATAGGTCAAAATGGCTCTTTGAGTGTTTAAGGTTGCAGACCACTATCCCTATCCCTATCCCTATCCCTATCCCTATCCCTATCCCTATCCCTATCCCTATCCCTATCCCTATCCCTATCCCTATCCTATCCCATCCTATTCTATTCCTAGGATGATTATTGGCCTTCCATAAACTGGGAAACAAACAAACTATATGCTATTTGTTTCTCTGAAACAATACAGGGGAAATCCTCAAAGGGAAAGATAAATGAAAAACACAGAGTACCATCAATATTTTTGTAAAAAAATTTTCATTGATGAATCCTAATCTACCGTTCCTTGCCAACTAACCGTTATCAAAATTACCTAAACGTTAAGCATGCCTGCAGAACTTCTTGCAAGTTGCAGTGATAGTTGGAAAGAGGGGGAAAAAATGAACACTAATAAAGAGAGCTGATAAACTTGAAAGCCAGATATGAATATATGACAGCTCATACATCCTTAGTGTTGAGCGAGTCCTATTTTCCTTAAACGTCCCTCCAGCTCCTCCATCCCTCGCTCTGCTAGTTGCCACTGAATGCAAAAGCAGACACTGATCAAAAATGCCTTTCCCTGATGAAGCCATCTGCCATCCTTTTTCTCAGCTTAATGATTTTGTACCCAGGAAGCCTGTCAGTCTTTCCTGGAGGCAATTCTGAAAAATGGTATCCAAAAGAAGAGCCTGGCATGTGACGTTCTTTTTTTAAAAAAAAAATATGCAGCATTTCTCTCTTGCTCATTGCAACATGAAAGAAAGATTAGACTAGGAATCCACAACTTCTTTCCTCAACAACCCTTTGCAGCAAATGTCAATGCAAACAGAATTAGAAATATAAAGGCTCTGCTCGAATTTCTATGGGAATGGCTTTGAACCAGCCATAGCACAAGTGGTAACAGTGAATGACGTCATCCCATATCTGTCCTTCCTTGGTCAAAAATTCACACAAGCCATGTTTGTGAATGACATGGCTGAAAAGCAATGCAGGTGTCTGAAACTTGTAAACAAAAAGAGTCATGTTTCAAGACCTTCTTTCGGGGACACAGAAGCTTTAAAAGTTTGTTTAAAGGGGTATCTTCAAGAATTCTCATTAAAAATCACTCTGCACTAGAACTTAGCTAGACTTAATTTCTCTTCGAAACAGATAGATCTTTGGCTTACTTTAAAAACGGCAGACTTGGGGGAATTTTGTCCAAATTTTCAGTAGATGGAATCTAATAAACTAAACTAAACTAATTGCAATATCCTAGGGAAAGTTTCAAATAAAAATAAACGTGGTTGCTTTCATAATTCTCTAGAAAGAAAGAGAAAGATTACAATTAGGCATCCCCCAATGAATTGGAATATATTTTCTTATCATGGACATGGTCTGCACATTCCTAAGGATCATTACAGCTTCCAGAACCACTCCAATGCCAGAGAAGTCATCTCTGTAGGACATGGTCAAATGAATAGTGTCATGCTGCCAGCTGATCTGATTACCGCTTTAGAAATGTCAGATAGAGATGCTATAATGGGCAGCCCAAGTCAGCAGTATGACATTGCATTGGAACGCATCCGCTGAATAGTTCTTAGTTTTGAGAGAAAGAACCACTCTAGTTTTTGTGCCATTCATTCATCCATCCATCCATTCATCTGGACAACCACTCCCTGCCATATGCTAGTAGACCAATATCCAAAAATGTACTCATTGGCCTGCTTCTATTTTTCTCCATTATTTTGCATTGCACCCACTACATAATTAGTTTTTAATAAGCAGGTAAACTCAACATGTGCAAGTGATTTTCAGAATGTGTTGCCAAGGAGAAGGGTTGGCTCTTAGGTCACTTTCCAAAGTGTTAGGTCAATCAGTAGCAATTAGCTGGCTGCCATGGAGTCAGGCTTGACTAGCTTCATGGACAAATATTCATCAATTTGACCTGCCTCTAGGAATAACCTGTAGTCTTCCAAAGACAGTATGATAAACGTTTTGATACTAGCCATCCAACTTGTCTTCTCCTTCTTTTGCTTCCCTCAGCCTTGCCAAGCAGACTCATGGGTGTAACATTTCAGTGACTCATCATCAAGCAAATTAAATAACATAAAAGCATTATTTTTGATGTTGTTATGAAACCCTCCAAAATATTATTCCCCTGCATAAACTATGGCAGCTGCAAGAAATTTGGTAAAATGTTCAATGTCTGTTAAGAGCCCTGGTGGCTCCGTGGTTAGAATGCAGTATTGCAGGCTAATTGTGCTGGCTGTCAGCAGTTCAGTCGTGACTGGTTCAAGGTTGACTCAGCCTTTCATCCTTCCAAGCTCAGTAAACTGAGGACTCAGATGTTTGGGGGCAATAGGCTGAGTCTGTAAAAAGAGTATCCTGTAAAGCACTGTGAAGTAGTATATAAATTTAAGTGCTATTGCTACTATAAAACAAAGAAAGAAACAAAAACTGGAAGAAGTGGAACTAATGTTAGCAAGCAGTATTATAAGAATAGGGTGCCATGCAGAGACCTCTGCAGTATGTTGGATATTCAGTTTTTCTAATACATTATCAGCTAGTATTTTGTTTGTGTATATGTATTATTTTCTACTTGCCAATCATCACTTCAAAGAAACTTCCAGTGTTTATTTGGCCCAGAATAAGTGATTGGTTCTTCTTGCAATCGGCAGTATTCTAAGTGAACATCTCTAGATTCAAAATGTGAAAGTATCTATTGTCTTTCTTTCATTGTTTCTCAATATCCAGCTTTCACAATGAACTGAAAAACTGTTCCTTTAAATATTATGATAATTGTTTTCATATAAATACCAGTACCCATCAAGATCTTATCTAAGTAATAGACAGTATAGCTAAGTTCAGATGCAGTCCAGTTTTTGATAATATTTTGTGGGCAGACCACATTCAGGTGAAAATCACTGTGGTATCCACTATGTGTTGCCGGCCCTCCATACTAATAAATAATGTACCTGTTTGTGAATCACCTGGAAATATCTGGCTTCCCATATTTGGAAGCAGGTTGGATTTGTCAAAAATGTTGCAGAAACCAGGAAAAGTTAATAGTGATCCTGGGCACCAGACAGATGTATATTCAAAATATGTAATTTTGTGTTCTGTATTTATTTGATGTTTACCTTCTCTATTTATTAGTTGCTTATTCATTGTTGCTTATTTTAATAATCCAAAAGCACTTTGTCACCAGTCCTGTAGGGCTATCCCATTGCAAATCTGTTCAATACAGTGCAATTATTTGGAAAATACTTTCCCAATAAAAGTGCATAAACTATGCTTTTAAAACTTGATATGTTTCTTTTTTTCCAAAACAGATGTTGGGTAAACTGCCACAATCCAATATGCTAGACAGTGAACAGGGAAACAACTCTGTATCATGAAAGGTCTCAGGCAGTGGTGGGTTGCTCCTGGTTTGCCCCAGTTCGGGTAGTGTCCCACCTGCCCAGATGTCATCAAAAATGCTCTGCGCATCCACAGAAGCGCTGTGCGCTCATGTGCTACTGATAACGAACTGGTAGCACCGGGATTTGAATCCCACTACTGGTCCCAGGCCAGCATCCTTTGGTCTTTCCCTAAGTGTCCAGTTGCACTGTTATTTCATGAAGGGTTGTTATCATAACAGTGAGACTACATCTTTCCTAAGTAGCATTTCAGGGGGGGAAACCCCTTATGCATTGGTTTTCTGTCTGCAAATATCCAGAGGAAAGTTGTATGATCAAATAGGTGTATCTCGGAAGCATATATTGGTATCCAAGTAGTGCAGCATTATTTAGCTGGCACATGGCCTGCCTTAAATTATCAGTATTCTGTGCAGAAATATATCCAGCCACAAAGTATCAGCTAGCTAATTTTGGATGACATCACTCCAGAAGCTGGTAAGATTTGGGAATACAGGCTGGAAAGCTAGTAGGCTTGTCAAAATGGCTATATTTCTATACAGATTCATTCTCCAGTTTAGAGCCAACTTCCAAAAATTCTAAACAAATTCTGTGTCTAAACTACAGTGCTACTTGCATATCAATATATGCAAGTAGCCTTTAAGCATTTGTTTTGCCTATTTTAAACATGGCAGGTGATTGAACACATCAAATAGAACTAGCAATAGCACTTAGACTTATGTACCACTCCACACTGCTTTTACAGCTCTCTCTAAGCAGTTTACAGAGTATTGCCATATTGCCCCCCAACAATCTGGGTCCTCATTTTTACCAATCTTGGAAGGATGGAAGGATGAGTCAACCTTTAGCTCCATCGGAATCGAACTCCTGGCTGTGGGCAGAGTTTGCCTGCAATATTGCATTCTAACATGGCACCATCAGGGTTCCTAAATGTGATGCCACGCTGGCTTACATATGAAATGACGTCTATTTGTTAATAAGTCAGAGAATGAATGGATCTGCTGTAAATGCTGAAGTTTGTTTTGAGAATTCTTTCCTTTCCTTTCCCTTTGACACCCAGGACTGTAGGCCGGACTGGGAAGTTAATGAAATGAAATGAAATGGGTTGAAGGCAAAGGCATGCCACTTCCTCATCATTGCCTAAAAACTACCAAGAGGCCATGAAGTTAGCAGAAGTCAAATTACGTGTTATTTTTCTACATGTATGTAATGCAAAAACACTAACCCTTTTGACATTTATTCACAACAAGCCCTCATCATGAGACTTTTAAGAGTGATTTCTTTCTGCCACGAGAATCCCTTTATTGGCTTCTTCCTCTGGTCATTTTTAAAATGTCCTGTTCACTAGGCCCCGGGACAAGTCAAACAAAAGAGAAGTAGAATAAAGAGAGAGAAAGAGAAAGGGTGAAAGTTGAATTGATTGCTTCTTTTGCACTGGGATAACCACACCAAATTCCGGTTGAATTAATCCTATAAACAATGAATCCTATCTGTCTCCATTATCCCAATACTTTTGCCCTATCAAATCTCATTCCCACGTTGTAGGATATTGGAAGAAAGTCTTGTGAATTTTCTGGAGTTCACAGCCTGCCATTTAGCTGTAATAAGAGTTCAGGCTTGGGAAGGAATATATCAAAGCTCTGTAAATTAACTTCCATCAGTCCTCCAGACTATTGTCCTTGGAGAATTTTGCAATTTATTTTTCTCTTCTATGGGTAGCCACCATTAGACTGTTTGGTGGCATTTGCTCTTCATTTCCAGGCTGAAGGGCAAAGTGCAGAGCCTGAAAAAAACATGAAGACGTCAACTGCCATTCTACTTACATGTGTCCTATTGTTAGCCAAAGTGGCTTGACCTTCTGTAATGTGACACATGAGAGGCAAAGTAATGCAACAAGACAAATCAGACAGGGCAGTGCCACACAGCCGATATATGACACATTTCCTTCAAGCCAAACACAGCTTTTAGCAAAGGTAGTACTTTAAAAGTCACTTATCTTTCTTCTTGGTCTTCAAACATTTTGACTGCTCGAAGAGAAGTGAAAAGAAGAAGAAGAGAATAATACATCCTTGTCGTGTGTCAAAGGGAAAGGAAGAATGAAGGAATTCTCAAAACAAACTTCGGCATTCACTTCAGATCAATGTCACTGGGCAGTGATACTTCTGTCAATTATAAGCAAGAAATTAAAAAGAAAAAAGGCACCATTTCAGATATCAGCAAGTGTGACACTGCATTTGATGAGTTCAACTGCCTGCCATATTTAAAGTAAGCAAAGTAAATTGCTAAAGACCTCTTTATTTGCATACACATAGCATTATGGTTTAGGGAGAAAATCTGTTTTCAGCTGGAAGAAGTTGGGTCTAAGCTGGAGAATACATTGATATAGAAATATAGCCATATTTACAAAGGCCAGGCCGGAATGGAATGGAATGGAATGGAATGGAATGGAATAGAATAGAATAGAATAGAATAGAATAGAATAGAATAGAATAGAATAGAATAGAATAGAATAGAATAGAATAGAATAGAATAGAATAATATTCTTTATTGGCCAAGTGTGCTTATGCACCAGAGACAAGGAATTTGTCTCTGATGCATAAGCTCTCTTTCTACATACAAACAACAAAGTGATATAATCATAAAATATAATAATATATAATATAATGTAATATATTATACTATACTACAATACAATACAATACAATACAATACAATACAATACAATACAATACAATACAATACAATACAATACAATACAATAGTAAAAAAGATGAGAAGGATAATAGCAATACAGCCCTACTATATGGGTAGATATCCTTAAGCATTAGACAGGGCTGTGGGAATCAGATATTCAGCAGAGTGATGGTATGGGGGAAAACTGTATGTTTAGTTGTTTTGGGATGCAATTCCTTTAGCGGCATCTTGCAGGGAGAAGTTGAAACAATATATGTCCAGGATGTGATGGGTCTGTAAATATTTTCTTAGCCCTCTTTCTATTCGTGCAGTATACAAGTCCTCAATGGAAAGCAGGCTGGTTTTCTGCAGTCCTAACTATGCATTGGAATCTGTACCTGTCTTGTTTTTGTTATTGTACCAAATGAAAAAGTTATTGAAGTACAAATGACAGGCTCAATAATTCCTCTCTAAAACTGTATCAGCAGTACTCTAGTACTACCTGTAGTATTAGTTTCTTCAGTTCTCATGTTGTGTACTTTTGTGAAACCACTGAGAGTCCTGCTGTAGTGGGTTGTAGTGGGGTATAAATGCAATTTAAAATGCAATTGATAAATATTATTTCCTGCTATTCTCACAATGAGTGCCATCTCTTTTATTGCCCATTCCTGTAGTAATAACAAGAACATAGCTGGACCCTCATGATGTGGGAAGCAGAAAGGGAATGAAAAGCACTGTTGAATGGGGCCGATAATGAGAAGAGTGACCGAAAAATGGGTAACCAACAGCAATACTATTAGGGTGAAGAACAATGAGAGGGCACAACAATGTGCTAAGATAAACAGCATGAAAAAATGGGGAGATGCGGAGGAAGCAAAGAATGACCAAAAAGGTTGGGAACAGAGGAAATGGATGGGAGAAGAGCAAGGGAAGAGCAGCAGGATGGTGTGGAGATGTGGAAAGATCATGAAGTTGAGGAAGATTTTTTTTTCCTACCAGTTCTGTAGGCATGGCTTGGTGGGGATGGTGTGGCTTGGTAGGCATGGTGTGGCTTGGTGGGCGTGGCTTGGTGGGCGTGGCAGGGGAAGGATACGGGAAATCTCCATTCCCTCCCCACTCCAGGGGAAGGATACTGTAAAATCTCCATTCCCTCCCCACTCCAGGGGAATGATATTGCAAAATCTCCATTCCCACCCCACTCTGGGGCCAGCCACAGGTGGCATTTGCCGGTTCTCAAAAGTTCTGCTACCGGTTCTCCAGAATCTGTAAGAACCTGCTGAATTTCACCCCTGAATTTACCTTGTTAAAAACAAAGCAAAACAAGAAAGCAATACAAGACATTCTATTTCTTTCTAAATTCAAAATATCAATATTGGATTTGTCTGGGAAATACTGGATATATTATCATAATGTATCTATTTTAGAAGGTTAATTGGTTAGCAATTACCCATTTTAAACCTTATGATTTTGATTCCCATCTGGAGACAACTGAGAGTAAAGAAACATCGCTCCCAAGTTGCTTTCTTATGAGGTAGTAGCACCAAGCAAGAGATTCAGAAATGAAATTTAATTTATTGACTCATTCATTCATTCATTCGTTCGTTCATTTTCTATTTGCTGCAATAATCTGGACTCTGACTGGTTCACAGAAACATATTGTATATAATAAAACATACAGTACACGGCAGAAAACAAAATAAATCCTAAAAAAACACACCAGCACAGAATGCAATAAAAATTGTCTATAGAATACATATAACACACAGTAAGGAAGGAAAAAAATGAGAATAACATTATGTTGCCTAAATGAAAGATAACTTCCATTTCTGATCCAAACCTTAGTAGACTATATTTTTTTTTTACAAATTATCCTTTAGCAGGGAACTTTGTAGAAATCTCGAGTTAAGTATATTCCACTAGGAAGAGGCCAACACACAGTCGTTCCTTTCCCTGTCATATGCCAAAGAAAGAGCTTGAAATAATGACAAAAATCAACAATTTATTATATGACTTTACCAAGAAGTAGTTCAGATCAACTCTGATAATTAAAATAATTAAAACAATTCTTTGGCTTGAAGAGATTGAAGAGATGGAAGGAGGGACAGATAGAGCTCCGTATATTTATTTTTTTAAAAAAACCCTGTGAACCCTTTTTTAAGGCCATCAACTTTCCATGGAGATGAAAGGAGGAAGAGAGCTGTCTGTGACACTTCAAGGCCAGGTCTCTGAAAGTCTGGCATCTAGAGACCAATGACTCTGGAGCGAGATTCTGAAAACCGCTCAGGGAAGTAACCCAACCAACAGGATTGCTTGTGGGGGAACACTGAGATTAGGGAACTGTTCCAAATACAAGTGCCAAGCATTTAAACTGAGCTCTGGCTCAAATGGGGAGCCAGCATAGAGCCAATTTTTATTACAAGGATGTCTTTATCAGCAGCAGACCAATATAGACCAACATGCATTCCAGGTACTGTAGAAATGTACCTGATGCGAAACTCAAACTTGTTATAGCCATCGCCAAACGGTGTGACTTGCTGCTGTATTATCTCTGTCTATGCATCATTTTATCATCTTGGAACATATATTTTAATTCTATGCACAGTCAGGAAAAGGACTGCATGACTCTGTGTGTGTGAGAGAGAGATTAATAGCAGGTACAGGTGGTTTCCTAAGGATATGGGCATTCTGACCTAAATAACGAACCCTGCCTCCCTTATGATCTGCTCTATTAATTGCAAAGGAGAAGGGAGATTTCTAAAAACCCAAATCCTACTCCTATTAATATACATCCGGGGAAGCAAAGGAGCACCATGCATTGACACGGTGCTCTGAATCCGAATAAATAAATTAGAGCTACAAAAAAATACCTGTAGGTTAAACAGTCAATTGGTCCAACACTGGGCAAGATGCCAGTTGAAAGATTTCCAAGATTTTGAAAGAGGAAAGGATTGAGCTGCTTGAGACAGAGGATTTCCTGGTCTAATCAGATCACTTTACTCAGCCCTTTGGAAATGATTCCTTTCAGCCTGACAGCAATCTTCCTTTTTTGCCAAAATACCACTGGCCTTGGCTTCCTCTTTTAGGAATAACCGCTGCTCCCCTCCCTCCCGCCTTATTTTACAGTTGTCTGTAGTCACTCTTGCAACCACTATATTTACAGAGGATTAAGCTGTTGGATAGGTCACTCCCTGAAATCAAGTGCATGGCACGTTCCCATTCATTTGTGAGGGCGAAGTGAGCAGGAATGATGGAAAGGCTGCACAAGGCATAAATAAAATCAGACTCCTTCAGGCAATATTCGTCAGTGGTTAATAGGGGGAATGATTTTGTTACCTCTGTAGATGAGAATTATTTTGAGGAAGGGGCAGCATGCATCCCTCATGAATAGCAAAGTCATCTGTTTATCATGCCAAACTGTTAGCAATATGAAGAGGCTTTATAGCTATGTGGCTTTATCTGTACATTGGAACACAGATGAATCTCCAAATCACAGGTGTAAAGGGAATGTGATAATTGCCCAGAAACCAGGGCAACAGATGTTAATCTTTTCTTTTTAATTTCTTATATTTCTTATTAAAAAGAAATCATTCCTCAACAGACAAAATCCCTCCCCCCCCCAAAAAAAAAGCAAAAGAAAGGAGGGGTTAGGGAAAAGAGATGTCAGCCTCTCTTTTCACAGATTACTCTTTTCAGTGAAACTGAGTGGAGAAATGTCACTTGCCTTTAATTTACTGATGATTTTAAGAGCCAAGAAAATATATGCCATTTTTCTGCTTCTGGAGAATACTCTGCACCGATGATGTTTTCTGACAGCTGGCAGCACAGCTTTCCATCAATGATATTTATGCTCAATTTACTCTTCCATTTTTTTTCTTTCTGATTATTTTTTTCCCTTAAACATCATTTTTGTCCTGCTAAAGGAGAAGGTCTGCATTTTTAAACACCACAATTAGCCACACCTTTGGTAGCTCAGGATTGAATTGTGGAATCCTTGGTACTCCCTGAGCTTGGTTATTTGCTTACAGACCCATTGCAACTTCCTTGATGCAAACGAGTGGAGGGGTTTGCTCTCTGTTAGACATTCTTGCAGAAACAATGATGGAGGTTTGCCCAGTGGTGGGATTCAGCCGGTTCGGGCCAGTTCGGGCGAACCAGTTGTTAAATTGCTGACCCCTTCCTGTCACGCCCCTTCCAGGAGTCCCTCACATGCCCCATTTGGGCTTCCAGGTAAGTGCAGAGAGGCCTACTAGGCCCAAAATGGGGCACAGGGCGTGTGATGCCCCCCATGGCCCATTTTTGCTCCCAGGAGGCTTCAGGGATGCCTACTAGGCCCAAAATGGGGCACAGAGGGGTGGTGCATCCCCCTCGCAGCCCCTAGGGGGGTGCAGGAGGCCAAGTGGTGCCTGTCACACCTCTTGGCCATGCCCACCATGGCCACACCCACCCAGCTGCTCATTAGGGCAGAGAACTGCCCTGGTTGTTAAATTATTTGAATCCCACCACTGGGTTTGCCTACATGCCAATTTCACCCACTTGATGCTCATATGTGGAGCCAGTAGAAGAGAATAGATGATCAAATCCCATGCTCACTAGCACTGATGATGTTACCTAGTCAGGTAATGAAATGTCAGTAAGCACACTCAGAGAACATGAAGGACTCCACAAAGTTCATGCAGTTTTCTTTGACAACTGTGATAAGTTTAGGCTTGACATTTTTAACTTAACATAGTCCTCTCAAGTTAAAATATTTAATTCTGTTGCAACCAGAGACAGCAACAATCTACTGCCACCATATTTTCAAGCTTTCTGTGTACCATTTTATGTCATGATCAAGCTGCACTATTGAAATGTAAGTAATAGAAACAATCAAGCAACAGACAGCAAAAGATTATTTCTACCACAGTGAAAACCTTCCCCATCTGCCAGCTAATTCTGGTACTTAATAATAAAGATTACAGAAACAGACCTATTCTATGTAAGGCAATGAAGTGGTAAAAGGGGCTACATCAGGCAAGTTTGACTGAAAATGAGAAGGATTTCTGAAATTATTCCACTAAATTATTTCTGAAAAAACATGGGCCTGTCTCCTACCATACTGTTTTTAGAGATACTTTTTATTAGAGGGAGCAGTTTGAAATAATGTCCTCCTGGCTTTGCATGGTAGTAGTGCAACTGTGTAATAAATTTAAGTGCAATTTAGAAAATATGTGTATATGTGTGTGTGGAGGAAGAGAGAGGGGGAGAGATAGAGAATAAATAAATATATGACTTGCCTCTGGATAGTATGATTAAAAATGCAGTAGAAACAAGGAGATAGAATGAGAAGAGCCACAGCCTGAAGGAGGTAGGTGCTTTAAATTGACAATGTGCTAATTGAGTTATTCATATCATGGACTGTGCAAAATATCTGCCAGATAGCAGCAGAAGAGATTTTTGGGGCTAATGAGTAAAGAGTAAAGAGATCTAACTCTAATGATATACTGACATCTGACAAAAATGTTCATTCTATATTTACTATCCAAACAATAAAGCAATTTTGAATGTGTTCATATCTATATGAATATTGATGATAAGAATATTGAAGGATGTATACATTACAAATCTCTCCAAATATAGCACTTAGCAATAGCACTTAGACTTATATACTGCTTCACAGTGCTTTACAACCCTCTCTAAGTTGTTTATACGGTTAGCATATTGCCCCCAACAATCTGGGTCCTCGTTTTACCGACCTCGGAAAGGATGGGAGGCTAAAGTCAACCTTGATCCTGGTGAGATTCGAACTGCCAAATTGCAGGCATCTGGCAGTCAGCAGAAGTAGCCTGCAGTACTTCATTCTAACCACTACGCCACCATGGCATATGATGCAAAGGTAGAACACCCTCAGATATGTTTTACATAACTGCTTATCTAAACACAACTGCTTATTTAGAACATTTCCGGGTTGCCTTCTTATAGTCACATCCCGATCATGGCTGCATACCGATCTGTGTTAATTCTGCAAACCAAACTTTATTCAGGCACATGTTTCAGAATCCAAGAGTTCATATTTGCCTTTTTAATATCTTCTCCTTATAGATACTTTTGGAGATTTGATTTCCCCTGCTAGAAATTCTGAAGAATTTATGCATACAAAGCACAGGTTGACAAAGACCTCAAATTGCACGTTAAAATATATACACTTCAGATGCAGAAAATACCCAGAGCACAAAAGAGAAAATGGTATTATGCTCGAATTCACAGAAGGAAAAGTGCTTAAGATTGCAGGGCTTCCTGCGCAGAATATAAAACCATTCCAAAAAAGATGTGTGATTTCGCTGTGTGTGAAGAGTTTTCCTTCAATTAATTAAGTATTATAATAATCCTGGCTGGATATTAAGAGCTGCAGCTGAGAGCATATACATTGTTAGTGCTTGAGAGATTTAGTCACTCTTTTTAGTTAGCATTTTCTTTCGTTCTTTTTTTTTTTCAAATAACATTCAGTCTGCAATCATATATCCATTTACATAGGAGTGGTGAATTTAGTAGTAAATTACCAGGTCGAATTTATACATTTGTATTGACCTTAAATATTATCAAGATGACGCACTGGACTTCATTGAAACAGCCTCTTTTTTTTTTGAATGTGTGCTTCTGTTTCACTTGAGATCATATATTTTTCATAATGCAAAGTTTCTCTTTACTGTACTTATTCAGGCAATGTATTATCTAGTCTCGTGTGAATAAAGGACACAGCCTTCCATTACAATTTATTCTTTTATGGGAAACATAATCTAGGAAGATTGAAGGAACTAAGAATATTCTGACTGGAAAAAAAAACCTCTGGGGGACAAAACTTAAATACAGAAGACCCATACCATACAGTGGAAGGAAAAAGTTTATTGCTTATACAGGTAGTCCTCAACTTATGGCCACAAATGAACCTGAAATTTCTGTTGCTAAGCGAGACATTTGTTAAGCGAGCTTTGCCGATTTTACGATCTTTCTTCTGAGAGTTGTTAAATGAATCACTGAAGTTCTTAAGATAGCCTAACAGTTGTTAAATGAGTGGCTTCCCTAATGACATTGCTTGTCAGAAGGTTGCAAAAGGTGACCACGTGGCCCCAGGACACTCCAACCATGATAAATACTTTTTTCTTTTTTTCTTTTAAATGCCTCTGACAATCCAAGCTGAGTTGCCTGATAGGAAGAGGCATTTAAAAGAAAAAAAGCCTCTGCAGATCTGGCAACTCAGCTGGGATCGTCAGAGCCTTTTGAAAGCATCTTTTTACAACCTCTTCACCGAAGAGATTGTAGAAAAAATGGTTTTAAAAGTAAAAGTAAAAAAAAAAATTGGCACCCCCATTGTCACATTACCCCCCCACTAAGCCACGCCCACAGAACCGGTAGTAACAAATTTTAGATTTCACCACTGCTCTGATCAATCTGCTTTTGACTAACTACCCCAACGATGCCCTTGAAATGATGTCCCAGTGTCTGGAGGCTGTGCGGATCTGGATGGGGAGGAACAGGCTTCGACTCAACCCTTCCAAGACCGAGGGGCTGTGGATGCCGGCATCCCGATATAGCCAGCTGGTGCCATCGCTGGCTATTGGGGGTGAGTCATTGACCCCCACAGAGGGGGCTCGCAACTTGGGTGTCCTCCTGGACACATGGCTGTCTTTAGAAGAGCATATGACCGCCGTCGCTGGGGGGGGGGCTTTTCATCAGGTTCACCTGATACGCCAGTTGCGCCCCTTTCTGGATCAGGATTCCTTATGCACAGTGACTCATGCTCTCGTCACTTCTCGCCTGGACTACTGTAACACTCTCTACATGGGGCTCCCCTTGAGAAGCACCTGGAGGCTCCAACTGGTCCAGAATGCGACAGTGCAGATGATTATGGGAGCAACATGACGCTCCCATATAACACCTCTCCTGCGCAAGCTGCACTGGCTCCAGGTGGTCTTCTGGGTGGTTCTCACCTTTAAAGCGCTCCATGGTTTAGGGCCAGGGTATTTACGAGACCACCTTCTGCTACCGATAACCTCCCACCGGCCAATTCGCTCTCATAGAGAGGGCCTTCTCAGGGTGCCGTCGGTCAAGCAATGTCGGCCCGTGGCCCCCAGGGGGAGAGCCTTCTCTGTGGGAGCACCCGCCTTCTGGAATGAGCTACCTCCTGGAATACGACTGATCCCGGATCTCTGCACTTTCCGTAAGGCCCTGAAGACGTTTTTATTTCAGCAAGCCGGCCTAGCCTAAATACAGTAGGTTTCTTATGGGTTAGTTTTTAATTTGTTTAGCCTTGGGGTTTTAAATTGATTGATTTAATTTATTTTTAGCTATCTTAACTTTTATATTGTATGTTATTGTATGTTATTTTAAATTTCGGCTGTTCACCGCCCTGAGTCCCTTGGGGGAGAAGGGCAGTATATAAATTTAATTAAATAAATAAATAAATAAATAAATAACCAGTGGCATCTCTATTGCATCTGTATTAGAATTAGTTTATTTTACTGGATTTAGTAAATTAATCATTGATATAGAATTTGATCAATTTGCCTAAGTTTAGAAGGAAATAAAAATTGGGTACGTGGGTATCTGACATTTATCTTTATATCACAAATTTCAGTGGCAATGTGAAATTATAAAGCGGGTCACACAAGGCATAAGACTGAATGTCTGTGGCATAAAATAGGAATCAAGAAATAGCAATAGCATTTAGACTTAAATACTGCCCCAGAGTGCTTTACAGCATTTTCTGGATGGTTTAAAGAGTCAGCATATTGCCCCCAACAATCTGGGTCCTCATTTTACTGACCCCAGAAGGATGGAAGGCTGAGTCAATCTTGAGCTGGTGAGAATCGAACTCCTGGCCGTGGGCAGAGTCAGCCTGCAATACTGCATCCTAACCACTGCACCACCAGGGCTCAGTGAAAACAAACATTTTCCAATGAAATTGACTCTCCACAAAGGTACTGGAGACAGTATAAAAGAGTCCTTCCTGTCATTTCCATTTATGTAGTCATCAATAGCAATGACAGTTGCTGATAGATTCGGTGGAGAGAATAGTAACACAGCCATCCACCCTGTTCGTAATGTAGATTATCCACCAAAAGAGACAAAGCAATCTCTGTCTCATAACCTAGTTGGAAGCTAGATTGACGTAGATCATGATAATTCATGACATCCAGACACTCCTGAAATTAGGATTCTGCCACATGTCTTAGCACCAAATCTCAATGTTGGAAGATTCGACAAAAATTAATGCACAGAGGGAAAAGGGAAGAGCGAAGGGAGAAGAGAGGAGAGGAGAGGAAAGGAAAGGAGAGGAGAACATTATGCTTTTTGGCTGTCTGTTTCTTTGCGGCTTTTGAAAGAAAGAAGGGAGAAAGTTTACGCAGGTCTCACATCCCATTTTCAGGCATTACAATTCAAAAAGTATGCATTAAAAATGAGCAAGCAGACACCAAAGCTGAATCTACTCTTTCTACATAAAGAACAGCTTCCAAGCTGTTTGAATTAGTTAAGATAATCTGAACAGTCCCTCACAAAGTCTCTGCTGGCAAAGAGACTGAGTAAACAGGGAGAGGAGTGTTTTACACAATAAAAGACAGGGCGCTAGGACACAGGACTCTACAATCTCGGAAGCAAAGGAAATCCCATCTGTTTACATTTCACCCCTAAGAATATACTACGATTCTATTGTTTTCAAAAGAATGCTCTATCCAATGCAATATTTATTTGTTTAGCGGAAAAGTCAAAAGCAAAAAGAAGAAGGAACATTTAGTGCAGTGCTAGATGCAAAAAGGTGTGAACAAGATGGATTCCTTTTGAAAAAAAATCTGAATGAAACTGAAAGGGACATTTTTAATAAAATGTGTATCCTGCATGATATTCTTCTAATTTATATCCTGCATGGTCCTCCTCCCTCTCCTCCTCCCCCCTCTTCCTCCTCCTCCTCCTCCTCCTCCTCCTCCTCCTCCCCCTCCTCCCAAAATGCAGTGTTCCTTGTCTAAGAGACATTCAGCATTTACAGGCTGCTTTACTATGAACTTAAACAGTGTCTCGGGAGTTTCTTTTTTGTCTTTTCAGTTTTATAAAAATTCTCAACTTTCTTTTGAGTAAATATGCTGTGGTTATAACTCCTTTAAAAAAAAGAAATATTAGGCTATAAGATACAAAATACAAAAGTATTTATCCATTAGTCGATGGATAAGTAGCCACAGCTGCAAAATTCACGGATTGAGTACAAGTCAGAACATTTATCATCATTGTTACTTCTAGGGTGCCCATTTTTCTCACTGCCAAAGTGCTGCAATTTAGACACACGTTTTCTCAAGATAAACTCCCAAAACCTTGGATTCTTGCTTATAGTTTTGTTTCCTTTAAGAGTTATAGGTGTTTATAGAAATGGCTAGTTTATATTACTATGAAAAAGCAAAAAGTTGGGGTTTGGTGCTAATGTTTTATTTTACTGCAACAGAGAGAGTCGGAATTCAAGATTTTTTTTCTTTTTCCCAACCCTTCTTCACTCCCCCCCCCCCCATCTTCCTATTTACTTTTGCAATTGGTATCTTATCTTATAATCTAATAAAATGTTTTTTTTTAAAAAAAAAAGAGTTATACCCACAGCATATTTACTCAAAAGGAAGTTGAGATTTTTCCTCCCTCCCTAATGCTTGTCTGTGAATTGGATGGATAGTGTCACATTTGTTGAGAATGTTGGAGGCAAGAAGATAGACAGAAAGTGAAGCTACCTGGCTGAAAATAATGAAAGCCAAGGAATGGAACGAGTTGGGAAAGAAGGTGAAATCACCTCCATTGCTTCTGCCTGTAGGTCCACCAGGAATGAGTGAAGACTCTTCAAAATAAAATTTCACCATGACATGGAAAGCATCCATGGGGTCATATATTTACCCTCATCCTGTGTGGCTTGCATTTTCATTGCTACTCCTCCTTGGATATAAATGGATGATTACTAGAAAAATGTACAAGTCCCAAGTGTACCGACCAAGAAGTAAACCATCCTGAACTAATAGAGACTTCTGCATAGCATATGCTTACAGGCTTCTGTTTGCTTTGCAACCCAAGGAAAACATTTCCTTTGCTTTGAAATAAAAGGAAAAACAGCCACTTAGAGTCACCTGCAAGATAGGTAGCAAACAAATTTGAAAGATAGATGATAGATAGATAGATAGATAGATAGATAGATAGATAGATGGATGGATGGATGGATGGATGGATGGATGGATGGATGGACAGACAGACAGATTTTTCTCCAGTTCCCAAGATATCCATACTACAACAAAGAGAAAGCTGGATTAAATAAATTCATCCCAGCCACAATTTCAGCCTATCTAAGACAAAGAACCTCTAAACTGTGATTTATCACACCATAAACATGCATGGCCTTGCAGATTCCAACTCTATTGCACTTGCTGTTCTATCCTTTTATTTATTTATTACTAATTCCACTGCAAATATTGGAATATTTATATGCGCATGTGAATTTATGCACATATGTATGTGTATGAAAAAAGAGAACAGTTTGTTAATGTTTATGCAAGTTAGTTAATTTTACAAAGGTGTTGCCTTATTCAATACTCCCTTTTTAGACTATCCTCTCAATATACCATACATATACCAGTGTGCCTCCTACACTAATCTTTACTGGCAGAATCCAGCATGAACACATGGAAAAGGTGAGAAAACTGGGGAAAATTCTAGAGTTTTAACTTTCTTTTCAATGTCATTCTATTTATTCTTCTTTTTGGGATGTCATCTTAAATTCTGAGTCTTCATATAGTTAGTCCTTTGATTACAGTGGCAGTTGGGACCAAGAACTCCATTGCTAGTGGAAAAGCACGATGTCATGTAATTGTATCACAACAGTATTACAACAATCCCATGATGCAAAAGCCTCTGGACATTTTGGGTTCGTGAAGACATTACACGTAATTAAATGACAGTTCTGGTGGCCCTCCCTAAAAAAAGGACATAGACGCATTTGTTGCTAGACTGCCCTGTATGTGCTTCTGCAAAGAGGCCACCTGGGACCCACCTCGGTTACTCCAGAATGTTGCAAGACCTGGAGCTCCTTCGATGGAGATATCCATGGACTTTATTGTTGAACTACCCAAAAGTGGTGGAAATATAATTATTTGGGTGATTACAGATTTGTTCTCCAAGCAAGTGCACTTTGTACCATGTCCCAAGATTCCCTCATCAAAGATGTTGGCTAAACTGTTCATTCAACATGTGTATAGGTTATACGGTGTTCCTGAATGAATAATTTTGGACAGAGGGGTTCAGTTCACCTCCCACTTCTGGAGGGAGTTCCTGAGGTTATTAGGCCTCACCCAAGGGTGAAGCTCCTCCCACTATCCTCAGACAAAAGTTAGTCCTTGTGAAAGGACTAACTCAGTGCTAGAACAATACCTCAGATGTTATGTAAATTACCAGCAAGATAACCGGGCAGTCTTACTGCCATTTGCAGAGGTCACCTATAATAACTCCATACATAGTAGTACCAGTTATACCCCATTCAAGGTGGCGTCTGGTCAGGACTTTGTGCCCATCCCAGAACTACCACAGGAAAAAACTCAAATCCCTTCCTTGGTGGACTGGATTGAGCAGCTTCAATTTACCTGGCCTGTAGTACTCGTAAGGCGTTAGACAAGGCTCACCAGGCCCATAAGAAACAGGCTGATAGAAAAGAGCTATGCCAAAGGATACCAAGTCGGGGATAGTGTTTTCCTCTCCACTAAGTACCTACAAACTACCCAAAAGTTGAAAAAACTTGGGCCTAAATATGTAGGCCCATTCTTATTGTACGAGTTGTAAACTCAATCATGGTACAGTTAGACCAAAAACCAGTTCAGCGCAGCTGAATGGACTTGTTGATAGCCAATCAAGGTCAACCGTTCTGGCATACCAGATGGATGGGACCATCTGAAGATGCACCTCACATGTCACTTTGGGGAGCTGGGGATTGGACATTCAGCCAGGGTCCTTGGGGATAGGGATTTGGGAATACTTTCAATATGTAATTTTTGCACCTATTGCCTCAGATTGTGCTTTCTTTTCATTGCTATCAGTTCATGATCAGTAAAAGTACCTTTCTCTACAAACATGGAGTTGGGGTTTTTCTTTCTTGAGTTTTGAATGGAGGCACACAGTGCTGTCATAACTTTGAATGGTCACCAAACAAATGGTCATAACCCAAGGACTATCTGTATTTTTAAATGTATAGCTCCATACAATTCAGATTATTAGTAAATACGTGAAGGAAGGGTGAGAAGCAAACTGGAAAGATGTCTACATGTATGTCTATAGAGTTTCTCAGCCACCAGGTCATCGTTGTCCCAAAGATGCTTTTTCAAGAGTCAACTGGATTTACTGGTTTTCCTTTGAATTTCTTTTTCTTGCATAAATTTGTGGAATTCTTGCAAGCAAGCAAACAAACTCAGAGAGCAGATTTTATGCAGATATATAAAAACGTTCAATTCATCAGCTCAAGGGCTGATAAAATGACTTATAATAACAATTAAATTAAAATATATTGATCAAGGTGTTAAAAAAATAGAGCAAAAATTAAGCAGTGTTTGTATAAACAAATTCTAAAATAACCAAGCATTTTTGTTAGGAGAGCAAGTTTATTTTGCTGTTCTGAAAGAAATAAACTTACATTTTTTAAAAAATGTCAAAATTTATGGAGATTACTTTCCCCACAGCTACATTTGTCTTTATCCATTTTGCTTTTCGCAAGGCTGTAAGAGTATGTTTACCTAGTGTGTCTGTTGCCTAAATTGATTGTAGATGCCATTATAAATGTGTTTAATCCTACTTTGCTTTTAAACCTGTCTTTTTATTATGTTCTGCTTTGCTGTGAATGACATCCAGACCTTCACAGCTGAGATAGACTACCAATATTTTAAACAGATCAGCAATTAGAGATTTTTAGCTGGTATACAAAAATATATGTGCTCCCATTATTTAGATGTGTACAAGAAGGATAGATAAACATTTGTTTGGGAAGTTTTAATTTGATTTCCAGGGAAGTAATGGTAGTATGTAGACAATTCTGTAGAGAGGGGAGTCAATAGCCACAGTAGAAAAAGTAGCTGCTGAATCGATTGGCTCCATAGAATTTTACTCTGGAGCAAGCAGAGGGCCAGGATCATTGTGAAGAAGGCACAGAAGAGGCTGTACTTCCTGAGAATGTTCAGGAAGATAAATCTATAGAGACTTTCCCTGAGGGCATCTTAAGAAAGTGGACTCCAATGGATTTTAGAACTCTGGAAGTCATCTCACCTAAGCCACAATTTGACACCTTCAAATGAATAATATTGTTGCATATTTCCTTTCGTAACCACCTTAGGAAATTGCTTGTTGGTAGCTTTTGGGATGTTTGGATGTAAGAATCTTTAAAAGAGCAAATTTCATTATATCAAATAAGTTTCTGTTTATTCTTGATAAAGAAGATGCAAGTTTAAGATCTTTTTAAAAATCTTTTGAATAAACTGCAAAAGGGGGACTAGGACATTGATTTTGGAAAGTTATAAACAGATTAAGGGGCCAGACGAACTTGAAAGCATATTTCCTCTGGGTTGTTTAAAATTTTACATGAAGATTTATAAACTATCTGTAAGAAATCCTCCCATGGCAATGTATTTTTGATTAGATAAAAAATAATGATATCTACTATAAAACGGATTTAAAAGAGCTATAGAAGAGGAATAGATCTTTACTAGACAAAACAGAGACTGAAACTGATTTAAATGTGGGTCTGAAAGTATATTTAAAAATGATTGACTAGATGAATGTTAAGAAAAAAGATACTATCCTTGATTTACAAATGAAACAGGCTGGTATTTTAATAAAATGGACATACAAATAATCAATCGGAAGAGTAACCTGGATAGATTTCTTATCTTGGATTTACAAAAAAGATATCTTAATCTAATAAAGGATTTTCTGAGAGGAGACAAAGAAAAAAATGATAAGAAATCAACATGTGGGAGATTACTTGAAGGGATTAAAGATCAAGCTTTTTAAAAGTAAATGGAAAGAATATAAAGTGAATTTATTTTATCAAGTTTAAATATATATGCATTGTTATTTCTGGTAGCCCTTAATGGACTTTTTATTTTAACAAATACCGAATTATGAGGCTTTAAAAGATTGTTTGTAGATAAAAGAGTAGATATGGGAAGAGATTTCTCATGCTATATTTTTAGAGAACTTCATAAGTTACCTTGTTAAGAGCCGTGATGGAACAGTGGTTAAAATGCAGTACTGCAGGCTACTTCTGCTAACTGCTGGCAGCCTGCAATTTGGAAGTTCAAATCTCACCAGGCTCAAGGTTGACTCAGACTTCTATCCTTCTGAGGTCAGTAAAATGAGAACCCAGATCATTAGGGGCAATATATAAACCATTTAGAGAGGGCTGTAAAGCACTGTAAAGCTGTATATAAGTCTAAATATTATTGCTATGCTATTAAAAAAAATAGAATATAAAACTGATTTATTTGATTAAGATTAAAATATACATGTTATTATTCCTGGTACCTCTTAATGAACGTTTACTGATTAGGACAGAATGACAAGATTTTATAATAAGAGATGATATTTTACTGAAATATGAGAGAACGTAATAGGTAACTAGAGTTGTTCGCATTTGTCTGGAGGGAAAAGCATATATATTTCTTTATATATATTTTTTCTTTTCTTTTTTCTTTTTCTCTGTACTTCAGATATTTTTGCTTCTTATATTTGAAGTTGCATTAGTTTTTTATTTTGTGTTTGTAAATATTAATAAAATTATTATAAAAATTAAGTTTTAATTTGTCCCAAAGATATTTTTTCAAGAGGCCACTGGACTTCCTTGTTTTTTCTTTTAATTTTTTTTTATAATATAAACATTCCAACTTCCGTTAAATAGTGTGTCATCTGGGTACAAATATCTCTGTGCAATAACCATCAAAATTTACAACAGCATTCATTACATTGATATTAATTCTCTTACAATTGTGGCATTGAACATAATAAGCCTATTCATTTTTCCCTCTTAACATATCTTCTAATAAGAATATAATAATAATATTAAACATAATAATCCTAATCATCATCATAAGAACAATCATCATACTGATTACATCTCTATCTTAACATATTTTCTATTCTTCTTTAATCTCCTCCTTTTATTTCCAACTTCCATTTTTATTTTCTAACCATTGATAAAATAATTCCCATACCATAGACTTTATTGCTTT
This sequence comes from Masticophis lateralis, assembly GCA_030761175.1. Classification (NCBI taxonomy): domain Eukaryota; kingdom Metazoa; phylum Chordata; class Lepidosauria; order Squamata; family Colubridae; genus Masticophis; species Masticophis lateralis. The sequence goes on along the minus strand of JAUDYJ010000001.1, from coordinate 143,253,122 downwards.
TTCTTGAAGGTATTTCACTTCGCATCCGAGAAGCAAAACATATTCAAAGAAAAAACAAGAAAGTCCAGTTGCCTCTTGAAAAAACACCTTTGGGACAACCATGACCTGGATGACTGAGAATCTCCATAGACACAAAAGTTTTAATTTGTTTTCCAGCATTGAGCAGAAGATTGGATTTGAGACTCTATATAGTCCCATTCATCTTTATGGTTCTACCAACCTATGCAAAACAAAAACAAAAACAGGAAAGGATGACAGGGCATAATCACAGACCACAAATAGTCCACTCCAGTTGTAGACCTATGAGATGGAGACGTGAGTCAAAACAGAAGATTTTTTCCCAGGTGTAAAATAAATACAGTAGTCCTAGCAGTGCATCTCTTTACTGGAGTAGCCACAGGTCACACACTCTCAATCAATCTGTATAACAATAGAATATGGATGTTATGTTTTTCTTATGCATTTATTTATTTAGAACAGGGGTGTCAAACTCGTGTCGTCACGGCGGTGTCATATAATGTACTGGGACTTAGATTTAAATGTAATAATTTAAAATAGTTTAAAAATTATTTTAATTTTTGTCATTCACATTTCATTTTGTCCCTTTGGCAACTTTTTTCTTTTAATGATTCTATTCTAACATTTTTTTAGATATTAGTATGACTCTTGTCCCGCAGCAAGTTGTCCCATAGCAAGTTAGCCATGTTGGGTTGTCCTGCAGTGAGTTGGCCTTGGCAAGTTGACTGTGGTGAATTGGCTGTGGCAAATTGTCCTAGATCCATACAATGTATTTTCTGGAAGGTAAGACTGTAAACTCTTTAGTTATCTATCTATATGTTACAAATGTTGGCAGTTCTCTGGGCATGTTTTGTGTTTCTTCAGATCAGGGTGTCAAACTCAATTTCATTGACGGCCATATCAGAGCTGTGGTTGACCTCGAGGGGCCGGGCAGGCGTGGCCAACTGGGTGGGTATGTCCAACAGGGTGGGCGTGGCCAGCTTGACGCCACTTCCCAAACTGCTGCCATGTTTCCTCTTTGCATTGGGTAGACCAGGACAGCCCCACGGGCCGGATCCAACCACATCGTGGGCCAGATTCAGTCCACGGGCCTTGAGTTTGATACCCCTCTTTTTATTAGAACTTCATCTGAACACCACAAAGTGTCCAAGGAGAGGTTACACGCATCTATAAATCAGTTAATGGACAGGAGATACAGATAAATAAATGGGAAACAAGAAATGAGCGAAATGTTGAAAAAGCCATCAAGATAGGCAAGATTGTACATGCTATTTACTTGGGAGAGGGCTGGGGGCGTGATCTCTCCTAAGCCTTGCTCTAATGAGAACAGGACTTGTACCCTTTTAACTCTCAAATCCCATTGTGAGACTACAATTTCATGGTTCTCCATGATAATGAAACAAATTTAACTACTAAGGTTCTTTATGCAATTTGCTTATCAATAAAGACCCTCCTAACTAGGAAACACTGCAGCATATTTCAGAGATTCGGGCCTTGCATGCAAATAAACTTTCCTGAAGATAAAGCTTCCAAGTTTTGCTTTTTATGTCCTCGGTATTTTTCTGACATTTTTATCCTCACAATGTTGCTTTTTAAATACCACCCACGACAATTAATTACCTAAAAACAGCCATCTTGCAGAGTGCTGTCACTTACAGCAATATTTTGGCATTCTTACCTATTTTCTTTGAATTGTCTGACAGTTAACCATAAACAGCTGGTTTTCTCATTGCCAAATTTCAGAAGGTAAAAAAACAAACTCTCAACTGACACCAAAGTTGATCTCCCTTACTCTTGTTTCACTTGGAGCATTTTCACTACCTGAGATTTTACACAATTTCACAGTCATGCCCTATTTTTTTATGGGGGAGGGAATTAAAGCTGTGTATTGCTTGCACATCGAATCCTGTATTTTTGCTGATGGGTTGAGAGGTGCTCTTCCATCAACAGAATTATGTCCTTGAATACTATCTAAAGCAACATTTTTTTGTTCCGTTAACGTTTCAGGAAATGGGACAAGGTTAGAAGGGAAATGAATACTTACAAAAGAAATGTATGAGTCACACATAATACACACATACACACACACACACAAAGAGAGAGAAACGTGTGTGTGTGTATGTGTGTGTGTGTGTGTGAGAGAGAGAGAGGGGGGGGGGAGAGAGAGAGAGAGAGAGTGAGTACCAGTATGTCATGCTATATGATTGAATAATTCACCTTTAAGTCAGGTTGCAGAGTAAATTAACTGGAGATTAAGCATACATGCTTATATGCTAAGGCCAAATTTCCAAACAGTGCCTCACTCAAGTCTCACAGCAAGAATTTACTCTATTCTAATAGAGTAAATTAGAAATGTTTTTCAGACAGTTGAATAATCAACAGAAAATCTGCCAACTTCATAGCATCATTTTTTTAATAGCATGGCCAACCATCTCAAATGAGTAATTTTGCATTTTAACAGTACTAAAACTAACAATTCCTTACTTAAAAGATGTAAAAAGAAATATTAAAGCGACACTTGCAGGATAGTCAATGTCTAATAAGGTTATTGTCATTGTATATATTTGTATCTTTGTGTGTGTGTGTGTGTGTGTGTGTGTGTGTGTGTGTGTGTGTGTGTATGCACCTTTGAGTCAGTTTTTGATTCCAGGCAAGTCAAGTCCTACAGTTCTCTTGACAAGAATTTTCAGAAGTGATTTGCTTCCTTCCTGGGGTTGAAGCCGAAGGACTAGTCGAAGATCACCCAGTGAGCTTTGTGGCTAAGGCAGAACTAGAATTCCCAGTCTCCTGGTCTCTAGCCTGGTACTTTAACCACAACGCCAAGCTGACTCTCTGTCTTTATAACTAACTCTGCATAAAAATTCACATTTCAACACAATTTCTAAAAATGAATCTCATTTCAAATAAATGTATCTTCTTTCTACAATTTGAAAATGTAGCTTGTTATGCTTTTTGGCTTCTGGAATATGTCAGAAGAGCAAAAGCAAGAAGTGCCTAAAATCCAATTTTACCCAAGTCAATGAGATCTGAACAGTTTCAAGTGGAATTAATTAATCAACCTTTGATATGCCCAACAGTTTTTTCTGTTTTTATTCATAGAGATGTGTTACAACCAATGAGTTTCTCCTTCAGTTATTTGATATGAAATCTACCAAAAAAAAAAAAAAAAAGATGTGAATTTCATGTGAATTTTCTTATTAAAGTTTGCATATTACATATATTTTAACATCTATTTACCAGTGATGGCGCAGTGCTTACAATGAAGAATGCAGGCTAACTCTACCCACTGACAAGAGTTCGATCCTGACCAGCTCTAGCCTTTTATCTTTCCAAGGTCTGTAAAATGAGGACCCAGATTGTTGGGGGCAATATTCTGACATTGCGAACTGATAGAGTGTTCTGTAAAGCATCTTAAGGGTGGTATATAAATCTAAATGCTATTGCTATATTGCATTTCACAAAACTTTTAGCCTTTCCTACCTTGTTTTATGAGGCATGGGATGTTCTATGAGACATGGGTGTAAATATTGGTTCACCAGAAGGCATATGCCCTGCTGGGATCACCTGAAGGAAGAGTTGTCTCCCTGGATAAGTACCCATACAGGGCTGGGCTGCTAAGACAACTGGAACAACTGGCATCAGTTTAACAAAACCAAATTAGTTGGCCTAAGTTTCAATCAGATTGCATTCAGCTATCCATGGCAATTTTTTTAAAAAATGACATTCTATTACCATTCTTTTCTATTTTTACCTTATGGATAAAGCCAGGGGTAGGCAAGAACCTATTAGTGGGATCTTTGGTGTTCTATAAGCTTGGTGGTCAGTGGTGGGATTTGAAATTTTTTACTACTGGTTCTATGGGCCTGGCTTGGTGGGCGTGGCTTGGATTGGTGGGAGTGGCATGATGGGCATGACAGGGGAAGGATACTGTAAAATCTCCATTCCCACCCCACTCCAGGGGAAGGTTACTGCAAAATCCCCATTTCCTCCCAATCAGCTGGAATTCGGGAGGCAGAGAATAGATGGGGGCGGGGCAAGTCAGTGGTGGTATTTACCGGTTCCCCAAACTACTCAAAATTTCCACTACTGGTTCTCCAGAACTGGTCAGAACCTGCTGAATACCACTCTGTGTCCTTGCAGATGTTTGCTTATCAAACTAACTACCATTATCAGTGAACCACCAAGCTCAGAGAGTGCACCAAGGATCCCACAGTTGAATCTTCAGTTACAAATGTTCTCCTCTATCACTAACCTATTAGTTAGCTGCAACCTGCTCTACCTCCTCCCTCACCCCTCCATAGGCAGGCTTACATCCATGATTAAGAATTATATTTAAATATATGCAACTGTTGAAAAGACCAGCATCTGCCTGTGAAAGGGATTATATTCCCTTTCCATTTTCCAACTTCTCTTCCAATCTAATCTACTGAGTTGGAGAAATCTGGACCTGGGATGAAGGAGGCAGGATATCAAGGAAAAACTACATTTTGTGAATGGAAATGCATTTTCAGGATCTTGGATATAGTCCATAAAGTCTTCGTAGAATATTTTTCAATTAGAAATGATTTCTCAGCCAATGACCGATATTCTTTAGCAAATTTCCGGATTCACTAGAAAAGCCTCTTTCTGATTAGAAGCAGGCTTTTTTTTAATGGGGACAAAAGAGTGTGACCAACAAAGACAGATGGCTATGTTCTCTTTGGAAAAATTAACTAAGCAATTAGCCAGCTGGCTATAACCTGGCTGCTGTTTTGTCTTTGGTTCCACACTATAACATCAGCTCTTCTTTCTTGATTTTCTACCAGTCAGGATTAATTTAATGATGTGTACAAGTTCAAATCATTTTCACTTTCCCAAGCAATTTCCCCAAACTTGGAAGGGGTTACTAATTTCCTTCATGATTTCCTTGTAAATGGAAAGGATTTTTTAAAATTAAACTGCACAAATTGTTATCATTTTGCCTCTGTCTGCAAATGCATAGCACATAACCTGCAGGTGTACCAAGCATGCCATTAACTCCATAACTCATGCTTGGGTGCACTATTCTTAATGTCAGTCACCAAGGTGAAATGTGGGCTCTCTTACATATTGGACAAGTTATTTTTCAAGCATGGAATTATAGAGTTGGAAAAGACCTCAGCAATTATCTGGTTCAGTCCCTTGCTAACTGCAAAATGTCTTAAAACATTTCAAAGTAATGTGGCTTCCCCTTGAAAACTTCTAATGAAACATAGCACCTCATGAGCTGACTGGACTTCTTTTCTTGTTGGAGCAAAACGTTTCATTGCTTATTTAAATCATTTCTTCAGCATACATGTTCCACTTCCCAGTAGCAGGTATTATCAGGAAATATTCTAATTTTTTACCTGAACTAGATTCCCTATAATTTTAACCCATGAGTTCTGATCTTGCTCTCTGAGGAAATAGAAAATAAATCCGTTCTTACTTCAGTGTGACAAGTTTTCAAATACTCAGTCTGCTAATACACTGTATCCAGTGTTTCATTTACCTTTGCTACTGGTTTGCATGCACAGAGGGTATTTGATGATGTCTGGGCAGGTGGGTGGAGCCTCCCACTGCCGCTACTACTAGTTCTCCAGAACCGGGGCGAACTGGGAGCAACTCATCACTGACTGTATCTCCCATCAGCCCTCTCTTCCACAGGCTAAAAATACTCAGGTCATTTAACTATTCCTTACAGAGCTTTAGTTTAGGACCTCTTATCTTGATAGACCTTCTCTAAACTCACTCTTTTGTGACAATGTTCTTTTTAGGACTGAAACTGTCCCAAATTTGCACAATAGTCTTTCTAAGGCACAGCAGTGAGTCCTTTTTTTTTTTTTTTTTTTTTTTTTTTGACAATTTGGACTCCGTGGCTCTTGTTAATAGTCCCATAATGGGACTACAGTGAGATATTTTAAATTTATCTTCTAACCTTCTTTTCTCTAGACTAGTCATACCCAGTCCTTGCAACCATTCTTCATATGTTTTAGTCTCCAACAACAACAACAACAACAACAACAACAACCAAAACACATAGTAAATCCATAATTAAGTCTTGCACTTTCATATCAGTGATGGGTTGCCCCCAGTTCGCACTTGTTCTATAGAACCAGTTGTAAAACCGGTGGGAGACTCCTCCCACTGACCCCGACATCATCAGAACGCTTTTGCGCAGGCACAGAAGAGCACACGCGCACATGCGGCCCCATTGCGTACCAGTAGTAAAGGTAAGTAGAACCCACCCGCTTCATATGTCTTCTCATCCAGTCATAGACATTTAAATAGAGAAAACTGAACATTTTTCTCACTTAAGACACTTCTACATGTCCAATTCTGCTACATGTAAACACCAGTGAATTTTGGGGAAGTAGGACTGAGCCTCATGCTATGTCTGTGGGCATGAGTCTATGTGTGCCAATATGTCACACAATATCTTTTTGTGTATCTATGTGTCCAGTTCCACAGCATGAAAACACCCCAAACACTTCATTGCCTGGCACTAAGGACCCTCTTTGTGCTACATAAAGTGGACATAATTGGCCCAAATGTGTTCGTAAAGTTGAAAAGGCTGTTCTTTGAGAGACGTTAAACTGGTTGCTTTCCTTCTCACCATCTACATTTATATATTTATCTTTTGCCCAGAGCAATTCTGCTGTTGGTAAATAGTTTCAAATATTTCTTTCCTTCAGACCATCTTCCTGCTTCCTGGTCCCCCAAAGTATCATTATGATAATATAAGTGTTTTACAGCAAACCATTCTGCCTCTTCTAGACCTACAATTGAACACCATGTCATGCCACTGATGTAGCATTTAAAAGAAGGAGAACAATCTTTGTTTTTAAAAGGCAAGTGCTTGCCTCAAGGATGCTTAAATTGCTCTTCTGGTTCAAAACACATGGGGATAAAAAAACAACAACCAACTTCCAAGAAAGTATTATCATATCTGAAGCCCTGCAAGTGATACCCAATATTTAATAGGATTTCTGAAGCCTCGGGGGACAAAATGGAAGGGAAGGTGCTAGATTGTGCCCCTTCTTTTGAGGCATTTCACGATGACAGCAGCACTTCTAAATCTCGTACCTGGGGTGCAATGATCCATCAAAATGAATGGATGCAGCACCATCAGGCACGCTCTGCTAAAACAATTCCTGTGGTGGTGATGAGCATCAGCCACCCAGAACGTTTTGACTAGCAACCACAGGGCTGCTGTGAAATGAGTTGGTCACAGATGCCAATTGGTGTGATTTCGGAGATTAGGTGTAGAATACAAATAATTTTCTTTAAATGAATGCGCACTAGAAGACACTGGATGGAAACAGGCCCTAGTTTGGTTTAAACATACCATTTCAGCAGCTGAGATGGGATGCATTGTGTTACATTTAACAAGACGAACTTTATAGTTGAGGAAGAGAAATGCTGAATTCCAAGAACTCAGTTACTTTTATTTAATTATCCTCAGGCTGATTCAAGGTCCAGCTTGAATCGGCTCACAGAAAGATTTAAAATAACAGGATAACAAAAATTAAAGTTAAATAGAAACTTAAAGGAACATAATGTTGCATGAATTCCCAAGCTAAAAGGGCAAAAGTTCCTGACTCACCCAGGAACTACATCACTAGGTTAGTTGACTTCCCAATGCAACTACATCCCTCTGACTCTCTTGGGTGCACATCAGTGATTTAGGAGGATAAGGAATTATTCATAGCATGTTGAACCAAATCTTTGAACTGCTTGTCTTGTCTTGTCTTGTTTTGCCTCTCCCTTCCTTCCTTCCTTCCTTCCTTCCTTCCTTCCTTCCTTCCTTCCTTCCTTCCTTCCTTCTTTCCTTCCTTCCTTCCTTCCTTCCTTCCTTCCTTCTTTCCTTCCTTCCCTCCCTCCCTCCCTCCCTCCCTCCCTCCCTCTGATCAGACATGTGCTGTATTTAATTATAAATACAATGTGTCTGATTAAGTCCAAAGTTTATTTTGCATTGTTATTTTTTTTAATCATGGGTATTTATGACCTTTAGTGCCCATCACTATCATCATTTAACTTCAATTTTTGCATACTAGGAAAAAAAATAATGACTTTGCTCTTTCGTGAAATTCCTAAGAGAGGTGGATTAATATTGCAGTTTAGAGGGAGTATTATAAAGCAGTGCCTTCATTTTTGTTTTCTGCCTTTTAAAAAAACATAAACTGGAAAATGTGAAAACAGGCTGGTTATATTCATATCCACTACCCTTTATAAATTATATCACTGTTCTTTAAAAATATTAGTGCAGGTATATTTTAAATCACATGATAAATCGTTACTTGGTAAGATGATCAACCATGCATAGATTCTATTTGTAAGTGGAATTCTGCCTCCCACCGATAGAATGAATACATCCCAAGATACAAGTGATATGATTTGGCATATCACATGATGTGACACTTCTTAAACTACATGGGTGTTAAATCAGATTTTCTTCCCTAGCAGATGTCCCATTCAGACTTCAGGAATTCAGCTCCTACTATGCGGTCTGAAAATTCTGGGAGTTGAATTATAGAAGGGCCTTTTTAACATTAAATGAAAAACGAGTATATCTACTTTGTAATGCCCTTGAAGGTCAATTGAACAGTAAGGTATAACTATTTCTTATTGTGTTTTTAGAATATCGTATTACCATAACGCTTATTAAGAAGATTAATGCATTGCAGCCTAGCTCAAAATCATTCAGGCATTATGTGATTGGTTTTTCATTAAATATTTCATTACAAATAAATCCCTTGATTATTATACTTTTTCAGACTTTGGGATAATCTTTCTTAAAACAAATTATTTAACAGTACATTGACTTTGAGGTTTGTTGATGGCAAGTGCTGCAAACACAGAATAAACTAGGAAGAATGGGTGTCCAATAGCACCAAATACAGCATGATCTGAATAATTATAGGAGTCAGAAAACCGTCCTATAGTGGAGGAAGGAAAGTGGACTGAAATGCCTTCAGCCAAATTTTATGCATCACATTAGCAGATATTCACAGATTTGTTTCTTTTATAGCCAGGACAATCAAGGCAGCAAGCAACCCGACAAATGTGCAAAAATAAATTAAAAGCAATCCAATTAAGGCATAATTAAAATTCATAAATACAAAGTTCACCCTTAAGAAGGTTAAAAAAGCTAGGCTGGAAAAGCTTATCTTCTTTTCTGAAAAAAAGGAGAGAATGGAAATGGGGGTGGGAGGTGTTTTAAAAGTAATTTAACCTCAAGTTGATTTTCTCAAAGACAAAATTAGTTTTGTTTCCTGAATCATAACACTCATCTATTTCAACTTTTAGTTTACATCTGCACATTTGGCTGCATTTATTTAATGGGATTGGTTCCATTCAAAACCCCTCCAAGAGGGATACTCATATACTCAAAAGATGCTCATTATGTTCATGTGTGTTGGGCCAAGGCCAAAAGATCATTGGACTGGACAGAGGGAAGTTTTGTAAGTGGTACAACACTGAAGATTTTTAAGAAGAGATTGGATAAACACTTGTATGAAATGGTATAGTGTTTCCTGCAGGGGATTGGACTAAAATACCTCCAAGGTCCCTTCCAACTCTTTTATTCTGTTATTCTATGCTGTTATTCTTGGCAATCAGCCTCAGAAATTCTCCCAGCCGTTGGACAGGGCTAAACAAGTCTATGAGAATCCTACTAGTCAAACCCACGGGCTGAATGTGTCACTACACCCACCCCGCAAAGGCAAAAAAACATCTCGATACATCACGATATATCATGTGATGCAATTGAGTTTGACACCCATGATCTATTCTAGAGAAAATGAAGGATTCCTGCTATCAGTTCCATAATAAGGATACATTCCAAGAGACAAGTTGGTCAGGACTGACACCATAAGATGTTGGGAGGTTTCTTGTCAGTAGAAACATCTTATCCAGGCCAAATAGTTTGGACATACTGTGTGTGTGTGTGTGTGTGTGTGTGTGTGTGTGTGTGTGTCCATGTTTTCATGTAGATTTGCTGAGACTAGAAGTTCCCAGCAGAGCAAAATTATCACAAGCCAAGCTCAACACCTCATGACTACATTTTTTTAAAAAAACAAGGTTATAGGATTATCATTGATATCATTATCAGAGAGCAACCTCCCCTCTCTTTTAGCACTGGTGATGTTACCTGTTTGGGAAATGAAATATCTGCAAGAAAACGATTAAGCTCAGACCTCCGATATGGGATTTAATTTACTACTGTTATCTTTTGGGGCAAGTTGAGACCTCTACATCCAACTTATAACCATGGTCTTTTTCATGATCTTCCATTCCACTGCTATGAAGGTTTGACCTTTTTTAGCTTTTTAAAACTAGCTAAGGTCAGCAAGATGTTGCCATCTGCTACAGACAATTGCTATTTATAGTTTTTTAAAATACCTGCAAGCTGAAATTACCCATTGAACATCACATATAATCAACCTTTTACCTCAGAAACTATTCTGATCACTGTTCTCAAATACTTATTCTCCACATAAAAGTAGACTAGCCCAACATTACTGTACAGTTTCTCTTTTTCTTTTTTATTTCAAAGTATACCTGTGGGTTAAAAATATACAGCGCCTCAGTTATTTATTTATTTATTTATTTATTTATTTATTTATTTATTTATTTATTAAATTTAAGGACTACCTGATCTCATTATGATTGGGCCGAGATGTTTAATGCTCCTATTCTTTTTGTGAACTCTGACATCTTCCATGTCCACAAAGATGTAACATATGGGTAGTTCTTGACTTACAATGGCAATTGAGCCCAAAATTTCTGTTGCTAAGCAAGACATTTGTTAATGAAATTTGCCCCATTTTAACGACCTTTCTTGCCACCATTGTTATGTGAATCACTGCAGTTGTTAAATTAGCAACACGCTTGTTAAGTGAATCAGGCTTCCCAATTGAATTTGCTTGTCAGGTTGCAAAAGATGATCACATGACACTGCGACCGTCATAAATATGAATTGGCCAACATCTGAATTTTGATCATGTGATCATGGGGATTCTGCAACGGTTGTGTGAAAAATGGTCATGAGTCACTTTTTTCAGTGCCATTGTAACTTCAAACCAGGGATGAAATGCTACTGCCAGTTCGCCCAAACAGGTAGTAAAAAATGCTACTGGTTCACCGAACCTGTGGTAAAAAAAGTAAAAAAAAAGTTCCGAAGATCAGCTGAGTAACACTGATCTTTTTTTTACTTTTTACTTTTTAAAGCATTTTTAATTATGGGTTCTGGAAAACCGGTTTTCAGATTTCACCACTGCTTCAAATGTTCACTAAATTAACTGTTGTAAATTTAGGAGTACCTGTATCTGCACAGGTTATTATATTGTGTGTGTGAGAGAGAGAGAGAGAGGTGGGAGGAGAGAAAGAGAGGGGGAGGAGAGGGTGGGGAGGGAAAGAGAGAGAGATCAATTGCTTGTATTTTGCCAGTGCTGTAAAAAGAAATGACCGAACAGGTTTTTTTGCCCTTGCAAATCATGGTCTGGATCCAGGAATTAAATTCAATTGGATTGCTCTCTGACTGACTGATATGTGACAAATGACAGATCAGGTGACTTCTGGTCCTCTGGAGAAACTGGCTCATCCCTTTATTTAAAGCTTTGGCCCTCCCTCCAGCATTTGTGCTAATTCCAATATGGACGGAGCTCTAAACCTATCCATACTCCAGGCCAATGCAAAGATATAGTTTAGTGCTAGGAGTGTTCCCAATGTTTTTCTATTTCTCCTCTGCCAGTAATCTGGCTGTAAGGGGCTGCTTTCTGAATAGGCCAAGATTCTCTGAAAAAAGGTGCCTATAATTGCTTTGCCACAGTGCTGCTTAATTTCAGCAATGGCTAATTTAGTATGAAAGCAGTTAGCATTCCTGTTCAAACAGCTGTCAGTTAACATCTCCGGCTGCAGTTGCAATTTGTTAAGTTCATTCTCAAATAATTTGGAAGCAAAGACACTTTGGGTGCCTGTCTGGATCTGAAGTCAAAAGGGACTTCTATGTCTTATAGAAAAACAAACTTTTTTTAAAAAAAATAATAGCTGAATTTAGTTCCCAGAGACTTAGGGGGTCTTTGTCCAAAGACTTCTACTGTAGAAGTAAAGTAGGTATCAGCCAGAATTCAATCCATGGTTTCTCACATCAAAGAGAGGCACTCTAACTTCTGTGCTATTTACCTGCTTGTGTGTGGGGGGGGGGAGGTTGTGTCTGTAAACACACAGATATATATATGAATATTACAGAAGAACCAGTTTGATGTACTGTGGTACCTTGGTACTCAACTGCTTCAAAATTCATCAGAACTCGGTGCATTTTGAAGCAAAAATCTTGCCTCATCTTTCTCTTGGTACTTGAATACAAGGTAGAACTTGCTAGTGTTGGCTGCCTCATGACTCGCTGCTCCTTCTAGAAGAAATAAAGGGTCACATGGTAAATCACATAGTTTGCTCAGTATTTGCTGTTTTTAGTCCTTATTGCATGACGAATCCTGGATGAGTACTGAGGTACCACTGTAGTTCTTAAGAAGTCAGGCTAGAAGTTGGGAAACCATTAGTTTTAGGTCCTATTGAAGGTACAAAGCCAGCTGGATGACTTTGGGCTGCTCACTCTGTCTCAGCCTTAGAAAGGAAGCAACAGCAAGCCATCTCTGAAATCTTGTCAAAAAAGCAGCAAGGATTAGTCCATACAGTCGCTAGAAGTTGACAGTAATCTGAAGGTACAAACAAAAGAACTTTATATGAAATGTATTTATATTTCTATGAGAGTTTAAATTCAGCTGAATGTTTTGGGGGAATGTTACATTTCATGGACATGGATTAGAAGAAATCTCAAAAATGGGTAGCTAGTATCGTAATTCAGAAGGACCAAGCATTTTTTCACCTTCAAAATTGAACATACATGCATAGTTATGTGTCCTGTCCTTTGATCCCAAAAGCTGCCAAATTATTGCATTTATCAGACTAGCATGGGGAGTCGGTACACAATCAGAACCGCTTAGAAGTACCTACACATTGTTAAAAAATTGGTTTGATACCTACTAAATAAATCTGGCTGGTCTAGCCTAATGGCACATTGCTCTCTTAGAAAGGCAGGGAAAGAAGTAGTGACATCAAGTGTCACACAGTCTTTCTGATATTCCTGCAAGGTCCCCGTCACCCCCCCCCCATTAAATAGGCACAGCTTGTGCCACGCTCAGCTTCGGCTGCAATCATCAGCAATTGTAGGAAATATAGATCACTGCAATCAATGCACTGTGCTTCCCAGTAAATGGCTTTAGGATCAGGTGCCTATTAGACATTCCTGTCATGAGTGCGGGGCCTGGTCGAACTCTTCCTGTGCCTGCTGAAATGGTTCCATTCCCTTCATTTAGATGTGTGTTTCTACATCTACAATTTGCTCCAGCAGTTGAACTAAGTTTGACCTCTTCATTATATACTGATGTGTGGGGCTCTTTTATATTATCTGGGCTCTTACAGACATTTTCTGTGACTAGAATGAGCTATAACCTTTCACTAGCCAGCTGTGTTAACAAGGACTCCTTTTGCTCTCTCTCTCTCAATAACATTGTTGCTGAAGGTGTTACAGAGCATCTAAGTCACTGGTTTTTCTTCAAGTCGTTAAAGAGAATAATTTCCTGAATCAGGCTCTGAGTCCGTATTGTCTGATATTTTGACCAACGAGATTTCTTCAGAATCTGAAACAAAGCTCTTATCTCTGCAATTTAGGATTCTTTTATAATAGAGGTCTAGCAATTCGGCCCAGCACTGTGTTTCCCAGTCTCAGCTATTTTAAGATGTGTGGACTTCAACTCCCAGGATTCACCAGTTGACATGCTGACTGGAGAATTCTGGGGGTCGAAGTCTACCCATCTTAAAGCTGCTGAAGACGAGATTCAATGCTTTAGAACAATGCACTTAGAGCAGAGCTGTCAAACTCCTGGCCCACAGGCTGGATGTGTCACACGCTAACCACGCCCATGCCCGGTTTAGCGAAGGGGGGAAAAGTCCCGAAACATCACATGACTCCACTATGACAATGTGAGTTTGTCATCCATGACTTAGAACATTCAGTGCCTACCCTCTGAGTATTGCAGAACCCTTATTGTATAACAAAGGGTGAGGAGGCAGAAAGCTCATTGGTTTAGGACTGTGCATTTTAGTCTCCTTTTAGCTAAAAACTCAATTTACTAGGCCAGTAAATAGCTTCCAGCTTAATTTATCTTATAAACTTATAGCCAGGATAAAACAGGCAGAAAAAGGAAAAGTGGAATTATTATTATATTGTATTAACAGTAACCAAGAGTTTGTATTCTGATAGTTGAGGTTTGGGTGTCCTGCTAAGCTGTGCTTTGGGTTAAGCAAATAAAAGACATCCATTCAATGTTTGAATCCGCCTCTTCGTATATTATCTCCCGATAAGCCGTACTCTAGAATACTACTTATTTATACATATGGTCATTGCCAATACTTTATGTTGGCTGATTTAAAATCTAAAGGCTTACAAAGCATATTTTTTGGGAAAAGATTACGAAATAAAGATTAACCAGTTGAATTATTAATAAGATGAAGAAATGCCCAGGTTTTAGCCCATTTCAGATCCATTGAATTTTTTTCAGTCTTTTTTTTTTTTTTTTTTTTTTTTTGCACTGATCAGTGAGTTTGAAACTATATGGAGCAAATTGACATCACTCTAATGCATTTGTTATTGCGGATGCATGTTTGAATTGGTTTTTATCCCCCTTCCCACCCAAAAAACCCCACTTGGATATCTTTCTTGGTTAAGAATTGAAGCCCTACATTCCAAGAAATGTGGAAAGTGGAGAAAAATACCCTCTGATTCAGGAATTCACTAGGCAAATATATATTACATTGTTCTATTCAAATCCTAACCAAACAACCTCCTTGGGCATTGCAAAAATTAATGTATAAAACACACACAGTCTAGAGGTCTAATACAACAATGTGTACTAGAGAGAAATCAAATAAAGCCTGGCAAAATAAAAATGGCATTGCTAATGAAAGAACCCTTGTCTGCAGGAATGATGTACCATTTTAATTCTTAGCAGCCTTAGATGCTTTAGACCAGGGGTGTCAAACTCTATATCATTGAGGGCCGCAACTTGGTTGTGTTTGACCTTGGGGCGGGAGGGGGTCGGCTGGGCGCACAGCCCTCCTGATCTTTGTTTTCACTGGCAGAGTGCTGCAGGAGGCCATCACAGCTGAAACAGAGGGCCTTCTGTGACGGCCTCTTGCAGCACTCTGCCAGCAAAAACGGAGCTCGGGAGGGTCGTGTATGGCCCTCCTGAGCTCCATTTTCTCTAGCATAGGACTGCAGGCTGGTTCTTTGCTGTTCCAGGGCAGCCCCATGAACCAGATCTAAGTACCCCGCTGGCTGGATCTGGCCTGTGGGCCTTGGGTTTGACACCCTTTGGTTTAGACACACTGTGTTGGAACAACATACCGAAAATCCTTGATTTATGAGCACAGTTGGGACCAGACTACTATTGTTAAGCAATAGCAATAGCACTTACATTTATATACTGCTTCACAGTGCTTTACTGCCCTCTCTAAGCAGTTTTACAGAGTCAGCATATTGCCCCCAACAATCTAGGTCCTCATTTTACGGACCTCAGAAGGATGGAAGGCTGATCTCCACTGCTGCCACCAACTGGTGTGCTAGGCAATGAGGCTCACCAGTTTGCAGAATTCCAGAAAATGTAGAAAAGGGCTCTTATGAGCCAGTGAAAACTGGCTCCAAAACACCGCAGGTTGGGCAGCATGAATGAGGAGTAGGAGATTGCCGGGTTGACACCAGATCTGAAAGATTTCTTTTCAATCATGTTCAAAGCATGCACAGCTCTAATATTTTGGAAAACCGTGTAAAAAAGCTGTCTGTATGTTTTGGTAATTATATAAACAGCAGTAGGTATCAGGTAAAGCTTATTAAGTAAATTGCATTTAAGATTACAGGAAGTTTTCCTTTTCTGTTTACAAGTTCACTGGATTTGTAGGGGAACACACTACCCTACATATCATCAAAATACCTAAAGTCAGAGTGCTTTGATGGGTCTATTTTCTAAGAATTTTCTTTTAAATTCTTGCAATAATCTGGATGTAGACCCATTGAAGCACTATTGCTCTAGGTATTTTGATGATTTACAGAAATATTCTAACGTGTCATTGATTCTATCACACCCCTGTATTTGCAGGCAGTGGGGTTGCTATCCCAAAGATAAGAGAGCTGTTAAGGCTGCATGAAACCTCAACTTTTTGTCTAATAGCCACATGGAGAAAAGGAGAAAGTTGTGATCACATGACTACCGTATTGACTTTTTTTGAAACCTTTTCCATAGACCCACTGCAATGATTAGAAACTTCTGATTAGAAATTAAGGGTGGGGGGAGCCAGTGCTGTTGTCTCACTCTTACATGGAGAAGAAAACCTTAAGGTGAAGCACAAGGACCTTTCTACAAAAGGGTCGTAAAAATGGGAGCTTTTTATTTTTTTCATTTTCTCTCTCTCTCAATTTCAGGGGAAAAAATGTTTTGCCTAAATATTAAGGGAAAATTGGGATCACTTTCCTAACTGCACAAGCTGGTAGGCATTCCTTCAATAGGCAATCTCAAGAATAAGTTGGAGAATATTTTGTCCTGGATATTTTTATGTGCAACTTTGCAAATTCTGAAATAAGGAGTTTCATTAGATAGGTGCCCATGAACTTGTTAGCTCTGTGACATTTTGAGTTACCATCATCTTAAAAAGTGTTCATAGAGATACTATATTAAGAGTGCATTTGTAATCACCTGCCATTACACGGAGATATGCTGATAGCTGATAATTTTGCTTGGCTGGCTTAAACTAACTGGGAGATGGAATAAATTCAAAATTTTCAACACTGAAAAAATATTAGGCCCCTCTGTTTCACAGGCATGTAGTTTACTCAATGTTATTGTACAGTTTTAAATTTTCACTGGAAAATGCACTCAGTTGCAACAGAAAATGAATCTAAAGAATTTAGTGGGACAAGGTGAATGAAGTTCATTTAATTAAAATCCTGCTAGAGGGTGGGTGACTTGAGTAGATCAATTTTTAAGTTAATGGAAATTATACACTGATATTCAGACTTAAATTTCTGCATCTAATTGAGGAGTATAACAAATGTGGCTACTTGTATATTTATGAAACATTCAATACACTTTTAAAACACTAAGATTCTTTTTTTAAAAAGGCAAGTTGTGCCATGCACTTTCAGACTATCAATACTAGATATATAACATAGAGTTCAACACTTAACTCTAATTGAAGTGGCAACACAGTGGGAGATCAATGAATAATTTAATGGCTTCAGGGTATGAAAAAGCTGGCTTATAAAAATTGCCTCTTTGCTAATGAATCGTCTCTCTCTCTAGTAGGTCTGTGCACAGAAATGGACAAAGGTAACTGGAAGAAGGGCCTCTTGGCCAAGAACCTGTGTCCTTCAGGACAATTTAGAAGATCTAGAATCATCCAGATTTAGCCCTTCATTACCTTTTTTTATTTTCTGGCTTCAGAAAGCAGATTCAGAGGGTACCTCACACAGGGAGTGAAGGGCCTCATTAAATGTGTTTGTATTCATGTATCTATATTTACAGAATAAATCTAATAATTATTTGTCTGTTTATATATACATATGCATATGCATATACACGTATATACATACATACATACATACATACATACATACATACATATCCAACCTAGAATGGATGGATGGATCGATGGATGGATGGATAGCAGCATATATTTATTTACTTATTGGCAACATTTCTAAGTCACTCCCCACTTCCCCCAAATGCCTTACAATAATCTACTTCAGTCAATTTTATATTTTTAGCATTTAATTGGCATTTTTGAAGCAGATTTTATGACACTTAAGATGATGATTTTTTGCTTGATTGTATTAACATCAAAAAGTGGAAGAGATATGAAAATAATGATAACCTAGAGACTTGTATCTATCTTAACCTGGGGTGGAGTGCAAAAAGGAGGCAAGCACGTCAGATGATGCTCCATTCAGTTTTCTGTTTTACCCAGATAAAGAATAGAAAAATCTAGAACAGGCATGTCCACTGGACAGCTAGTAAGGTGGCCCCCCAAGATTATAAACATTTAAAGGGGGTTTGTTATTTATATACATTAACTATATTATATATTTTATATGTGGCCCAAGACAATTCCTCTTCAAGCAAACCAAAAGGTTGGACAACCATGATCTAGATGAAGGACTGTAGCAATGAGGCTTCTCTACTTTGGATTTCTCTGATTTGTTCCTCAAGTGCTCTATGTCAGCTCCCAAAGGAACTTTCTCTCTGCACCCATACATATTACATAGTATTCTCATTTCATAGCTCCTGCTTTAGAGTTAATAGCATTAAATATTTGAATTCTGATTAATTAGAGATTAGATAGGTTGTCATAGGAAGGGAAAGAGCTGTCTTTCTCCTGGACTTTCCACTTAGATATCAGATGCACAGTCTTATGTTTTTGTAGAACGGGCAGAGAAGTCACTGTCTTTTCCTCCCCATGTAACTTTTTGGTGACAGGAACATGGGTAATCTCCAGTTGTTTGGAGTGAACTTCTTCCTCAGTTACTGTGATTTGAGCATCAGTGATGACAGCAGTGACAGGCACAATTTGCCACCTTTTCCAATCTGCCATGTTGCTCAGCAGGGTTTATGACAGAGGTGGTCTTGCAAGGTACATAATAGCATCTTCCAACTCACATTTCATTCTGTCCCCCCAAAGCCCACTATATTAAGTTGTTCATCTCAGCATCTGCCTCTGCTGAAGATGGTTGCTTGGCGATAGATACACTTAGAAAGAAGTCTGGAAGTAGAGTGTAATTTTAGAGAGGGATGACCTTATCTTAGACCAAAAGTCTGGTGGTTCCCAGGTGGTTTCCATCTCAGAAATGTTTTGGGACACTAATTTGTAATTTTAGTAGAAAAGAGTCATGAGGCACCCTCATTATTTTCTGAGCCCAAAAAGCCTGCTTCGAATCAAAAGAGTGACATGTCATGAGGATGTAAATGATTGTGAGAATGCATAATTCATGAAAATATAGTTTTTGAAAAGTGCAGTGGATTCAGGACCCCCTTTCAAGATTTTTGACTAAACTACTTTGTTCCCACATACAAGTAGTCCTCAACTTATGATCAAAATTGACCCTAAAATTTACTAAATGTTACTAAGTAGACAGTTAAGTGAGTTTTGCCCAATTTTATAACCTTTCTTGCCACAGTTCTTAAGTGAGTCATTGTAATTGTTAAGTTAGTAACGCAACTGTAAAGTGAATCTGACTTACCAATTTGCTTATCAGAATGTTCTAGAAAGCGATCACATGAACCTGGAGCATGCAACCAACATAAATATGAGCCAGTTGGCAAGCATCCAAATTTTGATCATCTGACCATGGAGATGGTGCAACATCATGTGAAAAATGGTCATAAATAACCTTTTTCAGTGTATTTGTAATCTTGAACAGTCATTAAGCAAAAGTTATAAGTTGAGGACTATCTGTAATCTGTTTTCATTTTATGGTCCAGCATAATTTCTTAATTATGCTTACTTTGATGACACCAGCTGTACATCTCCATCCCTGGCCACCCCAACGATGTCTCTGAAGTAATGTCCCGGTGCTTGGAGGCTGTGCGGATCTGGATGGGGAGAAACCGGCTCAAACTCAACCCTTCCAAGACTGAGTGGCTGTGGTTCCCGACATCCCAATATAGTCAGATGACTCCATCTCTGACTATTGGGGGAGAGTCTTTGGCCCCCTCAGAGAGGGCTCGCAATCTGAGAGTCCTTCTGGATACGCAGCTGTCCTTGGAGGAACATCTGACGGCTGTTGCCAGGGAGACTTTTGGTCAGGTTCGCCTGATCCGCCAGTTTCTGGATTGGGATTCCCTGTGCACAGTCACTGATGCCCTCGTCACCTCTCGCCTGGACTACTGCAACGCTTTCTACATGGGGCTCCCCTTGAAGAGCACCCGGAGGCTCCAACTGGTCCAGAATGCAGCCGCGCAGGTAGTCATGGGAGCTGTATGGTGCTCCCATACAACACCTCTCCTCTGTGAGCTGCACTGGCTCCCAGTGGTCTTCCGGGTGTGCTTCAAGGTGTTGGTTATCACCTTTAAAGCGCTCCATAGCATAAGACCTAGTTATCTTCAAGACCGCCTGCTGCTACTGACGGCCTCCCATCGACCTGTGCGCTCCCACAGAGAGGGTTCCTCGGGGTGCCATCAGCCAAACAATGCACGCTGGTGACCCCCAGGGGAGGGCCTTCTCTGTGGGGGCACCTACCCTCTGGAATCAGCTGCCCCCAGAGTTAAAGAGAATCCAAGACCTCGGTGCCTTCTGTCATGCCCTTAAAACCTTCTTTTTCCAGCAAGCCAGGCTGGCCTAACACTTTTAAAAATGTTTTTAATTGTTTCTTATTATTTTTAATCAAGGGGCCAAATTTATATATATCTTTTTAATTGTATTTTAATGTTTGTAGTTTATGTTTTTACTTGGCTGTTCACCGCCCTGAGTCCTCAGGGAGAAGGGTGGTATACAAATTTAAAAATAAATAAATAAATAAATAAATTTATTTCATCCTTATCTCAACAAGTCCAGAAAGATTTCTTTTATGGAAGTGATAATACCATACTGAATATTTGAGAAGTTCAGGAGGATATTCAACCAATACAACATACATGCACACTTTAAACCCAACAATACACTAAGGCAGAAGCTTGTCCGACCCAAGGATAAAACACAGAGACACAAACTGAGCAACATATATGCAGTACAGTGCAGTGAGAAATATATAGATCTGTACATTTGGGAAACAAAACAACTATGTCATAAATGCATGGCACAACAAACCCATCAGGACAAGATTCAGCAGTCCATCTGCATTTAAAAGACAAAGGCCACTCTTTTGAAGATAGCAAAGTTCACATTTTGGACAGAGAGGACCGCTAGTTTGAAAGAGGAGTCAAAGAGGCCATCTATGTCAAAATTGAACATCCCTCTCTCAGCAGAGGGGGAAGGATACAACATTGTCTATCCCCAGTCTACAACACAGTCCTTTTAGCAGTACCTAGAAGGCTCCATACATCTTTGCAGTACTCAGGTAACCCTGAGGACACACATAAACCTCCAAGTGGCCTCAATGACTCTGTAAAAGAATGCAAATGACCAGGTGTCTGCAAGGAGTATAAATCCTTTCATTCCCCACCATCCATTCCCCACCATCCAGAGCTGAAGAAGCTTCTTAGATGAAAAGCGAAATGTCTTTAAAGAAAAAAAAAAGCAAGTCCAGTTGTCTCTTGAAAAAGCACCTTTGAGACATGATGCTATCACCTGTCTTTCCATACCACAAAATCTGGAAAAAGGGATAGAGGCAAGCATGAGGTAAAAGGTACACTACTGGATATTATGTCTAAATAGTGGAAGATATATTAAAAAGGGGTTACACTGAAGGAATTTACATTTTAAATAGATGAACATTTTTTGAAAGAAAGATTATACTTCAAAGTTAATTCCATTGTCCTTGTGAAGTCGAAGAACTATAAAAAAAAGACAAACGTTCTGTAGGCTTATGGGACAGGAAAGAACATGCAAATATATATTTGAACAGCTGAAGTAGACATTTTATGATTAGATCTCATCCGTTCCATCCACATATCTCTTTTCCTGTCTCAAAACCAACATTTTTAAAAATTCAAGCTGACCTGATAGTATTCTTCACTTTCTTACTGTCTGCATATCTGCTAGTAAACATTTGTTTCCCTTTATTATTTGAAAAAAAAAATCACAATTGTATTTTTTATCTAATCAGCATTCATTTTTTTATTTACTGCTGACAGCTATGTCCAAAATCCCTACTAAACCAGTCTGAGTTATCAACATCTGCTCCAAATTATTTATTTCTTTTGCTTTGCAGAAAATTGGCTGTTCTAATATCCTTGAGAGGTGGATAATTGTAATTATCTATGATGCTGTGTAGACTTAATGGCTCAGCAATTCCTGGTGGGGGGGGGTTGATCTATATTTATTTATTTTGTTCCACAATCTATCGTAGGTCACACTTGTGCTCAGGAATAGAAGCAGCAAATTTTGTCTATAATTTTATTTCTGGCATTGCCAATTTAAGGACTTCCAATTTTAACAAATCTGGAGCTTGCCACATTTAAAGAATGGTCTGATGGATACTAGACAAGATGGATTTTTCACAGACTTTGGTGGGAGACTTTAAAGAAGGAAATAAGGAAATGACAGCACTTTAATGGTGAGTTTCCTTTCTTTTTGTAAAATAATAATAATAATAATAATAATAATAATAATAATAATAATAATAATAATAATAATAAATATAGTCCCAATTGTAATTGAGCCCTTGAAGCAATACCCAAAGGGCTACCCCACTATTTAGAAATTCTAAATTTACCAGACTTGAACATTTTGATTCTACAAAAAACCACCTTACTCGGAACAACTTACATCCTCCGACGATACCTTAACAGTTCCTAGGTCCTTGATTAGGACTCGAGCTGCTGAGCTATTAGCCAGCTTCAAAGGCTGTGAATCTCACTACAGATTAAATAATAATAATAATAATAATAATAATAATAATAATAATAATAATAATAATTCCTGCTGAGCTATTAACCAGCCTCAAAGGCTGTGAATCTCACTACAGATATAATAATAATAATAATAATAATAATAATAATAATAATAATAATAATAATAATAATAATATAATTCCATCAGTTGAACAGAAGAACCGGCATAAATGCACTGAATTTTCTCTTTAGACTTTTACTCTTTGTTGTGTCCTCACAGTTACGGCTCTAATTCTGCTGATGAGCTCGTCCTGATCCGCAGCCGCGATCAGGACGTCATCAAAATAAGGGATTACCCCAGGTAGCCCATGGAGCAACCGCTCCATGAGGCTTTGAAAAATTCCAGGGGTGACACTGACCCCAAATTGCAAACGGGTGCATTTGAATGCCCCGCGATGGGTAATAATGGTTTGGGCCAAGGCTGTGGCTTCATCCACGGGAAGCCGTTGATATGCTTGGGCCAAATCCAGCTTCGCGAAAACACGCCCTTGGCCCAAAGAGTGGAAGACATGCTGAACTACTGGAACTGGGTAGTTATTTGCCTGCAATGCCCTATTTATGGTCGCCTTATAATCAGCACATATCCTAATAGACCCGTCTTGTTTGAGGGGAATTACAATAGGGGTTTCCCAATTTAAGTGGTCAATTGGCACGAGACCCCTTGGGCACTCTGTTACTCTGCTACTGATGCTATTCTGTCCAGACTGCTGGACTGGGTGCGCAGGGGCTGGCCGATTTTCGAGGGGTCCCCCGAATTGTTGCCCTATTATCGGAGGCAACATGAATTATCCGTTCTGAAAGGTTGCCTTTTGTGGGGTCATAGGGTTATTGTGCCATCTAGCCTAAGGACCAGGGTTCTGACACGACTCCACGATGCCCACCCGGGTATCGTGCGCATGAAGTCCTTGGCCCGCAGCTACGTGTGGTGGCCTGGGATTGAACAGGATGTTGAGGAATGGGTGGCCCGTTGTCAGGCCTGCCAGCTGTCCCGGCCGGCTCCTCCTTTGGCTCCCGTCCGTGAGTGGGAAATACCTAGCACTCCATGGTCTAGGGTGCACGTGGATTTGGCGGGCCCTTTCTTTGGGAAGATGTTCATGATCCTGGTAGATGCCCATTCCAAGTGGGTGGAATTGGCTGTTATGTCATCCACCACGACTGAAACTGTAGTACAGGTCTTAGAGGGATGGTTCGCTTCCCATGGGTTACCTGATGTGTTAGTTACTGACAATGGCCCGCAGTTCACTTCGGCCCCCTTCCAGCTGTTTCTTTCCAAATTGGGCATCCAACATGCCCAGACGGCGTCCAGCCATCCAGCCGCTAACGGCCTGGCTGAAAGAGCCATCAGATCAGCTAAAGACGCATTACGGCATCTGGGCCCCACAAATTGGCACTATAAGATTTGCCAGTACCTCTTGGCTCAGCACACTACTCCTTGCATGACCACTAAATTCAGTCCCGCCAAATTGCTAATTGTAGGCACCTGCGTACCACTCTGGACCGTTTGCACCCTAGTTATGTCCAGGGCCAGCGCGGGGATACGGTGTCATGGACCTTCGCAATCGGCGATCCCGTCTATGCCATGAACTTCGGGTCCGAGGTTAGATGGATTCCGGGACATATAGCTCAACTAACCGGACCCTATTCTTATAGGGTTGTGCTCAGCGATGGCAGAGAGTGGCGCTGCCATATAGACCAGCTCTGGTGCAGGAGTCTCGATGGGAACCTCTCTTCCACCATGCCGGAAAGCCCACTGAAGCCCTTCCGAACCGGCCCGACATCAGTCTGCCAACTCGCACCGAACCACCCCCGCCGGAGGTCTTACCGGAGGATCCGGGCTGCGTACCAGCAACTGTTAGTCCGGACATTGAAGCAGCTCCAGCTGGGTCAGAAGTTCCGGGGTCGGTCCCGCCCCCTTCGCCGGTCGGGCTCGCACCTCGCAGATCGGGGCGGATTCGGCGCCGGCCAGCATATTTAGCAGATTACGCATGCGCGGTCCAGGTGGGAAGGAGTGTTGTGTCCTCACAGTTACGGCTTCCCTCCATGGGGCCATGTTGCCAGCCAGCGCTGATTGGTTTAGGCGCAGCACTGAAATAAGCGGGAGATTCCTAACTATCTGATTGGTTGATGCCTGACAGCTCTAGTTCTTAAGGAGCTGTCTGTTGTTCTGTTGGTGTTCTTTAACTCTCCGCAGCTGTTAGTGCGGATGTTTTTATGTTAATAAAGTTGGTGTTCCGCACCTATGCCTCAGCCTCTCTGTCAGCAGCAGATTTAATACTCTTTGTGATAATATTTCCAAACAGGCCTCCACATTTCTAAACAACTCCCAGATTGTCAAGGAGATACAGAAAATTCTAACTCTTTGCTGACACCTTATGGTTTTATAGATTTTTGCAGCCCGGCTTTGATAGCATCATTCCCCAAATCAACCAAAAATGAATCTTGGTCTTGCCTATTTTTGACAAGTTTGTGCAAAGCTTGTTGTGGCTTTTGAGTGAAGAGCAGCTGTACATTCCTTGTTCAGCAATATGTCAAGCCAAACATATTCTTAGACATGGACTAGTGAACTCACAAATCGAAGGCTGGAAAAGTCATCATATGAATCCTCTCAGGAGAATGATAAGCTGACAGACCAAAAGGAAGAGGACAAAGAAAACATTAAGGCTTCAATTTCTAAAGCTAACAAACAAAGCATAAAGAGAAAGCTATGCCAAGAGAGCTTTCTCTCTCTAGGATCACTCTCCATTTCCTGCTGTTGGAAGATGAGACTACAATCCAGGCTGTGTGATATGAAATGCTAATATGACCCAAATGCATTGAACTATATAATCCATAGCCTTTAGGAAGGTCTCTCATCTTCACACCTGGGAGCATATTCTTGTTCTACTCCCTGACTGATTTTGCTAGTAAAATCAGGTAGCTCCTGCCTCTAACCACAAGTTAGCATCACATACAAGAGCATCTCTTGTTCTGCGTATCTCCTGGGGTTGCCTTTGATTTGGAGTTGGGGTCAGACGGGATCAGGACAATGTTAAAGCTGATATTGCCATGTATTTAGATCCAGGCAGCAACCTGGAAGTGTGGGTGTGTGGGTATTAGGGGGAATACTCCATTGATATTTTTAAAAAAGTTAAAAGCAGCTAAATGAGAGGCTAGCAAGTGGTGAGAATAATTTCTTCAGCTTAATTGATTAGAGAGTTAATCAGAGTCCCACAATAGTGAGAAAAGTAGATGGCTCACCTGCTGAGTTGCTGATAGGATTGCTATGATTCTTTTTTTTTTTCATTTTATTTTTTATGCTAGGAAATGACCTAAGCTATTTAAAATGCTTAATTTGTAAAATTAGGCAAAGCTTTCTCTGGCAATGGGAGGATAGAACAAATAATCCATCCTGATCCTCATTGAACATTTGTTGTGGTGGTTTTTCTTCCTCCAAGGACAGTCCCAGTCAGTTGGTGCAGAGTAGAGATCTAACTGTCAGGTTCCAATTAATGTACTCATCATAAATCAAACTCCGAGGTATTTCAGTTCCTCAAAGAATAAATTTATTTAGATACATCATCTTGACATGAACTGGTGGAAAGCCAGTACTAAAGGTTCCCGTGCTTTCCATTCCACTTAAAGTAAGAGTTTCTCATTTTTCCAAAACAATATGTCACACTGTCCAATCGTGACAAGAGCTGGTTGCTTGGCGACATCTCTCCTTCTCCTCTGGCCATCCAGCTATTAGAATCTGACTCATCAGTTAACTATGATGTTTTGGCTGATGACTCCATCTACCTCTGCTCTCCCCCTTCAGTTCCAACTTGTGTCAATCTAAATTCATGTGAGAATAACCCATGATAGAAACAACCCCGCAGCCTGGTCAGATTCAGGCATGACACTTAAAGCCATTAAAGTTATGTCTCAGTGGAGAGGCTGGGAGAATATATTTTAACTCAAATCTAACAAGACCATCGATTGTGGACTTTAGAGCCCATTTCTCTATATCTGGGGACTTTCCATATTAGTTTTGGATGGAACTGTACTGCTCCTGTAGGATCTGGTATGCAACTTTGTGGTCCTCCTAAACTCTCCAAGGGGAAAAGCAAAACCAAAAATACTCTTCTCAGTAAGGAAGACAGATATCTCTATTTCTTCATATAGTCAAGGATCAGTTTGCTGTTTAAGAACTGAGTTATGTTTTTAATGTATCTCATTATGAATATTTTTGCTGTTTCTCTGATCCATTTGTTCTGATTATCTTCCTCCCTTCCTCCCTCCCTCCCTCCCTCCCCTGTCTTAGATTCCATCTTCTTCAACATTTTCTTTTCAGGATAAATTGGTGTATTGTAACAATTGACTGATTAGGCACAGAAAACCAGAAAAGGATATTTTCACAACATGAGTTAGATCCAGAAGAAATAAGTACACTAGGCAAAAGTTAAAACTCATGGTATTGCTTCAACACCTCATGGTATTGAACAACACCTAAATTATAATGGAAGCCTTTGTAGGCAAAAATGTGCCTTAGAACTGTAAGTTCTGAAACTTTTGAATCCTGCCACCTATAAGGAAGATTTGGAGCTCATCTTGTCAATGGGCTGAACACAGCATAAATATGTTCTGCTCACCATTTTTAAAAGTCTTACCCTCATAATGTTGCATTTGTCTCGCTCCTAGTCCACAGTGCAGAAAACCTAAATTCAGAGATAGCTGTTTCAGGTTAAGATCAATATTTTCCCTCTGACAAATCTTCTAAGAAGCCTTGTTAACAATGTGAAAGGTGTTGGGACTAGGATTTGCTCAGCTTTTCCTGATCATGAAACTGTGTCAAGGCATTCCCTCTCTTTTTCAGTTTCTGGGCACTGTTTTTATAGTCATTTTGTGTTGGGCCACAGAAGAGGCTGGACATCTGCTTTTGCAGAAGCTTTTGCTGGATTGGCGCTCTGAAAAAATGCCAGTTAAACATTACGGGGAATCCTTGTATAGAAACATTTATTGACCATCTGAAAATGGGCAGGATGAGGCCATTTACAGAGAAGGCATGTGGTCACATTTCCTATGGATTTTAGCCATTATGTATTATAAGGGTGGGGGTTTTTTTTTTTTTGGTGGTGTTGTTTTGTCTCATTATTTCCACATGATTCTGGACACATGATCTTGTAGGCTATGGAGAGAAAAAAAAAACCCAAGCCTGGAAAGCAGTCTGGATGGTTTGGCCCAATCCTCACTATTTTCTGAAAGCAATTTGTCACATTTTCTGAATCAATTGGAAGAAGCAAGTCAACACTGATAATTGCAAAGCTTTTTAAAGAAACAAAATGCCGCAAAGAAAAGCCAATATTCCAACATTTGACAAGACTGGTCCTTGAAAGAAATAGGATGCATATCTGAAGAATCAGAAGAGTCTACTCATGACAAGCACTTAGCTAGTATGAGTATTGAACAAATAAACAATCCTCCACAGAGTTGAAGACAGCTATAGATGGACTTTCATCTTGTTCTAACAGTTATATTTGGTTTCATTAATCAAATAAACAAACTAACAACATTAATTGCTGTAAGTGCCTAATCTATAGCAGAAGTTGTGCTTTCCAGATAATATTTGTTTGCAATTTCTTTGATTCATCAGATTATTTGTTCTACAACAATGCTGTTGCTTTTTTTAAAAAAAAGCAAGAGCACATACCAGCAATGAATAAAATTATGCAGATTGTGTTTCAACCTGCGTTTCTGGAGATGTGTTTCAATCTGCGTTTCTGGAGGGGAAGCTGCAATCTGTGTTTCAGCTTCCCCCTCCAGTTAGAACTGTTTCTTTTCTTTTTTCTTTTTTCTTTTTTTTCTTTTTTCTTTTTTCTTTTTCTTTTCTTTTTTTTTCTTTTCTTTTTTTGTTAAACTGAAATAGGCAACTCAGGCAGCTGATTTAAAGTGTAATAAAAAGGTAGCGTACCGTTATTTATTTTTAAGAGTCAGATTACTTATTTATTTATATTACTTACTTATATGAACATTATGTTCGAAAACCAAGTAGAGTCCCTACCTAGTATGCCTTGCCAGGAATTTCTCTTTGTGGTGTACTTCAGAAGCCTGCCAAGGTCTCTCAGCAGTCATAATTAAAAGCCTTAATTAATACATCAATAGCAGTTTTGCTCTTGGACTGTTGTTTGGATTTGAGGAGGCAGGGAGGAGAAGGAAGAAGCTTACATCAGGGTCTTCCTTCCTTAGTGAACAACTAAGTAATAACTAACTCCTTTCTTAGTGGACAACCAACTAAATATGAACCAGTAGTGCCCAGCAGCAGCCAAAAAAGCCAATGCAATCCTAAATTGCATTAACAGAGGGATACAATAAAGATCAAGTGAGGTACTAATACCACCCTATAAAGCCTTAGTAAGACCACACCTAGAGTACTGCATCCAGTTTTGGTCACCACACTATAAAAAAGATGTTGCGATTCTAGAAAAAGTGCAGAGGAGAGCAACCAGGATGATTAGGGGATTGGAGGCTAAAATAGATGATGAACGATTGCAGGAACTGGGCATGGCTAGTCTAGTGAAGAGAAGGACCAGGGGAGAAATGATGGCAGTTTTCCCATATTTGAGGGGCTGCCACAGAGAGGAAGGGGTCAAGCTATTTTCCAAAGCACCTGAGGACCAGACAAGGAATAATAGATGGAAACTGATCAAGGAGAGATTCAACCTGGAAATAAGAAGGAACTTTCTGACAGTGAGAAAAATCAACCAATGGAACAACTTGCCTTTGGTTGTTGTGGGAGCTTCATCACTTGAGACTTTCAAGAAAAGATTGGACTGCCATTTATCAGAAATGGTGTAGGGTCTCCTACTTAGGCAGGGGGTTGGACTAGATGACCTGTAAGGTCCCTTCCAACTCTGTTAATCTGTTATCTGTTATCTTTTTATCATCAGTTCAAAAACTCTGTAAAGAAGTTGAGGCGAGAGAAAGTGAAAGTGCCAAAACTATTCTGACCACACATCCCATGCATTCTCCCCAAACAGTTGTTGGGGGGAGCGCAGAGAGATGTGCCCATTTGCGATAAATACATCACCCCAAGCATGAGCAGGAGAAAACAGCCATTTACAAAGGTTCAGACCAGTGGTAGAATTCAATTTTTTTTACTACTGGTTCTGTGGGCATGGTGTGGCTTGGTGGGTGTGGCTTGGTGGGCATGGTAGGGGAAGGATACTGCAAAATCTCCATTCCCTCCCCACTCCTGGGGGAAGGATATTGCAAAATCTCCATTCCTACCCCGCTCTGGGACCAGCCAGAGATGGTATTTGCCAGTTTTCCGAACAACTCAAAATTTCCGCTACCAGTTCTCCGAACTACTCAAAATTTCCGCTACTCGAGAATTTCCATTTCTCCAGAATCTGTCAGAACCTGTTGGATTTCACCCCTGGATGGGGGCAAACAAAACAGAGCAGAAAGATTTTAGAAGATAGTGATGGAAAGAGAAATGAATAGTAGAGATAACAGCTAGAAACAAGGGAGGGGGAGTAAAAGTAGAATTTAAAATATACAGAGTACAGGATAAGCAAAAAGCAAAGTGCTGCTATAAGGTGCGTTTTTATAATTAGGAGATATAATGTCTTCATATTCAAAAGCCCAACATGCTATAACACAATTTTTTAAAGTATTCATCCATCAAGAAATTGTAACAGAAGCGTAAGCATGGTTTTCAAGAGCAAAGCAATTATGTTGATATTGCTGGCAGAAAATAAATGGAAACCTTTTGTCAAGTTGTGTTGTCATCTGAATGAATGTGAATCAGTGGTGTTATATGAAAGTGTTCTCAGTGGAAATGCAAGAGAGCGGAGAATATCTCAATCAACACCAGAGACTGAGGATATTTCTCTTATCTCTGCTTATTCTTATTGCTGCTTGGGTCAAGCATTTAGGGCTTTAGTTTGTGTTTGAAAATGTCAATCAAAGCCCATAGCTGATTGCATAAAGAATACATGTTTAATAGACTTCCAGGGAAGCAACGGAAAACTGAAGACAGTTCCACTAAAAGTGCAGCCAATGACAGCAATGGAAAAAGGAGGTGGTGAATGGATTGGCTTCTTGGAATTCCTCTCTGGACAAGGAGCAGATTTGAGATTGCCCCTAAGCACTCCCTACAGTAGCTCCCCAGGAGGAGACCATAAGATAGTATTCTTCAGCAGATGTAGAGCTCTAGGAGCCAAGGGATTGGCATCTTAATCCAAGTTGCATTTAGCATCTTAATAGAAACAGGGTTTGCATACTTCTAATCATTTCTGTAAATTATTTGTTAACTGATTTTGGGCTACTAGGAACCTTCAGAATGCAAGTGTGATTACACTGAGTGAGTCGATCTTTAGTGAAAAACATTGAATGCAAGTTTAAAGACTTTACCAAAAAATCTTATTTTTAATTATTTAATTAATTGATTAGAACATTGATTTGGGACTCTTCTAATTGGCTAAAGGACCAGATGGATTTGAAATAAGTTGAAATAAATTACAAGAATCCATCCTGCAGGAAAATGTGGTTTAGAATGATAGATAGATGATAGATAGATGATAGATAGATACTGTGTTTCCCCAAAAATAAGACCCTGTCTTATATTTTTTTTGAACCCTGAAATAAACGCTTGGCCTTATTGCCATGCACTCAAAAGCCCGATTGAGCTTATTATCAGGGGATGTCTTATTTTGGGAGAAACAGGTAGATGATAGATAGATAGATGGATGGATAGATAGATAGATAGATGATAGATAGATAGATAGATAGATAGATAGATAGATAGATAGATAGATAGATAGATAGATAGAGAAACTAAGTATTTAAAAAATCTTCCTATAGGAAAATGCTATTCATTGGGGGGGGGGGGGAATCATTGTAAGATTGGATGTTGAATGTTGAACACAAGAGGTGACCAGAAAGAACTAAATGGAACAAAATATTCTAATTGGACAAATTCAAGGATATTTGGGAACAACCCATTCAGAAATTATTTTTAAGATAGTCTGCTATCATAAAAGATAGATTTAAAATAAAAGATAATAAAGAATAAAATATCTAAAAGAGATTATAGAAGAGCTTAAAGACTTTGTTTAAGGCTGACTTGAATGTGTATTTAAAAATGACAGAAGAAGAAGAATGAGATGGAATAATGTTACATATACAATTGAAGCTGGCTGATGCCTTAATAATTAAAAGGGATATACAAATGAAAACCAGAAAAGTGATTATTATAACTTTCTTACTTTGGATTTATAAAAGAGATGTGTTGAAAAGATTTTCTGAGAAGAGACAAAATAAATGAAAAGAAATCAAGTTTTGGACACTCTTTAAAGGGACAAAAGATTAAGATTGTTAAAAGCAAAGGGAAGGACTATTTGATCAAGGTTAAAATATATCAGTTGTTTATGGTAATTCTTAATGGACTTTTGCTGATTAGGACTGAACAACAATGCCCTAAGAATTTGTTTATAAGTAAGAGATGAGATATGGCAAGAAGATATATTTTGTTGTATCAGAAAAGGTGATAAATTACTGAAATTGTACTTGTCAGGATGAAGAGGAAGTAATTGGGGGAATTTGGGGGGGGGGCAAAAGCCCTAATAAGCAGGTACGTACAAAAGAATGAAGACTATTGCTATAAGTGCATTGTAAGCCGCCCTGAGTCTTCAGAGGAGGGCGGCATATAAATTGAACAAACAAACAAACAAACAAATAAATAAATAAATTTCTTTATACAATTTTTTCTTTGTTATATTTTTCTTTTTTCTCTGTACTTTTAAATTTTGCTTCTTTTTACTTTTTATATTTTCTTGTATTAGTTGTTTGTAACTATAAATTTTAATAGTAAAAATATAAGAATACATGTTTAGAGTCAAGATGAATTTTTGTCTCTGATAGTTGTGAATGTTCTCTCAGTTTTCAACAAAGAGCTGGAAGAAAATACTTCAAAGCAACCTACTTGGAAATAATGCAGCATGATTATTACTAGTGATACTATTATTCATAATTATGTGTTGGGTAATCATAATTAGCAAAAAGAACATTAGGAAAGAACCAAAATCTGACACACACAAAAATGCCATAGGAATGAACCAACGGCATCCTTACAGACATATAACCACCTCTTGAAGTGTATTCTATAACTTTCTGTGAAGATTCTGCCTCAGGTGGTAGCAAATATTTCCTTCTGCTGAAGTAATATTAGTTTCAGGAGGACAAACATTGCAATGTAATTCCCAAATGCATATAAAATGTATACTTTGGGGAGAAATGATAATGACATTGTAAAGTAGTAAATTGTGTATCTGAATTAGAAGGATGAAAATATAAATAAAAACAAAGCAATAAAGATGCTTATAGTCTCCCATATCTTCATTTCAGGAGCATGAGCTGTTTAAGGTCATGGCTGAGAAAGCAGTTAGTTCAAGTGCTTTGATGGGCACATTTCAGCTGGGCAAATTAGTTCATTCAAAATGGCTGATGTTCAAAAAATTGAAATATGGATTAGAACCAAAAAAGACAATAAAGGGATTAAAGCCTTTGAAACTGACCAAGTGGAAAAGAATCATTCCTCTTTATCCTCTTTCATTATTTTAGGCCCTTATATTACTTGGTTGCCTCTTACCAATCAAAATGAATTCATTGATATGAAGTGCCACAATAATCATATTTAATAATCCCACTGGCCAAGTTTCATATAATCTTAATGAATAATTTGCCAACATGAAGCATAAATCTTTCTATTGATACATATCTTAATCCTTTTCATAATTTTCAGGTCAAAGTTCTTTATTCTTAATGGAAAAAATGGAGCAATATTAAAGATACTAAATTGACATAGGATTATTGCTGGCATCAATACAGTACATTTTTCATTATCCCTGAAAATAATATATTTATTACAGCAGATTTAAATGGGCATCTCTGTTTTTCTAACGAACTGTAATATGTTACCTCCTGTTTGTACAACCTGGTTGTATGCAATATTTTTGATTATTTTTAATAGCTACATTTCAAGGTACGTTAAGAGTTTCTACTGGAAGACCAAAAAATTAAACAGAACTTAATTTTAAGTAGAAAAGTAGAGACACTTAATTTTGAAAGGGAAACCCCTCCCCCTGAAAAATATTACATTTATTTAGCTTCATAATTTTACATGAAAAATCAAAGTGTGTTTATTTTAACATTTTTCAATCAGAAAAATGTTAACTTTGAAAATAAATGTGTTAATTTTAAAGTTTTCCAACTTTTTATTTCAGTCATGAAAATATTCTGAACTTTGCATTGTTTTCATATGTGAATTCAAATATCACACTGATATTATAAGATTTATGAATTATTTTATAATCATGAAAGGTTTTTTTCCCCCTTTTAGGAATTAACCCTTTCCTAGTATTATGATGCAGGATCTGTCTTCATGTATTCGGTATTTCATTCCTTATCTCTGCAGAAGAACAATGGTTCCCATCCTGTAGCCAGGTAGAAATATCAGCATTTCATGATATTTGGCTATTCTTTTTTGGGGGAGTGGGGGATGGGGAAATCTGGGGTGACTTCAGAAGAATTATGTATTACATGGTATATACTTTATTGGGATTAGAAGTTTTCAGAGGCCAACAGTGTGGATTTAGTATCATGTACAAAGGAAAGAAATTGGAACTGCTGCAAAAGAGCATATTACAGATAATTAAATTTTGATGTAATTGTAATAGTGTGTGGTATTTATTTTATGGTAATATCTCAGTGTTTAAGTTAAATACTGCATGATAGCAATAAGCTTAGCTGTCTCTTTTGGTAACAATTGTTGTGGTCAAACTGCTGCATTGAATGTGCGTGTTAAATATTCATACTGCTACCTTACTTATCACGGGAGATAATGCATTAAAGTGTGTTTCTTGTATATTTTTCCTGTGGGTGGAATCCAAACTGCTTTTTTAACTTTAAACACCAAATATAAAAATGTAGCTTGCCTGGGAATGCTTACTCAGTCTTTATTATTTTCATAGTAAACCTCAGTTTTATGGACCAACTGGAAAAAAGAGATATTTATTAAAGCTGAATAGCCACTAGATCCAAATGGATATAAATGATGTAATATAAATCTTTTGTGAGATCTTATATCATTTGTGTCATTTTGCAAATGATATCGATCAATGCAAAGGCATAAATGATGATTATGTTAACTGACACAAAGTACGCAAATGGCATCAATTGTTTGGATTAGGGTTCAGTTTTTCTTCACAAAGAATGGACTTTGTTTATTAGTTGGAGGTGAAATCTGAAGTGGAATTCTGTCAATTGTATCTGAAGTCTGGCAAATGAGGGTCTCTACAATTGAAGGTTGATTCCTTCTTTCCAGATTAATATTTATATCAGAATTTATGCTACTACTGCATTTCTCATTTTTACCAAATTTTCATCTAAAAATGTATGAGAGAAATTTTACTGAGTCAAATTAAAAATGGTGTAAATATTCTAGTGGGTTCATGAAACATCATAACTTCTGATCTATGTTGAAATATTTGCAATGATTTCCTTTTAAAAAATGCAACTCTGTTTATTAAAAGTATATGCTGGGGTAATCTGCAAAGCTTCCAGCACCAGCAACAGGCGTTATGCAATTAATGTATCCATGGGAAACCAAATATAATTTGATTCAATTTTAGATTAAAATTCTAATAAATAAATGAGGCAACACAATCATTAAAGCTCTAAGTAATAAACATAGATAGTTTCATTCTATTCTCTAAAATAATTTATGGAACAGCTCCTTCTGTAAAAATATCAAGATCTAAAAGAAAAATCCTTGTAAACATGCCCCCACTTGTTTTTATATATGAAAGAAAAATTCCTCTTTGGTAATGTACTCCCTTTGTAATTATTCCACATAATATGTGTTTCTGAAAATGCCAGGATACATACTCAGAACTTAGCCTTTTCAATTGTATTAATAATTATTATTTATTCAAGAATATTGGTTTACCGATGGAATTTTAGAAAGATTGAGATGATGGATAATAAGAAAATATATTAATAAAATGGGAAAACATCAAAACCCCAGTAAGTTTTAGGTTAGTGGATGATAATTTAAGACTAGACAATTTAACTGAAGTATTAATATTAATAGTGTGTTAAAAGATATTGTGAATTTAAAATATTAAGGATTAGAAATGGTGGGAACTTTGAGATATACTCCCATGATGGGTTGAATATTGTTAATAATTGGTGTTATTTGTAATCCTATACATTTGGAATATTGATGTTAAGGTGGAACAATGAGTAATTTTTAAAATATTGAATTACAACATTTACTAAGGGATAATAAACACAGGATGTGAAGAAATGTTATTTATGCTTAAATTAATTAAAGGGAAAATGTAAAAAGAATATGAAATGAAACTAGTATTGTTTGAAGTTGGAAGATTAGAAATCTACATACTATTTGTATTATTATTGTTAACATTGTGTAAAAAAGAACTGACCCAATCAATTCACTGTCCACAAAACATGTATGTTTATAATGGAAAAATTAAAAAAATAATATATAAAAATTAAAAAAAGAATATTGGTTTACAAGGTAGTCACTAAATTAGAATTATTATCTTACAAAGAATAGTATGATTATGCTTTGTGGAAAACTGGAGTATTATTGAGTTTTTAGCATAATGTGCTCAGATAGATCACTAGTATCCTTATTATTAGAAAATATTGCATGTGGGATAGAAACAGCTAAAATTAGTAACTAGTCTTAAATGTCTGTATATTATTAAAAATGCCATGTCACCAGTGTGTGTGTGTGTGTGTGTGGAGATGGAGACAGACAGACAGACAAACAGACAGATACAGAAAGGAAGAGAGAGGGAGAGAGAGAGAAAATAGACTACAGATGACAGTTGATATATGTAGAACTACAGCTTTAAATGTGAAAAGAGTATAAATGATATGAGATAAAGAAAAATAGATATGTTGAAAGTTTGTGAAATTAAGAGAAATGGAAGGATGCCTTAGATCTAGATGAACATGATATCTACCTGTAAGTTGAACTACGAATGAAGGTACTAAAATTTATGCCAGGAAGTATGGGCTGTTGTCAAGAAAGCTGCAGTGCTTATGAAATTAAGAATCCATAGGCAATACTGGTAATGTTATGTTCCAGTGAATAGTGATAATGGAAGAACCTGAGATGATGGGGGCAGTGGAGGGGAATTGAATGAATGTAATCAAGAAAAAAATTATTCCGTTAGGTGATATGAATATAAGGGTGGAAATAAAACAAGATAGCATGGGAAAACTGATGAGAGGTTCTGAATGTGAGGTAAATTGCTTCTTTTATATAGCAGTGTTCCAGGGGGTCGTGAGGGGGAAAAAGTGATATGAAAGAAAAGGAAAGAAGTAAAAAACACTATAGTGCAATAATCACAAGGAACATCTCACATAAAGAACGGAATTAAAACTATAATTTATTCATTTAATTATTTATATCCATCCTTTATATTCTTAACAATAATTTAAGATGGCAAACATATCCAACACATCTTTTTCCTCCTCTTTTCCTCACAACAACATCCTTATGAGGTGGTTAGGGCTGAGAAAGAGTGAGAGTGACTAGCCCAGAGTCACCCAGATAGCTTTCATGGATAAAGGCAGTACTTGAATTTATTGTCTCTTGCTTTCTAATCTGGTATCTTAACCACTAGATCAGACTGGCTCTAATAATAATAATTAAATTATTTTGGCATAAAAGATTATTTAAGAGATTTGTGTGGGAATGCTAAGGATTACTCGAAGTGTGGGATTTAAATGAATACTATCTTTGTTAGTGTCTAACAAGAAAATATGGAGGAAAAGGAAATAATAAATTCTGGGAGAATGTTGAAAAATAGTAAGACTATATATGGATGTGGATTGTTTATGGAGTAGTTATGTAAGTTTAAGATGTGTGCCAGGGTGCCTGATGACTGCACAAATGCCATCATAGTTCCCTATACAAAGGAAAAGGTAGCAAGAGTGAATGCTAAAACTATAGGGATCTTAGTTTGTCTGAGATATGGAATTATGATTAAAAGCGTAGAAGCAGGGATAGGCATATATAGAAGTCATGATGGCAACAACATTTTATATCTTCTTTATCTATATGAGGCAAAGTAATTAAGTGCAGTATTGCAAGCAAACTCTGACCACAGCCTGGAGTTCGATCTTGACGGGACTCAAGGTTGACTCAACCTTCCATCCTTCTGAGGTTGGTGAAATGATGACCCATTGACATGTTGCCCATGATAGTGTGACATTTGTTTTTATCTTTATCCTTAATTTTTCTGTCCCTTTGGGTATTAAGGAGAAATTTTCCCAAACTCGTGTGGATTTATTTCAACTCTACAGGTGATTATAGCATCATTGCATTTATAAGCACTTTTAACAGACCAAGGAAATTAAGCTAAGATTCATCACCAGGCAAACCCATTTTGTCTTCACTTCCTTAGTAGTACTATATTTAAAAAAAATTCCTCAGGCAATTACAGTAGTAAAATGCTGCATAGTACTTGAGTCCTCATATTTGTTTCAACCCCTGGACTTCATGTTTCTTAGCATGCCTCTGACTTCCATCATATAAATCATTGATGCTGAAAGAGGATAATAATGTGCAAGCTGTTCTTTATGACATTTCCCCAAAACAAACATGAGTTCCATTATATTTCTCCATTTGAAAGAGAAATTAGTTACATCTGGAGCCATGCAATGGCATGAGCACACCATGTGTATCAAAGAATGCTAATTTCTCTTGCATGCCTCTGTTGAAAGTCATACTGGCTTTTATTGCAAAACCATAGTATATTTTTATTAGTCATGGAGAAAAATGTTGGATGGGATAACACTTCCTATGGATAAATCTCTCCTTACCTCCAAAAAACGTATTCTCAGTGAAATGCATTCTGAAGCTGCAAGGCATTTCTACTTTAAGGCCATGAAAATTGCCATGCTGGGTTAGATCAATGATCCGTTTAGCTCAGCTTTCAGTCTCCCACACAGAATGGACAGGCAAATGTCTTAGAGAAGTTCATAAACAGGGTAAGAACAGTGATCTTATTCTCCTGCTGTGAGTTCCTAGCTTTTGGTATGCTGAAATATTCCAGCTCAAAAAAAGAAAAAAGAAGGCTGTGATTTTGCTGCTCTCCTGATAGACAGGGCTGATCTATCCTCATTCTATTAATATTTTTCTTTATCTCATCTGAGATAAGAAACATTCCAACTTTTTACATGGCTTCCATGAACTGTGAGGAGGATCATTACTCCTATAAACAATTTCCTCTCACCTAACATCTTTCTATACAGAAAAACAAATGCTAAGGCAACTTTAATATAAAGGAAACCTTGGTTCTATTGGTTTCAAAGGAAAGTAATGTGTTAATTTAGTCATGTTCATAAGAAAATGCAACTGAAAAGCACCATCTGTGAATAACAGCTAGCTAGCTAGCTAACTTGCTTGCTTCCTCCCTCCCTTCCTCCCTCCTTCCTCTTTCCCTCCTTCCTTCCTTCCTTCCTTTCCTTCCTCCCTCCCTCCCTACTTCTTTCTTTCTTTTTCTTTCTTTCTTTCTTTCCTCCCTCCCTCCCTCCTTCCTTCCTTCCTTTCCTTCTTTCCTTCCTTCCTTCCTCCCTCTCTCCCCCCCTTCCTTCCTCCCTCCCTCCCTCCCTCCCTTCTTATTAAAATATCAACAACAATCCATTTTCAAAAGCTATTGGCTCTGTTGGTTAAGCATGCAGGCCTAATACCATGAAAAATCACAGCTTTCTGATTTTCTTAAAGCCTGCTGTTTATCCATGCCAGCAGACAATTTTTGTAGGTTGAAAAAGAATGGATATTTTCTTCAGTAAATCAGGTTGTTCCATCACTGATCAGTTTATGAGTACCTACCAGGCATCATGAGCTGACTCCATTTCTTAAATATAAATCCCCAGTTGATTAAATCTTTCATTGTAATAATGTGGTCTGGCTCTTCTATTCCGTTTTCTGGATATTAGAATGGCACACAACAGATGGGATTGAAAGAGCTCTTTTAGATAGATATA
This sequence comes from Masticophis lateralis, assembly GCA_030761175.1. Taxonomy (NCBI): domain Eukaryota; kingdom Metazoa; phylum Chordata; class Lepidosauria; order Squamata; family Colubridae; genus Masticophis; species Masticophis lateralis. The sequence goes on along the minus strand of JAUDYJ010000001.1, from coordinate 143,213,397 downwards.
TCTAAGATACCTTAGATATAGTGGGATAATTTTTAGGGAGCGGGCTCTTAATGTAGCAGGATATCTCTAAGCTTTTCCTGAAACTGCCCTCACCTTCAAGAGCAACCTGCCATGAAAGTTACTGTTTAAAAATACTACTTGCATAACTCTAGTGCAGTAACTGAAAAGCAGCCAAACAAAGTCTGACTTAAAGAACATAAGAAAGGAAAGCTGGACCCCTTAATGTTATCCTGGACTACAGCTTCACCTGGTACCAGAGCCACGTAGTAACAGCTTTTCCTGTTATAGTGAAAACTGCATTTGACGTATAGTAATTACTTTCACACTTACATCAGTAAATGCAAATGAGAATGCATATATTGTAAATCAGAGGTCCAGGCTTTTGCTCTGTGCAAAGATGTCTCTCCCACACTTGCAGAGAGCTTTATTTTTTATACAGTTTTTACAGGCAGACAAAAAAGAAGGACAGCAACAGTGTTCTAATTGGACAATCCTCCTCCCTCTTCCCTCACTCAGAAGAAGGTCAGATAACACAGACAAGAGCAAGAATGAGATCATCCAGGAAGAAGATACAATGACACCAGAAATGGAAGCAGTGTGCTGCATTCAGCCTGACGTCATTCTTCAATCCCTACACAAATACATTTTATGTAAATAGACACACTCCTCTGTCATTTATGGAAGAGAGTTTGAGTCCGCTTCCCAGTATTTGATGGGAGCTACCCCTAAGTGAACACTCTAGTAATGATCAATAAAGTTACATCATGCTACATGAAAAGATAAAGCAATAACAATAATAGGCTAAAACCACTTACATATGCAATAGACTAAACAGAATCTTCAGAAACATATTCTAAATTTAACAATTTTGCTTGCAGATATCAATGGAAATGTTTCATATCTTTAACCTTCTAATCCACACACCCTAAATTCAGATATATATGAAATCCCCAGGAACCAGAGATCCCTATATTTAAATGCATGTTACCCAATAATGTTATTGTGTTGGGCCTATAACTGCCAGAGTATGGATGAGATAAAAATGTTCTCTCCACATTATAATTTTGTCGTAAACTATTTCTTGTATACAGAGAACTTCTAGTGGAAACATCTGTCAAAGGTGATTCTTATTCCTGTATTCCTGGATTGTTATTCCTGTAAATCTTGTTCCTTAATTTGTCTGACATCATCCGTATTTAGCATGACAGCAATGTGAAGTGAATTGCAAAGGTCTTATGACCATGAAAAACAGCTGGTCCCAGCAGCTTTCTCCCATCTAACGTAGGTAAGGTAAAGGTTCCTCTCACACATATGTTGAAAGACGTCTCCGTGGTCATGTGGCCAGCATTACTAAACACCAAAGGCACACAGAATGCTGTTACCTTCCCACCAAAGGTGGTGCTATTTTTCTATTTGCATTTTTTACATGCTTTTGAACTGTTAAATTGGCAGAAGCTGGGACAAGTAACGGGAGCTCATCCCATTATGCGGCACTAGGGATTTGAACCGCTGAACTGCCGATCTTTTGATCGACAAGCTCAGCGTCTTAGCCACTAAGCCACCACATCCCTCTTCCATCTAACATGGTTAATGACAATATTTCCCCAACTGCACATGTTTCTAGAGCCTTTGCACTCCCATGAGGCTATAGACTTTTGCTTAGGCTTGATCAGTTATTAATAACTTCGATGCAGCATGATTTTATTTATGACCATTAATGGATTTGCCATATGTTACTTAACAATTTGCACTACTTTTGCTAGCAACACAAATCTGAATTGATCTTCAACACCTAGAACATGAGAAAAGTTGAAAAAATGGTAACGCTTTTGTGATAATTTTAAGATTTGGCAATCCAATTCTATGGATTGTTGGAACAAACTTTCTAAATTGCCCATAATATGTGTCTCTCTTCCTCCAAAGACTTCAAAAGGAGGTTGGATTTTTTTTTCTAAAATTGAATAGGTACAGGTATATTATATCTTATTATTATGCATGAAGATGAGTGGGTATGTAAACTGTGTATCTTGAACAAGTCCCTGTAGTTATTTAAGCAAAATTTTTAGAAATGGCTTGCCATTACCTGAATCTGGGGGCTCATAGAAAATGACTGGCCCAAGGTCAGCCAACTGGCTTCATGCCTAAGGCAGGACTAGAACTCTCGGTATCCCAGTTACCTTAACCAGTACACAAAATAAGCTCTCACCTACCTTATATATCTTCAAAATATACACAGAATATATTTTTGTGTGAAGGCAGTGCAGGAAGGATCTTTTTCAAACAACCTATTGGAAGTTGCCAGCACAGATTGTCAGGGCAGATTTGAGTCCATGGGAGTTCAAATCACTATAGAGAGGTCTTGTAGTTTAGTTCCAGGAGAAAGCAATGCCAAATACATAGAACCCCCCAAGAGAAACAAGAGTTCCTATCAGAATTGAGAACAGATGGGAAACTGATTAGAGCATTTCCTTTGCTAATTGTGTGGCTCTGCCTCTGGTTAAGAATGTTGGGTCAATGAATCTTCAGAGTGCCAGCCTCTACTTGCAGTGGGTTTCTGTACCTAGGGCCAAAGTCAATGGAGTCAAGCCAAGGCTGCAGGGAAAGCCTCCAGTGGCAAACAGCTCAGAGGCGCCCTTGATCCTCTTGGGGCTGGAACTGTCTATACAAAAGTGCTTATTATCCAGTCCCCTGTAAAATTATTTATGGCATAAGGATGTGAATTTTCCAAATCAGCTGGATAGATGCCAGCTACCAGCATCCATCTAAGCGTTGCCACATATTTGTTTTTCTGACCTCTGCATACTGTTCAAAATGCATGAAGCACTTGCAGCTGGGACTAAGTGAAGGCTTTCCAACTTGTTCCCAACTCTCACTGTGCAAGTGCCAAAGGAGCTTCTGTTGTAATTAACCTAGATTTCTTTACAATATCCAGTTACACAGGCATAATACATGAATATTCATGGACAAAGAGTTTGAATTAGGAACATTCATGAATAAGTCATTTGCCTGGAAATTGGGCTTCCCGTATGTTCTTATCCTTCGATGATTTATCTGGTGATGAAAACAGTTTGTAAAATTAGTTAGTGTCTTTAAGACTTTTAATAAGAACTAAAGTATTATAGAGAAAATGCAAGGATATTCCTGTGCTTCTAGAAGATTTCGTTCCAGTTTGACTATTCAATGCAGAATAGGAATGACCTATTGGTAAATTACAAGAAGTTACTTGACTGTCAGACTCTGGTTTATGTGAGCTACCCTGCATTCCTAGATGAAGGAACTATCCATCTTTAGGGTAGACACTAAAATTGTTGTTGTTATTTAGACTTAACCTGACTCTCATCAACTCTCATCAACTCTGCCAATATCCTAACAAGTAGACAAATGCCAAATGCAGAGTATTACTAAATATGCTCTCTGCTTATCCAAGAGAACATTTGATGTGATTGATGTATCTGCCATGAAATTTTCTGGTTAAAAAACATTTCCTTTCATGTCCATAGTTACATCTATCTGTGTTGTTCTCCCCATGGAAGCAAAAATTTGGAAGTTGCAATCTGATTACATTATTCCTTCTTTTTGGCTAACACTTTTCCTTTCCTTCCAGCTTCAGGAAGATACTGAGGACAACAACATGCTAAATCATTCTAATAATGATTTTTCTAACAAGTCAAGTGCCTACAGTTTTCTCTATCTATATTACTGTTTGGGGTCACACAGCTTGCAAATCTAGATGTGTGGCAGACCCAGTGCAAAAGCTGAGTTTTTATTTTATCTATTTATTTATTAAAATTATATTTAAATTTGTATTTATGTTGATGGTGTGTTTTTTTTAATTGTGTGTTTTACTGTCATATGTTTTTAAACTGTTGTCAGCTGCCCAGCATCATGAATTTGCGATGTCTACTGAGAGACAGAGTGGTGTAGTGAAACTGGCCGACCCTGAGTTCTATAGTCTTATCTTGAACACAAAGCCAGCTGGCCAGTCACTTTCTCTCAGTCCTAGGAAGGAGGTATTGGCAAACCACTTCTGAAAAACCTTGCCAAGAAAACTTCAGGGACTTGTCCAGGGAGACCCTGAGAATTGGACAAGACTGAAGAAAAAAAATTACAGCTTTCAATTCTATTAAGGGTTTTTTTTTTACATCAGTTTCCATATCCTATGTATCCTACAAAGCATATCTGTGCATTGAAAATGCTATAAAAACACACCTTTATGGAAATATGCATACTCACATCAAGATTATTTTTGTTTTTCCACACTACTAAATACACCTGATGATATATTCCCTCAAGACTGCCCTTGTTTTTCTAAAGTTTTATTTGTGCATTTTACACCTTAGTACAAGACTGCTAGAAACAAATCTAATTAAGGAAATAACAACATTGTTTTTTATCAGTGTTTACCTGTGTGCTTAATGTACACCAGACTTTCCCAACACCCAAATACTGATTATTGGTCATGATAATTACTTGAAATAGAAACTGTAATCTACCAACTTCTGGATACCTTGAACTGGAAAATGTTCAGAAAGAGAAAAAGGAACTGAAAAATATGACAAAGTGCAAACTTGTAGTGTTGACTGTAACATTTGGAAATGTTAGCAATGCAAAAGGGATATTAATACAGCTTTGGGGTCAATACTGAGTCAATATAAAATGCCAACATAAACAAAAAGTTTGATACAGAGGCTTCTGGAAGAGTCCTAGTGCCTACATTTCACATCACTTTTTTTAGTACATCATTTTTTTTTAGCATTCTTGGGGCAAAAAGACTTTATTTTATTAGCTTACTAGCTTACTACAAAACTATGTGATGGGAGTTGATAAATTGACACTTACACTTGAAACTTAATGAGTAGTTGTGATTGGCCTCTCCTCTCCCCTTCTCTCCCTCAGCCTTGCCCCACAGAAGCATCCCTTATCCTATCCCCTTCTCCCCCTCAGGCTTGGTCCACAGAAACATCTCCTATCCTATCCCCTTCTCTCCCTCAGGCTTTCTATTTTCACAATGGATTGTGAAAATTGCAATCTTCCCAGCTGTTTTATGAGGGGTGTGCATTAATGAATTTATTTTTATTTATTTTATTTATTCATTTAATCAAATTTATATAGCTGCCCATCTCATTCAAGGTGATTCACAATAGTGAATCATCACAACAGATGAAAAGCAAGAATATCAAAACAACAAATACAAATGCAAAAGACTGCAGTAAAAAAATACCCTTTGTAAAACAGAAAGGCAAGCCATAGTTGAAGGAAATAAAAATGAACCCTCAACAATGGAGCCATTTTGCTAGGTTTCCTGGGAGCTCCAGGCCAGATCATATAAACAGATGTTGAGGGTCTCTCAGAATATCAAAAGGGATTGGGAGTAATCTAATTTTGAGGGGAACAGTATTTCATATCCTGAACACGACCACAGAAAAGGCCTGGACCCACCAAATGTGATCCCTAGCTGAAAGACCCATAACATGCTTTTTTGCCAGATTTAATGGGTCGGGCTGAAGTAAGCAATCCCTCCCTGATCCCAGGCCATGAAGGGTTTTAAAGCTTAAAACCAGCACCTTCCATTAGACCTGGAAGCAGACTGGCCACACACACACACACACACAAAAAGCAGTGGTGTTATATGAATTATCCTAGAAGCATACATAACTGCCCGCCCTGCTGCATTTTCTACCAATGAAAACTTCTGGGCAGGCCCATGTAGAACATTTTGGGGTAGTCCAAACTGGAGGTGACTAAAGCATGAGTGACTATAAAATGGACCTGCCAATCCAGGAAGGAATGTGTAAGTGATGCATAAGACAAATCTGGACAAAGTCCATCTTGAGCAGAAGTTGTCAGCCTAGAAGGATTTTTTGACAGTGAGAACTATGAATCAATGGCATGACTTGCCTCCAGAAGTTATGGGTGTTCCAACACTGGAGGTTTTTAAGAGGCAATTGGACAGCCATTTGTCTGAAATGGTATAGGGTTTCCTGCTTGAACAGGGGGTTTGACTAGAAGACTTCCAAGGTCCCTTCCAACTCTGTTACCTCCAATAATGCACATTGCATCTGTATGGGATAGTGAAAGCCCATCAAACATCAAAGATGGCCTAGCTTCAATCAGTAGGCCTCAAAAAACAAAGTCCTTGGGTCTTGCCAGGGTTCAGTTGAATGCCTAATGTGCCCCATCCAGACAATACCAGGCTCCAGACACAAGGTTAAGAAATTCATGGTATTGCTTAATTCACCAGGGGTAGATATACAACTGGGTACCATCAGTATGCTGATGGTACCTCATCCATGACAACAGAGGATCTTACCCAGTGGCTTCATATAGAAGTTAAAAAGGAAAAAAGAAGCGCCAAACCCTCTGGCAAATATTCAATATAGATAATAGTTAAGTGGAATGTATTTTAAAAAGTATATTATTTTTGCGGGTGTTGCTGTGTCTTTTCTACTGATTAAGCAAGAAACCAAAGTAATTACTCATGGTTTTTTTTCTATTGCCTGCTTTACTGAAAACCCCAGGAGAACTAGTTGCAGTGAATTTGCAAGAATTTCAACATATACAGGCAGCCAGATTTAATTAAATAATAGTATAAATTCACCAACAGGCTGCATCCATGATAACAATTACATCACAGGTCTAAGGCACTTGATAGGGATGTTTATGCTAAAATGGAGCTATTATTTTGTCTAATGAGGTTATTACTGATCTCACTGCATTAATAAACCTTTAAAGATTTAAACATTTGGATTTGGTAGCAACAGAAGAATCATGCTTCAGATCAGGGGTGAAATCCAGCAGGTTCTGACAGGTTCTGGAGAACCGGTAGTGGACATTTTGAGTAGTTCAGAGAGCCGGCAAATACCACCTCTGGCTGGCCCCAGAATGGGGTGGGAATGGAGATTTTGCAGAATCCTTCCCCTGCCATGCCCACCAAGCCACACCATGCCCACCAAGCCACGCCCACAGAACTGGTAGTAAAAAAAATTTGGATTTCACCACTGCTTCAGATAGACCTAACCACACCAGAGAGGAAGTTTCCAATTTGGGATTCAGTATCCAGGATGAGCCTTCATCTTATCCAGAGAAGAATCAGGGCTGCCAGGTTGGGACCCAAACCAAACATTGAAACTTATGCACATTTGTAGTTCACTTACCAGCCTTTTATTTTTCTGTTTCTAAGCACTGCGATTTCAAATCACCTCAACCCAGCTGGACTATTTGCTCCCCTATTTTATACTGATAGCCATTATGCTGAAATTGCCTGCTATTCCTCTGCTCATCTTGCAAAGTACAAGGGGTTGGATTGGTTTTGTTTCTTGCCTTTTGATTATACTGCTATATTCTGAAAGCTTTGGTGAGACCCTGGGGTACAGTAATTTTACCTTGCATTTTTTTTTCTAAAGTTATTATATAACAGCACAATTTTATAGGATTACCAAACTTTGTAATTTTATTTCCCAATGGCAATTAAATGTGCATTGATGTTGTGGATTATTTCCCCCACAGACACAGTCAGATGGAATTGGAATGGGACATTATGGAGTGTCACTCCTGGCAAATTGCAACAATCTTAGAAAATTAAACTGCTTTGTGCTTTGTTGATCTGGCTGTTGTTTCAGGTTCCTTTTCTGCAGATTCAGTGTGCATAACCAAGTCAATCAGAGCTTTACTGCTCATAGAGGAATAGACATGCTAATGTAAAAAAAAGAAGAAGACGATGATAAAATCCTTCTGATGACTGAAGTATATATCTATAAGTAGTTTTCCTGTTTGGAGATAATTTTTTAATTTTTATTTTTTAATTTTTATTTTTTTTTATTTTTTTTTGAGATTTCAAAAACTCTTTACAAAAAAAGAATTTGCTTCCTTCAGAGTGACAGAAACAGGCTGGATAGAGGTGGTGAGAGATAAAGTTGCCATCCTACATCAACATTTTTAATGGTTTTTTTTTTTTTCACCTTAATAAGATTTTCTTCAAGATTTTTTTTTTTTTAGGGTGGGGCAAATATATTCAGGGTTTAACTGGGACAAACTCTCAAGCACTTATGGCATTTAAAATAATCATGAGCCAAGGTCACAGTGAGGAGATTCCAAGATGGCTGTCCCTAACAATATAATGGGGAGTGAGGCTGAACCTATCCTGCTCACTCACTCATCATGTTGCTTTGTGTCCTGAATTTATTTCATTGAATAAGTGGGGTTGACATACCCTTTGCTTTTCACATTTATCTCCATCATTCACCTCACAAGAACAGCTACCAAGCATATAGCTCCTGACTATGCTACAGGATTCATGGTGGTGCGATGGTTAGTGGCTAATTCTACCCATTGATAGGAGTCCAATTGTGACCAGCTTGATCCAAGGTTGGTAAAATGAGGATAGTTAGGGACAATATGCTGATATTGTAAACCCTTCAGGGAGTGCTGTAAAGCACTATGAAGTGGTATATAAGTCTAAGTATTATTGCTATTACTATGCATCAATCTGTTAAGAGTAGAATACAGTACGCATATTCTGTTAATTCAAGGGTTTAGTATGGCATATTAAGGACTACAAACCAAAAGCAGGTTTTTGGGAAGTTAATTCTTTTTTTAAAAAAAAATGTCTGCCTTAAATATCTGCAAACTTAAAATATTTTGCAATTCCTTCCGTACTAATATTGTCTTAAATTTAGAGCCCGATCCACTGTGGGATCTCTAGGGGCACTAAAGTTTTTTCCTGGTAGATAACAGTGCCTACTATGCATATCAAAAAAGGCAAGATAGAGTTTGCTGCATCAGACCCCACATCTTAGCTACGGGCATCCACATTATATATGTGTACAAAGGGGTAGGACTTTATATTCCATGATCACCATTCTCTCTCTTTCCCTTCCCCCTCTCTCCCTCTCCTTCTCCCTCCCTCCCTCCCTCCCTCTGTTTGTGTATGTGTGCGTGCACATGCATGCGTGTGTGGGTGTATCAGGAGTGGGTTCTACTTACCTTTACTACTGGTTCGCAATGGGAGTGTGCCCAGAGGCTTCTGTGCATGCGCAGATCATCCATGATGATGTCATGGCGGGTGGGCAGAGCCTCCCACCAGTTTTACTACCGGTTCTATAGAACCGGACTGAAGCGGGAGCAACCCACACTGGTGTATAGGAATGTACAGTATAATATCAAGTTTTGCTGAAATTATTGCTTAACCTTAAGCCAATTTGTTGCTGTGACTTCTGCTTAAGTATTCTATGCTTTCTCGCATACAAGCACAATACTAGTAGGATGGCCTTTGAATTCCATAAAAGGAAAGGGCAGGATATGTATTATGACGTCAATTCTAATTTGCTTCTGCTGTGAAATCAAAGCAAAATACCACTGAATTGTGTTTGACATTATTTTTCCACCCTTTACCAAGTCTTAGCATGCATTATTCAACCAAGCAATTATCTCATGAAAAATAAATAAGACCATTCCTGAGGGATACTTTTGTAGCTCTATCAAAACTAGTGTCATACAATCTAAAATTAGTTTCAGGATGATTGCAGAAAAAAGTAAACATCTTTAAAGAAAAGTCCTCTTAATGTATTCAGCAGAGTTTTTGTTGGCCATAGCTGATATATGCACAAAAGAGTTCACGTATGGACGTGTATGGAGTCATGTATGAAGTCTTAAAAAAAATCATAAAATGTTGCAAAAATGAGATATATAGAAAAGAGGGAAGGAAAAAATACTAAGTGAAAATGAACTTCAAAAGTTTGGCACTAGCTGTATTTGTTGAATCCTTCCTCACTGTAATAAACCAGCAACTTCTCTTTTGGGCTTTCAATTTGGGATGAAGATAAAACAGACAGTGTAACTACACTGAATTATAGATTATCAATTGTCTAATCTTCACATACTCAGAATAGCTTCAAATATAGATGTTCATTTTCTCTGACAAATACTGTCTTTAACCACATGCAACATGTTTCACAGATATGTTACTCTCTGTTTGATTATATCAATATCCAGCTATTAACAGACACAGTACTTCTGTTTGTTTTTCACTCTAAAAAAATGGAGTGGGGGGAGAAACGAGGTGATTTGGCATCCATTTTTCTTAGTGCAATGTATTAGGTAAAGGAGTCCCTGCTAACCCACTATAGTCCGTTGCTGACCATAGGGATGGTGCTCATCTCTGTTTCAAGGCATTCAAAGCCAGCCTGTCTGAAGATGTTTTCATGGTCATGTGGCCAGCATGACATCACCGAAAATTGTTACCTCCCCACTGAAGTTGTACCTATTTATCCACTTGCATTTGCATGCTTTTGAACTGCTAGGTTTGCAGAAGCTGGGATAAGGATGGGAATTCACTCTGTCACACAATTCATGGGTCTTGAACTTGGGCTGCTGGCTTTCCAGCCATCAAGCCCAGTGTCTAAATAGCTGAGCCATCACGCCTCAATATATTATCATTATTAAATTAACTTCAAACTAGTTTATGATCTTCCTCTGAGAAGTAGTTGCACATCAAGTGAGTGAGAGAGCACAATGGGCATGTATTTAATTTTGGATCCTACAGAAACTATTGGACTGTCTTGAGTGTTATAGCCTTTGAAATCCAATACCTCTAGACGACATAAGGATGCAGAAGACTGGTCCAAGCCAAATATTCACAATTCCCTACTATTCCTCCCACACATTAATATATTCATCTGGTATAAAATATTTATGATTCCCCCGTTAGTGTAAAATATAAAATTTAACATATACTTGAGAAAGTTTTAAATTTAACTTGACGAATGAAGTGAAGTATATAGATTGATTTCTTACTTATGACAATGTGACAAACATTTTGGTATCCAGATTTGCAAGGTAATACTTTTTCTCCCAATGTTTAGGTGTGAAGATTCTAGCAGCAATCAACACAATATCACTAACGCTTTAAGAGCAGAGATTTCCAACCCATGGGAACCGAGCTGTGCAAGTGGCAACCAAGCTCTCGAGTGTGCAAAGCTCCACGTGTGCAAGTGGCAGGCATGCAAGTGAAACCATCCCCTCTCCTCTCATCACCACCACCACTGCTGGTGTGCAGAGCCTGAAATGATGTTGGGGACCACTTGCTTAAAGTAAATATTTGTATTAGACTCTAATGCATTCACCAAAGAATGTTGTGGACACATATTCGTTCTTTGATTTATAACTTTACTTTTTCAGAAACACCTCAATCCAGAAGGAAAAAAAAAACCATAGGGACATGACAACTGGAATTGATTCTCTTTTCTTCACAACCAATTCAGCAAAAAGAGGAGCTTTTTTTGTCCATGCATGCTGGTTTATAAGAAATCATATACCATCCATGGAATAACTTAAGAAAATGTTCTTTAATTTGGGTTAAAGATGATGACATTGATTTCCATTTCCATATTTTATTCCACTCTTGTCTCTTAATTTTGTATTGGAATTATTATTCTCAAAACATTTTTCAAGCCAATTAGAGACTGATATGTTTGTTCTGAGACAATATCGTATAATATACAGACAAATCCTTTAGATGAATCTGAAAGATTCATTACCACTACTTCAAAATTTGTCAAGGGTTTATTTGCCTGAGCTTTTATTTCTGAATGAAGAAGAAAGGATCTAAGTTATAATTGAAATAGCCAAGCACATTCTGAAGAAGTTAACTCATTAATTATCAACTCTAAATTAATAGGATTGCCAGAATGATAAAAATCCTTTAGCCTGTATAATTTCTAATTAATCTTTGATTTATAAATGCAGTAACAGAGAGATTTTAGGATGGCTACAAATAGGGGAGAAGAGGGAAAACTCAAGTTTTAGCCATTTCATCCAGATTTTAAAATTAGGATTTCAAAAAGGATTGTCATTGGCTTTAAACATTTTAACAGTGTTTTGTAGGAAAAATATTTTTAGTATCCTAGTAGGTTTCTTCTGAGGCCCCTATTTCCACCCAGAGTTTGGTTTCCGCCTCTATATATACAATAACCACACAATAGTTTGGAAATGAAAAGTACCATAATGAAAAACAATTTCCGAACCTACTTTAAATATAATCTTTTCCCTGCAAGTTTAAAATTAACAAATAAATTAAAATTAATAAATACTTTTTGCCATTATCTAAGAGTGAAGGGAAATAAATAAATTGGCAAAACTTGAAAAAACAATTTAGGGCAGTGGTGGTCAACCTGGTCCCTACCATCTACTAGTGGGCATTCCAGCTTTCATGGTGGGCAGTAGGAGTTTTGTCCCTACTTTATAAATTACCATTACTATGGAACTGATGGGCGGTTAGAAAATTTTACTACTAACAGAGATACAAAAGTGGGCAGTAGGTATAAAAAGGTTGACTACCCCTGATTTAGGGAGTAAAACTATCTTAGTGGCTGCAGTTCTTCCAAGCCATGATCACTTTATGTTTTCCTATTTCCTGATATGTTTTTATTATTATTATTATTTTAATAGATTTTAATTACAAAATACTGCAAGGGGGTAAAGTTAACTCCATAAAGCTGAGATAGTGTTTTGGAAAGATTTGATTCCTAAAAGGCCATATTCTTTTTTGTCCATTTTTTGAAATATTAAGGATTTTATGTTTCTGTTGGGAAAAAAAAATTTGTCCCAACTTTAGAACATAACAATTCAGAGTTCAAAAAGCCTCAATTTTTTGTCAATTTCTCTTGCAGTTTAGGAACTTCATGGATAATTTATGCTAATATTACAGCTATGTCATCTGCATAGATATTGGTTTTATGTTCAGATTTGTAGATTAAGAAGCTTTTGATAAGCTATTTACATCTATCAGCTTGAGCTACATGTTCAATGGCAAGTGCTAATAATAAGAGAGATAACAGGTAACCCTGTTTTGTGCCTCCCTTACTCTTTATGATGTATATCAATTGGCTAATCTCAGTATTTCTTATTGGAAGTGGAATGGTTATGAAATCCTTAGGGCAAAATATAAAAATGAAGCCTATCTCTTCAAAGTCCAAAAAGGTTTGATGAAAGAAAACAGATTTATTACTAGATATCTGGTAAACATCGTTTAGATTACTAGCAAGGAATATGGAGTGCTTTACAGTAAGACCTGAAGTTATTGTGACAGTGTTGAGTAGTGTAATGGTGTGTGAAAAAGACCTTGGGATGCTACCTAGGGATTGTCAGATAACAGCATAGCCTGCAGCTGCACACTGGGTGGAGCGGGAGTATCAGAGGACACCTTGCCTAAATTCTCAGTCTGTAAACGTGATAGTATAATAATTAAGCTTTCAAATTTGCAAGATTCTGCTAATGTACCTTTACATTAATGTACAATTAATTTATCCAGTTCTATTTCTTGTTTGATCTACCTGGTAAGGCTGACATATATTCCTGACCATATTATATTTTTACTTGGAAGTTAATTCCTGATAGAATTCATGTACATTTGAAAGGTAGGAAAAGCTAGCTATGTTGGTGCTGCTTGGTAACTGTACCTAAACTCCAGCTTACTCCAACCTTTGAAGCATTTTTTGTAGTATTTTTCCAGAATTTAGAAGAGTTAAGAAGATACACTCTTTTGTATAGAAGGGTCATTTTTCTTTTTATAATCCGTGGCTGTTACCTTTGATCCATCTCCTATCACACACAAACAATATTAGGTGGGCTATTGCTGTTCAAACTAGTTTAGCAAGGTTGTAATTCAGTATTACTTGAATAGCTAAACTACATGTTCAGGGTCACCTATAGGATCAAACGCTTTGTCAAAATACTACAAGCAGCATCACAATAATACAAGCTCTTCTGTTTCATACAAGCCATGATGCATAAAAGCCACAGCAGGATGTACTGAAATTCCCCTGTACTTAGGATTTGGTGTGGGAGATCTGATCAACACAAGGGACGACTTTTCTATAAACTAGGAAGCATCTACTAATTTCTTTATTGAGGAACAATGTCTTTACTGGCTCTTTAAAGAACAAAGAACCCTGATGTGACCAGAAGAGTCACTGATACCAGAAAGGAAATATAGGAAAAGAAGAGGGTTTGGGTCAGGAAGGGTGTTTTTTTTGGGGGGGGGGGGTTAGCTGAAATTTGGGATGAGGTGGTTACTTTATTTATTTAATTTTATTTATTTATTTTGTCAAGCATGTTTAAGATAACAGATATAAGTATAAACATGATTATGAATACATGAAATGGATACAAATAAATGGGGACAGTAGGACAGAGATGGTAGGCACACTGGTGCTCTTATGTACATCCCTTACAGACCTCTTAAGAATGGGGTGAGGTCAACAGTAGACAGTCTAAGATTAAAGTTTTGGGGGTTTGGGGATGAAACCACAGAGTCACGTAGTGCATTCCAGGCATTGACCACTCTGTGCTAAAGTTGTATTTTCTGCAATCAAGTCTGGAGTGGTTTACCTTGAGTTTGTATCTATTGTACAAACTATGTATTGTACAATAGTGTACTTGTGTATTGTTGTGGTTGAAGCTGAAGTAGTCACTGACAGGTAGGACATTGTAGCAGATAATTTTATGTACTACGCTTAGGTCATACCGAAGGCGGCATAGTTCTAAGTTGTCTAAGGCTAAGTTACTTCAAGGAGGATTTCAAACTGAGTTGGTTTTGTTTCTTTCAGAATCATGAGGGTTTTTTTTAATTTATCTCTGTGTGTAAAGAATGTGAATCTTCTCACCTGAATCTTGTCACCTTTAATAAATTGCTTTTTAAAAAAATCTCTAGCATCTGCCTCAACTTGGCTGAACTACCGACTCTCAAAACTTTTCTTTGATTTCCTTCCTTTAATTTAGCCAGTGCCGGGATGAATTTTTCTTTTTCAATCTTCTCCTGGACTGAATCTCAGTTCCTCTCCAATCCAGAGAGTTGGTGGAGAAGGGAAAAACAGGGGGAGGGGAATCAGTTTATTGGAAGGAAAGCAAATACTAATTTTGCCAATTGTAACTCATTTCCAGGTAACATCAAAATCAAACTGCCTGCAAAATCGCATATAATGATACAAAGAATATTAAAGATGAATATTGCTAAGAAACCACATCTGTTTCTACTAGGAGTTATAGATTAGAAAATACTCATGGAAAATTAATTTTTATATGTAGTAACCACAGCAAGATTATTATATATATACAATGATGGAAGACTACTGAAATCCCCACAATAGAGGAATGGATCGTGAAAATGTCAGAACTGACAGAAATAGCAAAACTGACCTATTTGATCAAGGAGGGGGGGAAAGTATTTTTCTGAAACCCTGGAAACCTTTTATGGACTTTTTGCTAAAAGAAAATTGTGAAAATTGTTTATGGAATAATGATTGAAAAAGATGAGGATTCAATGAGGGCTGAAGGGATTCTGGAATACTTAAGAAGCAGGAACAATGATGGGTTTGTTAATAATTGTTGAAAAAGAGGGTTTGTTTTCTTAGGTTTTTTTTCCTCTGAAAAATCAATAAAAATATCTATCTATACAAAAAGAACTGGCATGCCTGAAGGAAGGGACTGGTTCAGTACTTCTGTGTCTTTTTACAACTTCTTTTTCATTTTTGTCTTTTTCAACTATCTAGCATGCCTCATTGTCTCTTGTTTCTTAATATTTTCTAAAGCCATCTCGAACACTGGGTATCTCGCTTTTCAAGTAGGTCTTGAAGGAGAATTTTTTTCTTGGATGGTATATTTAAACCAGAGCCAAAGAAACAAATGTATTGAAGGACAAATGGATATATTAGCATGAAACAATAATGTAGAGAGGAGTAATAGACATCTGTAAATTATAATTTTTATTTAATTGATTGTTACAATTATAGAAAACTGTCATGACCCAATACTCAGAATCTAAGATGCTCCAACTGAATTCAGTGGTATGTCAGCCTCAGGAGATACCAGCTAGGAATCACTTGACACTGATCAAACACAGGCACCATTGGATCAGCTGGAGCAGTCAGATGATGACGTCCAGTCGCCAAACTGTCATACCTGATGAGCTGTGCAGAGACATGCAATGTGGCTCCTTGCCAAGCAAGAGAATAACTCTCTCAATTAAAGACTGCTGGTTACAGCCTGGTTTAAGAGGCAGCCCTGACCTATGCTCCTCCTGTGGAAACAAGTATCTAATTTCCTACCCTAGCATATTATTCCTGTGAATCCTGTTTATGACCCTCTGATCTCAGCTCTCTCATCTTGGCTTTCTGAACCTTGAACTGGATTTTGACTACTCTTGTTGAAAGCTAAACCATTCAAGCAAGCTTTCTTTGTAATTCAAGACTTTAATCATCTACATTTCTTCCCTTGTCTGCTGCTATCTGCTCAGGTGTGAGTAAACTGCTTTCCTCACTTAGCAACTGTGTGTGGATTTGAGATTTGAAACAGGATAGCAAATTAGCAACAATATCATAGATCATTATAATCCTCTACTAGATCATTATAATCCTACTACTTGATAAGACAGAAAAAATTAGGTTAGACAGCAGCATCACCAAATGGATTGGTAACTGAATGACCAACTACACTCAAAGTATATTCCTTAATGGAATTGAGTCAACATGGAGAGAAATATGCAGTGGGGTACTCCAAGGCTCTGTCTTAGTCGCAGTACTCTTCAATATCTTCTTCAACCCTCCTTAGGCTAGACTTTCCTACCGCCTTACCCCGCCGCTGGGTTGTAGAACTGGTGAGTTGGTTCCGCCCCAGGTGCCAGATGGAACCCGAAAGGTTCCTGATGGAGCTTGGGTCATTTCCCGCCTCCTTAACCCATGATTCCTCTGAGGCCCTAGTGGTGGCCTGGGAGCAGACTGCGGTAGGGGCCCTGGATCGAATCGTGCCTATGCGGCCTCTGATCCGACGCAGATCCCGGGTCGCTCCATGGTTTACCATGGAGCTCAGGGAAATGAAGCGTCGGAAAAGATGCCTGGAGGGCAGTTGGAGGTCCTGAATCCAACCGAACACAGTTAAGAACCTACATTAGGTCTTACCTTATGGAAGCAGCGAAACATCAATATTTCGCTGCTCTCATTGCATCTGCAGAAAACTGCCCAGCCGCTCTGTTTAGGGTAACCCGCTCCCTCCTGAACCAGGGAGGGAGAGATGACTCCTTGCAGGGTCGAGCTGAGGATTTGGACAGTTTCTGCAAGATAAAATCGCTCTAATTCGGACTGAGTTGGGCTCCAACTGGGCAGAATCTGCTGAGGAGACCGGGGCTAGTCTTGGTGATGTTTTCTGGGTTGAGTTCGACCCTGTATTGTTGGATGAAGTGGACAGGATTATGGGTCGGCTGGGGGCCTCCATGTGTATTTTGGACCCGTGTCCATCCTGGCTTGTCTCTGCAGCCAGAGAGGTGACTGGAGACTGGATCCAGGGAGTTGTTAACGCTTCGCTGAGGGAGGGTTTTGTCCCTGCCTTATTAAAAGAAGCGGTGGTATGACCTCTCCTTAAGAAGCCCAACCTGGATCCGGACTCACTTAACAACTATCATCCTGTCTCCAACCTTCGCTTTTCAGTGAAGGTTGTTGAGACCGTGGTGGCACAGCAATTCCCTCATTTCCTGGAGGAAATGGACTACCTGGATCCTTACCAATCTGGCTTCAGGCACGGTCATAGCATGGAAACGGCATTGGTCACCCTAGTGAATGATCTCTGGCAGGCCCGTGATGGGGGCTGTTCCTCCATCCTGGTCTTTCTTGATCTTTCAGCAGCTTTCGATACCATCGACCATGGTATCCTACTGCAGCGACTCAGGGGGTTGGGGATAGGAGGCACTGTGTTGCAGTGGTTCTCCTCCTACCTCTCAGGCCGCTCGCAGTTTGTATTGGCGGGGGGTCAGAGATCCTCCCGGAGGCCTCTCACTTGTGGGGTGCCTCAGGGATCGGTTCTCTCCCCCCGCTCTTTAACATCTATATGAAGCCGCTGTGTGAGATCATTCGTGGCTTTGGGGTGAGGCATCACCAATATGCGGATGATACCCAGCTTTACATCTCCACCCCAGGCCACCCTGGGGATGCCCTTTCCATGAAATCCCACTGCCTGGAGGCGGTGCGGGTTTGGATGGGTAAGAACAGGCTCAGACTGAACCCTTCCAAGACTGAGTGGCTCTGGGTGCTGGCATCTTGGGATCTAGAGATACCATCTCTAGCGATCGGTGGGGAGATCCTCACCCCATCCGACAGGGTTTGCAACTTGGGAGTCCTCCTGGATTCTCAGCTATCCTTGAATGACCATCTGACGGCCGTAACCAGGGGGGCTTTCGCACAAGTGCGTCTTGTGCACCAGTTGCGCCCTTTCCTAGACCTAGATGCCCTCGCCACAGTCACTCATGCCCTTGTTACTTCTCAGTTGGATTACTGTAATGCCCTCTACATGGGGCTGCCCTTGGGATGCATCCGGAGACTCGAGTTAGTTCAGAATGCGGCCGCGCGGGTAGTTACAAGGGCTCCTCGTTACTCCCATGTTACACCTCTCCTGCGCGGGTTGCACTGGCTATTGGTTGTTCTCTGGGTTCGTTTCAAGGTGCTGGTGCTTACCTATAAAGCCCTACATGGCATATGCCCGGGGTACTTACAGGACCACCTCTTGCCTTCCTCCCATCGTCTGGTGTGCGCCCACAGAGTGGGCCTCCTCCGGGTGCCGTCAGCCAAATAATGTCAGCTGGCGGCCCCCGGGGGGGGCTTTCTCTGTCGGAGCCCCGACCCTCTGGAATAGTTTGCCCACCGACCTCAGGACGGCCCCAACCTCCTCTCCTTTCACCACGGACTAAAGACGTGGCTGTTCCAACAATTCTCTGATCATGGGGTTGTATAGATTTTATAATTTTAATGGTTGTTATCGTGGATTTTAATCTTATTTTAATTATATTTATTGTGATTTGTATTGGTGACTGTTTTATGTAAGCCGCCCTGAGTCCTCAGGGAGAATGGCGGCATATAAATCACAAAAATAAATAAATAAATAAATAAATACTTTAGATGAGGGGATGGATGGGGAATTCATCAGATTTGCAGACAACACCAAGGTGGCAGGAACAGTCAACACTCCAGAAGATAAACTTAAGATAGACTTAGGATACAGAAGGATCTTGACAGACTTGAACATTGGGCCTATCTAATAAAATGAGATTCAGTGGTGAAAAAAGTAAATTCCACATTTAGGCAAGATAAACCCAATGCATAGTATAAGTGTTACCTGGCTCAATAGTAGTAACTGTGAGAGGGATATTTAAGACAATCACATAAATATGAGCCGGAAGTGTGCTACAGTTGCCAAAAACAACAGCACTATCCTAGGTTGCATTAACAGAAGGATAGGGTCAAGATCATGTGAAGTATTAATACCACTTTATAATACCTTGGTAAGACCAGACTTGGAGAATTGCATCCAGTTTTGGTCACCACAATGTAAAAAAAATGTTGAGGTTCTAGAAAGAGTACAGAAAGAGTACAGAAAAGAGCAACAAGGATGATTAGGAGACTGGAGGCTAAAACATATAAAGAACCATTGCTGGAATTGGGTATGTCTAGTTTAATGAAAAGAAGGACTAGGGGTGACATGATAGCAGTGTTCCAATATCTCAGGTACTGCCACAAAGAAGAAGGAGTCAAGCTATTTTCCAAAGCACCTGGATGGAAACTAATCAAAGAGAGAAGCAACCTAGAACTAAGGAGAAATACATACATACATACATACATACATACATACATACATACATACATACATACATACCAGTGGTGGGTTGCTCCCAGTTTGCACCAGTTAGCAAGAACCAGTAGTAAAAATTTGTAGTAGTTCAGAGAACCGGTAATAACATTGGCTGGCCACATCCCCGAACCGGTCCCTGGCCCAATCGCTGCTTGCTTACCCCGCCCACCTCATCAGAGGCTTTTTTTTTAACTTTAAAAAACATTTTTCTACAACCTCTTTGGCTGAAAAAATGCTTTTAAAAGTTAAAAAAAAGCCTCTGATGATCCTGTAGCTCAGCTAGGATCGTCAGAGGCTTTTAAAAGCATTTTTTTCTGCAATCTCTTCGGCCAAAGAGGTTGTAGGGAAAAACTGCCTTTAAAAGCCTCTGGCGATCCCAGATGAGTTGCCTGATCATCAGAGGCTCCTAAAAGCATTTTTTCTGCAACCTCTAAAGGTTGTAGAAAAAATGCTTTTAAAAGTTAAAAAAAAAAAGTTGGCCACGCCCACCCAGTCACATTACCCCGCATCAAGCCACACCCACAAAATAAGCCACGCGCACAGTAGTAAAAATTTTTAGAACCCACCCGATACATACATACATACCATACATACCTTACACACACACACACACACACACACACACACACACACACATATATATATATTGAGGTTTTCGTGGGGGTTTGTATGTAGGTCTTTGGTTATTCGGGTCTCCTCCCGCGTAAAATTGGAAGTGTCTTAGCGACGTTTCGACGAAGTCTCATTTGTCATCTTCAGACTGGTGTTCTTGGCTTCGTGCTTCCAGGAGCAATGTGAGATCGCAGCTGTCTCTTCCTTTTAACTGCTAGTGGGGGTGGGAGATGATTGGGTGGGAGCTTGGCTATGTGTGTTCTGATTGGGTGGAGATGTGTTCTGATTGGTTAGGGGCTTGGCTGTGCTCTGATTGGATGGGGGGTTGGTTGTGCTCTGATTGCTGGGGGTGTGTTCTGTTTGGGTGGGGGCTTGGTTGTGCTCGGCTTAGTCTGAGTTGCAGGGGGATTTGAGCTGGTGAGCTGTGTTGTTGTTGTTTGGCTTCGTGTTTGTGGCCGTGAGAGCTCTTCATGGTGGGTGTCAGTCTGCTTCATGTATGGATTGGAGGGGTTTAAAGTGGCTAATGATGCAGCTGCGGTCTGGCTTCTGGTCCTTGGTCGTGCCTCATTATCAGTGTGGGTTTGAGTCTGCTTTCTGCGTGGATGTGTGGTGGTGACATCTTGTGTGGCTCTCGTGAGTGTAGGTCTGGTGTCATTCATCGTGTTAAGGACTCGTTTGTCAATAAGGGCGGGTTTCCAAATGGCTGGTAGGCGGGAGGTATCGTCTCATTTCTTCATGCTGTGTGGGCGTTTTTCTATCTCAATGGCTTCTCTGATTATTCTGTTGTTAAAGTGTTCAGTTTTGGCGATAGTTCTGGTCTTTTTAAAGTCAATTTCATGTCCTGTGGCTTTAAGGTGTTGGACCAGGGAAGAAGTTGGTTCCTCTTTTCTGACTGAGTTCTTGTGTTCTTCAATGCGTGCACTTATTCTTCTGTTGGTTTGTCCGATGTATGTGGTGGGGAAGGCGGTGCATGGGATTTCATATACTCCTTGATTTTCTAACTCAATTTTGTCTTTGGGGTTCCTTAAGATGGTGGATATTTTTCGGTTTGTGCAGAATGCTGTCTTGATGTTATGTTTGTGGAGGATTTTGCTTATTCTGTTTGTGGTGCCTTTTATGTATGGGAAGAGGGCTTTGCCATTTTCTTGTTCTCTGTCTTGGATTTTAGTGGAGGTTTCTTTTTGGAACCCCCGCTAAAGCAGACTTCGTCGAAACTTCGCCAAGACACTTCCAATTCTACGCGGGAGAAGACCCAAATAACCAAAGACCTACATACAAACACCCGCGAAAACCTCAGAAAACATACACACACACACACACACACACACACACACACACACACACACACACTTTTAACTAAACAAAAGGCCTCTGAATCTGTTGCTACATTGTTATTTTTGCTAAACTACTATCTAAAAGCTTTGGTTCTCAGTGCTTATTGTTAACAGTTTCCAAACACTTATTATTAACCTTCATGGTTGCCTTGTATTTTTGTACTTTCACTGTCTTGTTAAAACCTTGTTACCTCAGGTGCAGCTGAGACATCCAGGTGCCTGCCTGCTTTTAGCTGAATTTTCAATACTGTTTATAAGAAAATGTATGTAAATTGGGCCCCAAATCAAACACCTCAAATTTCTTCTACCGGCTCTAATATGTGTTGATCCTAAGCATTATTTTGCTTGCCTATGAAGCAAAAATTAATTGTACATATCTGTTATGTCTCCTTTATTTAGTATGGTATTTAGATCAACCTCATCCTTTTATAAAAACATATATTTTTATTGAAGAAATAAAACAATACAATTATTGGAAAAGAAACAACAATATAGTCAATAAGTAGAAATAGAAAAGGGAAAAAAAGGGAAAAAGATAAGATTATAGAGAAATGGCTTCCATCTGTTTAACAACAGTTATAAATGTGTCTACTGTATATTTTACTCTTTTTAAGGCTACATTATAATTTCCTTCTTTCTAAAAGCTCGCTTTTCTCATTCTTTTTTGTTTGTCTTTTTGGTTTCTTCTTAATTCTTAAACACATAAATCACAAGTTCATTTTACACTTTTTTTCAGCAAAAAGTCCATAAAGGGTTTTCAGTCATTGATAATTGTAGTTATTGATCTTTTTATAATCAGAGAAGCTAATTTTACCATCTCTGATAGTTCTGTCATCTTCACCAACTATTTATCCATTGTGAGTATGTTAGAGTTTTTCCATTTTTGCACATATAGTCTTGCAGCAATAATTATATATAAAAATAATCTTTCATGGCTTTTTTCTAATTGAGCAAGCAAATTTCTGTTCTCAGTTAAATGTTGATCTTTAAAATTATATCATTACATATATTTGAACCCAAAAATATCTGGTTGTGGTTTTTGTTTGTTTGTTTCTTTCTTTCTTTTACAAATCTATCAGGCATGACAAAATGACTCTTCATGTCTACATTTCCAACATAAATTTGAGGTACCTTTATATTCTCTAGACAATTTTTCTGGAGTCATATATAAGTGGTACATCATTTTATAAAAATTACTTTTAGGCTTAAACTACATATTTATTTAATTGATATAGTTGACCATCTCAGACTCTGGTCAGCAGAAAACAAAAATTTCCCATTGTTTTTCCCACTTTCAGTATATTATGTCCAAATTTTGTAGCCATTTTATCAAACACTTCCACTTGTTCTTCTGTTTCAAATTTGAATTAAAGTGCTCATGTGTTAGCAGTTACTTGTTTGTCATTTGTACATAGTTCAACTTCAAATGAACATCTTGAATATTACTGTTCAATACTTGCAAAGCTAAGATAAATAACAATAGTGATAAAAGGCAACCTTGTCTACTCTTTTTCTGTATCCCACAGTTTTCATTAATGCCCCATTAAAAAATCAAAAACATAAAAAACCATCAATTTTTTTTTAACTTTTCCATTACCATTTCTTTCTGCAACAGTATTTGATGTGGCCTCCATCTAAAGGAACTGGCTTTCCTTTTAAATACTAAAATCATTGGATTGTTATCTGGAAAAAAAGACTTTGGCAGTATCTCCACTTTACAAAACATTAGTAACCAAATTCTTAGATATTCTGTAAATTGATGTTTTCCAATCTGTTGACTGCTATGTTGTTCTCCAGATTTGTCAGCTTAACGTGACCCTTTACTGACTCTTCTTTTGTTTGCTTGTCATTTTCTGTCCACTTTCCATCAATTCTTGCAGCCTTGTGACTTGGTCATGAACAGAATACTTATTAAGCATCATCTTTTAGTGCTAGAGAATATTTTAAATAAGTAGGGAATGTCTTCCACCGATAATATGTCCTGGATGTTGAAATCTCCAGTGTACAAAATTTTAATATATTCCATCTTTGTTTGATCTTGGATTCAGTTACTGTCCATTGGCGTCCTTTCGTATACTAGTTCAAGGTTGGAAATTCTTCAGAGCGTAGAGATGTTTTGGAAAACTTTTCTGGTTTCCTTGCTTTTCTGTGTCTCTATATATATCTTCAATGTCTTTATTTATGTCTCTTCTAACAGCTCTGATACCTTTTGTTAAGTTCCTTCCTGAGATCTCTGTCCTTATAGGCTTCACTTTCTCCTCTTAGCAATTTTCACGGTTTGCTTTCTTTTGTTTCTTGGTCTTCTGCAGTTTCTTTTCACATTCATCTTACAATGTCTTTGATTTCATTCTACAGTTTCTCTGGTTCCCTGTGCATGAGGTTCAGGACTTCAAAGCAATTTTTGATGCCTCTTGAAAATGGAAATCTTATTATGGAAAACTGGCTGGCTTTCTTCTTCAGCATGACCACATGAGCAGTTCATGGTCTGTTTCACAGTCAGGCTCTGGCTACATCTTTGCTATTAGAACAGATCTTCCACCTCCTTGTACCAACAAAATAGTCAATTTAATTTGTCTGTACTCCATTTCATGCCCATCTATATAAGGTATTTTGGATGTTAGAAGTCTGTGTAAGCAATGAAGAAATTGGCAGGAACTGACACACTGTTTATCCTGCTTCTTTTCAATTTTTAGGCTATATATTTCAACTACTTTTCCCTCTGTTCTCTTTCCAGCTTTAATGTTCCATTCTGTAACCACAAACAGCAGATCTTGCTTGCATGTTTTGCCAATCTCAGATTGACCATAAAACTCATCAGTTCCTTTTTTACATCAATAATTGGAACAATAAACTTGAATAATTGTCATATGAAATACTTCTCTGTGAAATTTGATATCTGATCATGAGCTCCATTGTACCAAAGTACTATTCTTATGTCTATATGTACTATATCTTTACTAACCATGGAATCAACTTTGTTAGTTCTTTATTTTTCATGTCTCGAGTCATACAGGTAATCTTTGACTTACGTTCATTTAGTGACCATGTGCTGGTGCTGAAAAATGTGACTTATGATCATTTTTCACACTAATGACCTTTGTAGCAACCCCAAGATCATGTGATCAAAATTCAGATGCTTGACACTGGTTCATACTTATGACTGTTGCTGTGTCCCAAAGTCATGTGGTCATCTTTTGCGACCTTTTGACAAGCAAAATCAATGGGGGAGCCAGATTCACTTAACCATATTATTAACGTATCAACTACAGTGATTCACTTAATTTATGTGGCAGGCAAGGTTGTAAAATGAGGCAAAACTCAGTTAACAAATGTTTTACTTAACAACAGATATTTTTGGCTCAGTTGTGGTCATATGCTGAAGACCACTGTGTAAAATATGATATTCTGACTAAAATGGTACAATTCCAGGCCATTTCAATATGCTGAGGCCTAAGAAGTCAATATGAAGTCTATTTATCTTTCACTGTGTTGGATCCTTCCATGCTTTCGTTCATTACATGGCATGTTCCTATTATGTCTTTGCTGCTTCAGATTTTGTTTTCTAGATGGCAGCATCAGAAACTGGATGTCCCAAAGGCTTTAACATGCTTGTGCCATAAACATCAATAAATTAGTACTTCAATAAAAGTTCCTCTGCAGTTCTTCAATTGTATGTTGAGTTCTGTCCAAGCTGAGGGGCCCATCATCTGGTATTATATCATCAATCACTTTATAATAACCATCCATATTGTGTCTTGGCAAAATACAGAAGCAGTTCACCATTGCCTTCTCCTGCACAGTATAATATTATGTCTTGCCATTGTCATTCTCTGTCTCTGACATCTTCCTATATTGCTGCTGCCCATTATAGGTGCCTCCTTGCTTTAATTGGGTAACTGGAATGATCTTCATGCCTTGGTGACCTGGTGGGAATATGCACTCTTGACATGAACTCCCAACATTTTTGAATTATCCTTTCTAGGAACACGAGGGAATCAAAATAAGTCAACTATTCAGGTTAGCAACTACATTTTAGTTGGACTTAAATTTCGTTGGACATTGCAATAGTGGTGAATATCTGTAGCAGTTAACTTAATCTGTACCCACACCAACACCAAACAGCACCAGTTTGATTGGAGCAAAACAAAAATCACCCATGCTACCACCGGCCATACTAGTGAGTTCATCAAAACCTGGCAGTCCACAAGCAATTCCATCAACAAACACATTGACCTGCAACCAACCTACAAACCCCTCAGAATCCAAATCAATCACATAGCCAACTCGAGACAGCATTGACCCTCAGCCAACCCACACAACCTCCCCACCAGCAGTTCACCCCCCAATGACCTTGACCTGATTCAATCTCCTTATCACAAGGGCCACCACAAGACTCACTGATGACTCACACTTGACCCATCACAAGACCCTTACTTGATACACCCATACCCGAAGCCCTTATAAACAGAAGAACACTGACATCCCCTAAACTCTGCTGAAGATGTTACCTAGTCTGGTAATGAAATGTTTGGAAACCAACCCAAACCAAGCTTAGAGGACGAACCTTCACCCTTAGTTGGACATCTTAAATTGGACTGAACTGAGTTATTGGATTAAGTTTTTATGTGTTTTATTATTTTGTACTGTGCCTAGTTATAGGCAGGTGAAAATAAATCTTCTCCTAGATCTGCTAACTATCAGCTGAATGATTCTTATACATTGAGAGCAGGGAGTGAGGCTTGGTCATCCCGAAATACATTTCAGTTTAGGAGTGAGACTCGAATAAGGCAACCTTTTGACCCACGTTTGAGGCCAACAAGGGATTTGCACCTCTTGTCATTATTTCCTCTGTTATTCTTCAAAATGCCTTTGTTACAATGCTCTTTTCACTTAGAAAATTCTACTTTTGATATCTCCCGCTTTATGTCCTTCTGAACATACTTGTAATGCTCCTGTAATGCTTACTTAGCATTAGTTTACAATGTGAGGAAAACCAAATGGTAGAACTTCCTCTGCACTCTATCATTTTAGAAGGCAGGAAATAAATTTAAATGTATACATAGATATATGGAGAGAGGAATGTGTTATATACATGCATAAAGAATATACGCACACATATATTAACAAGTGGAAGAATCATTTACCTTCGTATTCATTTTTATTGATAAACACCCTGACTCAACCAGTTGAATCTTTGATTTTATAAACTGCCTCTTAGCAACTGAATTCCCTATGAATGTAAAATCCATAGCTCTGCAGTACAGCACATAGGCTGCACATGAAGGGCTATAGGTTCAACCCATGGTATCTTATACTAAAGTTTTGGGAGAAAAGTACAATTTAAAGACATCTGCTCTAAGGCAGGAAAATGCACTGGACTAGATGGAAATATATGCTGATCTCATAGTAGATTCTTTCTCTGTCCTGTCTTAGCCATATAAAATCATTCTTACCCATATCGAAAGGAATAAGATAAAAATCAAGATTAATCAGTTTGGGGGGTATTATTGTGCCAAACCTTTATTAAAAGATGAGGGTTTTGTTACTTTTTTCTTTACTCAACAATGACCTAAACTATGAAATGCTATCCAAATCTATGTCACTCTTCGTATTGTTCTGTTCGAATGGAGAGCAATACAGGCAATCATGTAAATTGAAAGTGACTATGAGCCTAAGAATAACCCAAGGCACAAACCAATGGAGAGAAGGTGGGTAGTGAGGGGGGGGAAAGGAAAGCAGGAAGGAGAAACAGAAATCTCTCTCATTACTTAGCTATAAAAAAAATCTAATTAGTCCCAAAGGAGTTATTTTATATAAAATCAGATGGAAAAGGCACTTTTTTTTGTCAGCTAAACACCGAGAAAAAGTAGGACAGTGACAAGAAAGAAATTTGCCAATGTTGCTGATTTCTATTCTAAACTGAAATGTTTTTAAATCTGGGGAAATAACCATCACTAAAACATTTACATAATGCATAGTTTAAAACAGCTTCTTAATTGAGTTTAGCCTGGTAAAATAATACAATTATAGAAAAACTTCCACACAGGAAGGAAAACAAATAGTGCATTGCCAAAATAATCACTGAGAGATACAGATATATAATTCTGTACATCTATATTGATAAATGTGTCTCTGTGGTGGTGGTATATGTATATATATATCCAACAAATGCCTTAATAAATATAACGTATACTGAGAATGAGATTGTGTTGCCATATGGCAGATACTACACCAGGATTACTTCACTTCTGGTATCACTTCAGGCCTCAATGAGGCCAGTCATTTAGTGGCAGACACAAGAGAACATATATCACAGAATATAGTTAGTTGTGTCTGGAGGTGAGGAGGTGAGCCTGAGGCATCAAAAGTTGCAAGATAGCAGGCACAGCATTGCAATACATGTTCCATCCCTTTCATGCATTCATCCACATTGTATGCACCTTCAAAAGAGGTGGATCTTGGATTTCATCATTGCACCTGCCATCCTGCAGACTTTCACCACTACTACCTGTAATACTGCATTCTAACCACTGCACCGCCAGGGCAGGAGTGGGCTTCAAAAATTTTAGCAAGGGGTTCTCTGCCCGGTTGCTGGGTGGGCGTGGCCATGGTGGACATGGCCTCCTGCACCACTGGGGGGGGGGCTTTTTGCCTTCCCTGGCCTCCGGAGGCTTTCCTTGAGCCTCCAGGAGGGTGAAAATGGCCTTCCCAGGCTCTGGAGGCCCACTGGAGGCCCAGGTTTCACCCTCCTTGAACCTCTGTGCGTGTCCGGCACTTACCTGCATCCAAAACAGGCTGTGTCGGGACTCCTGGGAGGGGTGGGGTGGTGCGTGGGTCCAGCCAAGAGTGGAATTTGGGGGTTCTCCAAACTGCACAGAATCTTAGCTAGAAGTTCTCCCAAACCCCTGCAATCCCCCAGCAGCCCACCCTTGCACCAGGGCTCTGAAGTGTATTCAGAGTTATAACAATAAAAAGTCAGAAAGAGCTCAAGCAGATTCATCTCCCTTCCTTTATTTAGGCTAAAGGTGGAATAATGCAGAGACCACAGGTTTCATGTAGCCTCTGGCCATTCTGTGTGCCATGGGGAAGATCTCTTCAGTTTGATGATAACCCATTCTCTGCAGCAAGAAGGGGGGAAAAGCCTCAGAGAATTGGTTTCTCCTACTTTAGAAGTTAAAGAAAATATCATGGTGTGGTACCTCCAGGTCAATTTACACTCTATAGCACAGTGTGTTGATACTTAGCCCTGGAATTGTGAGAAGAAGCCATGAACCTGCAAACCTCAGTGCCAGGGTTGGCATTATGTTCTCGACAACTGCTCATTTCCATGCCTCCAAGTGCCCTACAAACAGTCCATAGAATTTTGAGATGGACTAGAAAGAAAAGCTACAAGTCTGAAGCACCATAGTTATGAGGTGCTTTTATTTATACTTCTACAACTGGGTCTTAACTATGTTAAGTTTAAGGATGGTTCAGTGGTTAAACTGCAGTATTGCAGGCAAACTCTGTCCACATCCGGAATTAGATCCCTGACTGGCTCAAGGTTGACTCAGCCTTCTATCCTTCCAAGGTTGGTAAAATGAGGACCCAGATTGTTGGGGGCAATGTGCTGATATTGCAAACTGCCCAGAGAATGCTGTAAAGAACTAGGGAGCGGTTTGTTGGTTTGTTGGTTTGTTTGCTTATTTATTTATTGAGATTTGTATGCCGCCCTATTTCCAGCCAGACTCAGGGCAGCTCACAACAGTAAAAACATCTAATGAAAAATTAGATTAAAATTTAGATTAAAATTAAAAAGAAATTAAATCCAAATTTCACAATTTAACACTTAAAAGTGCAATTAAGACTAACAAGTTAAAAATTAAAACCCCATCAGAAACATATACCCTGTTTCCCCCAAAATAAGACGCCCCCTGATAATAAATCCAATCGGGCTTTTGAGCACATGGCAATAAGGCCAAGCGCTTAATTCAGGGTTCAATATATATATATATATATAAGACAGAGTCTTATTTTTGGGGAAACATAGTAACTCTAAGTGTTATTGCTATTGCTAATGTTATTTGGCTTAATTCCTGTTTGCAGGGAGAATTCTTAGGAAATGAATGTATTATATAAGGTAAAATTTTCAGCCCTGGTGTGGGGAGCTTGACGGGAAATATGATTACCCTATTGTCAATCAATTCATTTTGAAAGCTTGTTACTTGTGTCTTCCAAATAAATACTCTATTGCCTTTACATGAATCAATGGTTTTTCCAAAATAGAGCATTTCTATTTCTCTCTCTTCAAAAGCATACTATAGAGCCAGGGGAAAGAAAATAAAGGAAACTTTGTATAGCATTCATGTGATAATCTTTATTCCCTATAAGCAAAGAACTAGTTCAGAACTATAGGTGCAAACATTTTTAATTTAACAGGGCTAGAGCAATGGTGGGTTGCCCCCGGTTCTCACCGGTTCTATAGAACCCGTAGTAAAACCAGAGGGAGGCCACGCCCACTCACCCCGATGTCATCAAAATGCTTCTGCGCTTTCGCAGAAGAGTGGGCACACGCAAGAGTGAAGCAAACACATGCTTGTAGGCTTTATGATAGTGGAACACAAAGGGAAATCGTTGTACATCACAATAGGAAATGGGAATGTTTAAATATTTCCTGGCCACATTTTTCCTACTCTATCCACTCTTCTTCTTCCGCTGATTCTTACCACCCTGGTTCACCTTCTCCTGCTAAAATGAAGGTTAGATGCCTACCAAGTACTCTAAGTACAAAAGCAGAAGGTTAACTTGTGGATCCTCTTGTTATTCTTACTCAAAGAACAGGGATTTTGGTTGAGCCACAGCTAGCTTCCTCCTGTGGCTTGTAGCAGCAGCAATAACAAGGGGGAAAAATGGCAATGATAGTAAGGAGAAATATAGAAAAGGCCATTCAGACTGTAAGAAACACAGCAATAAAAGGACATGGAAGCTTTCTAAATTTGATGGTATCAGGATTTATGATTCTCCCCAAATTAGCGCCAACAGCAGAGAGAGGGATAAATGGAAGTCTTATTAAAAGTCTACATGCTATCTTTGTTTCACAATGTAGATTAGAAAGAAATTTTCCCTGCGGTGTGAAGAAATATAGAGAATAATGCAGTGAGTGGAAAAAGTGGTCCAATAGATTCCCACTCCCCTGACCTCATGCACTCTGGGATCCAGGGTGCCAACAGGGAAAAAAAATATTCTGGGCATGGACTTTTCCACCCAAGGCACTATTTGTTTATGAAAGGTCCTGCAACAAGATAGCAGTGGGTTTCCAGATTGATGACGGATAACATTATGAACACCTGTTGAGAGTGATAAGTAGCTAATTAGTCTTTCCAAGACCAAAAAGGGGGATTTATGAAATATCAGCTCTGCCTATTATTGGCTTTGACCAAGCAAGTCACGGTTTGCTCCATCCGCCTATGAATCTTCTCTATTCCACAACATCGATATGCAGCTTTCCTTCCAAGAAAAGCTTAGTTTAGCTTTACTTAGTTTAGCTTTCATAAATAAATGCATGTATAGCAGTTAGAGTAAATTCAATAATACTTTTGTTGGGAACATTTAGCAATGTGTGCATTTTCTCCCTCATTGTTATAAATTTGTTGCCAATATAATGTGGGTTTTTTTTTTCTTCAC